>CM064871.1:51761790-52315274 GCA_032719365.1 Prinsepia uniflora | reverse complement strand
AACTGCAAAAGCAAAAACAGGTCGGAATTGTATACGAAACAAGATGGAGACGGAGAGGTGGTCAAACCGCAAACCAGGTGGTAACTAGAGAGTGGAGTAGTTTTAACTTGAGGAGAAAACAATCGTCTTTCCGAGCACAAAGCTGATCAAAGATAGTTCGATGAAAAAGATTGTGTTGAGGAGGGTTCTATCCACCGTCAATCCGAATATTGTGATTCCCCCATGATTGGTCTGCAAGTATAACACTGCATTGCAGCAAAGACAAGGGATGCAACCAAAAGAATTAGTAGCCAAGTTTTAAGTTAAAGAATGAGAAGAAGCAATGTAAGCTAACAAGGCATACCAAAAGCTTGTCTCCGGTGATATGAGGACATGTAAGAAGCCGGCTGAGTATTCGTTGGTATCGAAACATAATCCATAGACTCCAAATCGCTCTCGGAGTAACTCAAATACAGCGAGTTCAACGCGTTGGCAGCCTCCACATCGGTTGTATTTCTGTTGTGACATGTATCATGAGAGGTACAAGTTACTAATGCATGCCATCTGCTGGCGACTGATGCTAAGCTTTGAGCTCTATGGGAAATTCTTGTCGCCGCATGCAGCGAAATTATAATCCCAACCACCTGTACGATTGTAGAGACCTGAAAATTTGAAAAAAACAGAAATTAGAATCTTGTCATCAAGATACTCAAGAAGCAGATATACAAGAAGGATTGAAGCATCTACTGCAAAGTCGCCGCCGTTTATGAAAGTGATTTCTCCACTGTATCCTGTGGTCTCAAAAAGAGTCACGATCTGGCTTGCTGTGACAATCAAGGAACTGCAGAAGAAGGAAGATCCGGAACCTGTGGCTAATTTTGGAGAGATGATACCGCAAACGAATGTGCTCCTCCATAAACACCATCACATCAGATTCACCTTCCAGGAGTCTCCCATAATCATCAAAGTGGAGGATTTGCAAATTGCAGACCGGTGTGAACAAAATGCTGGCTGTCAGAGTGATTGTGCTCACATAAGCCCATGAAACAACCAGAGCTAATAAGACAGCAGCTGACAAATCCCATGAGAGATGCTTCACATACACCATTCGGACGATTTCACGCACAGCTTTCAGAAGAAAACATGGAAGTGCCCACCATAGGAGCAAGCGTAAAGAATCCTGTGAAGAGATGAATCTAGAGTTAAGACTATTTTCGGCTCAAGTTAGCGGAAGAAAGAAAGTTACTTGATGAAGGGTTAACTGAAATATGCATGCATGACATGTCTATAAGCATTTCATAAAAATATACAAAGATGAGAAAACCACGAAGCTCATGATGAATTTTGGAAAGCAGACCAAAAGGTGACAAACTTCAGTTCAAATTTAAGACCATAAATTTGGATTGTCATAGTCCTTGGTATTATGAATGTGACAAAATAATCACATTTGCAGTACAAGTACACATCGAATCAAAACTCAAATTTATATAAGCAGCAGACATTAATATAAGAACCCGAAAACCTGTCGTACCTTAATTTGGTGAATATAATTGTTTCGAAATCGAAGCATTTGGCCGCTATGGCGATCGACAAAGAGGAACTTCCGAATGCCATATTTGCGAAGATTGTGGGAAAGGCAGAGCAGAGAGACCGTCGCAAGAATCGCCTGCGAGCCCACGATTACGAGCTCGAAGCCTTTAATCTGGTACTTGACACAATCGGAACAGTTGAAGACCTCGAGCATAAACACCGGAATCACGACGCCTATGAGCAATAGGGCAGTCCAAGAGAGGAGGAGGCTGGGCCAGGAAGATTGGTTGAAGCCTAAAAGAGTGAGAAAGGTTTCTAGCCGTTGAAGGGTTTGGTCCAATTGGGGGTCTGTGAATTCTTCTCCTCCTCCTTGGTGGTGGTTGCCGTTACGGTGGTGGTTGCTTTGATTATAAACAAGAAGAGGGGCGGTGTAAGATGGCGGTTCCTCTGTTTTTATAAAAGGGTCCGCCATGAATGAATTAAAAGCTAATTGGGAAGCTTGAGTTTGAGACTTTGCTTGGTTATTGGAGCTAAATTGGCGGCTTCCCATTTGAGATTTTGGTGGTTTAAATACAAAGCTTGAAGCTTTTTTTTGAAGATTATTGACAATACCAGCCTGTCAAATTGAGAATCGGGTCCAAAAAAAACCCAAGCTTCTTCAACCGGAATTCACTTAGATCACCGGAAATGAAATAATAGAATATTAAGCAAGGACAATTTCAGCGGTTGATGATTGTAGATTACAAAATGAAATATACTTTACCTCAAGATTGGAAATTTGGAATCTCTTTTTCATATTGAATAATTATTTAAATATTGGGAAGGGGATCCGACGAACGAGGGACAGGTATGGGAAACAAAAGGGACAAATATGAGTCATGGTGAATGTCGGAACGTTCATCTCACTCTGCATTGTTTGTGTGACACTCGCACCTTGATTTGCATAAATTAAGGTCTTTTTTGGGTTCAGATTTTAAACCGCAAGTTTGTTGGTCACATTCGGAGGGTTTGGTGTTCCCGCCAAGGAAAACTCTCCTTTGTGGCCTGTAGGTTTGTTTGAGATGAGCCAATCGTAGCCGTACACGGAAAAGCAGTCGCTGGCGCAAACCCATGTGAATGGGGGACTATTGATTGATGATTATGATTGCTTGATTCGTGATTAAAGAGTGGGTTGGCTTAGTCATTGGTGAGGGTAGATGACTCTTGCGTACGGCATGGGACCCACATGGAGGGTTTGTCTCGTTTGAAAGAGGAAGGTATTGAGTGACGCTATAGGCCGTTTGAAAGAGGAAGGCATTGAGTGACGCTATAGGTGCAATCGTGTGAGTCATCTAATTGTTCCTTTTTTTTTATAGGATTTTTACTCAACATGCCTTTGGATTATTAATTTTATCTTAAAATGCACTATAAATTTATTTTTCGTAACCATAAAATCCATTTTCATTTCAAATTACTCATTTTCCATCTATAAATGTTAAATTGTGGGGTAAATTCGTCAAATTCTACATTGCCAATCCTATCCCTTCTACGAAAATCAAATTCTTCTTTTGGATCAAACCAAATACCTGGATGGCTGGATGGTGGATTTTCTGCTTCTCCACCTCAGAAACCTCCTATTATTTCCTCTCCACTGTGCCTACCTCTATTTTCGAATCCATATATTTAGCCCCTTCCTCCACTTCCTTTTGCTACACCGTTGGCGGAAGACGAAACTCGATCCATCACCGAAATTTAAGCCGTTACACTGGGACAAAGTCAGAGCTTCACCCCTTCGTTCCTTGCTTTGAGAACGAGGCCATGACGCTTCAGGTTCCGAGAAACTTGTATGATTCGAGCCGAAGCGGTTCTCAACGAGCCAACTGAAGATCGATTTTTCTCCAAATTTTCTCCCCACGCAAAGTCATCTCCATTTGATCTTCATGATCAGCTAGCTTCACGCTGCGAACGGCTACATCGTCGTCATCCACATCCAACGTCACCTCCACGTAAGCCTCTTCATCGGTAGTCTTCTTGCTGGCCAATCTTTTGTTGAGAGATCCACCAAATGGACCGCTGTAATTTGCACCTCTTTCTCTCTTTGTGGTGAGCTTTGTGTCGGAGTGGTATTGAGCTCCTCCTACGGCAGCCTCGTTTCCGCTCATTTTCGATCACCGTCACGAAACATATGCTTCTCTGGTGGTGGAATTTAAGGCCCAAGATTTTGTGTTTTTGTTTTAGACGAAGAAAAAACGATGGCAATATAAAAATGAGTGGAGGGGTTGTTAGTTGTGTTTTGTTTCTTTCGTTCCTCACTTTGTGTCTTGGCGCTTGGAGTGTCTGTATGCTCCAATTTCGGCAAAAGAGTTTCGTCTTTCCCCAATGTGTAGATAGCAACAGGGACTGGAAGGGGTGGAGTGGTGGACCTTTTGGAAAGCTAATATTTGGATTCGAAAATGGAGGTGGGCATGGAGAAGGAGGAATAAGAGGTTTTTGAGGTGGAGAAGTAGAAAATCCACCATTCGGGGCTTGGTTTGATAAAGAAGAAGAATTTGATTTTCTTGGAGGGAGTAGAATCGGAAATATAGAATTTGACGAATTTACCCGCCGGTTTAATATTCATAGATGGAAAAGGAGTAACTTGGAATAAAAATGGGGTTTCGGGGTGCATTTTGGCACAAAAATGAGTTCAATGTGCATTTTGAGAGAAAACGAATAATTCATGGTATATTTTGAGTAAAAAACCATTTTTATAAGAGAGTAGTATCTCTTGCAATCATGTGAGTCATCTAACTGTTTTTCTAACAATGTATTGTCATAAATCTCGGTTTTGACATGTCCATTGCACCAAAAGTTATTCTTCATTACTAACGGCATCAAAGTGCTTATGTGCACCTATGTGACAAAATATGACAATAATTAAATCGGACAGGTTGGGGATGGAGTTGGGATAACATTTAAGAGGCAAAATTAGCTTAAATCCAAGCAAAATTGCAACCATATGGGGTAAATTTCAAAAAATTCAGCAGCAATCCCACCAAAGTTGTGAGCTAGGTCTTTATAAAGGTTTGTCAACCACAAGAGATCAAGATTAGCCCTGTTAATTGGTTCGAAAAACAACCGACCCGAAAACCAGATCGAGCCGAAATCAAACCTTAAAAAACCGAATCAAAAGAAAACTGGGTTAAAACAAAAAAATTGAACCGAATCGAACCATTTCCAGTTCGGTTTCAATCTTTGGTTTTACAATGCCAAATCGGATAAAAAACTGAAGCCTGCCACTACAGGCCCAATAACCGGTTCTCTCATAATGAAGCAATGAAGCCCACTTACCAATTGGTACAGGGCCAAGCCTTCTCTTACTATTTGGCAACTCGCCTGTGAGTCTCTCACCTCTCGGGTCTCTCTCAGTCTCCTTCATCACCTTTTCATCTCTCTCGACTGTTGGAAAAATACAACTATAGGAGCCCAGCCTAATCTCTTATCTCTATCAATCTCTCCATCTTTGTCTCTCTTAATTTGAAAAAAAAACTCATGGCCTCCCCTCACGGCCTTCCTTAATGCTTCCTTTCATGGCCTCCCCTCACGGCCTCGCGGCCCTCGCCTGATGCCTCCCCTCATAGCCCCCTCGATATCTCCAGTCTCTTTCACCATGGGCCTCTCCTCCCCAGTCCCTCGATCCCTCCAGTCTCCATCTCCCTCGGCCTCTCCATCCCCGAAGCTCCCAATTGGCTGCCTCACATCGCTCACTTCAGGACCCGTTGGTCCGTCACCAGATGGGTTCACCTGTAACGACCCAGATTTTTGTTATTAATTAATTAATGGAAATTATATGTAAAATGACCATTTTGCCCATGGTCAAGGCAAAATGTTGACTTTTGACCCGAGACGTCGTATGCCTTTGAACCTTTGACCATTTCGTAGATCGGGTCGCCCTGAGTTCGTAGATAGGCGGCATGCCAGATTTGGAGACCCGGAGCGAAAGTTACGGGTCACGGATATTACGGGTTACTATTGCATTTTTCGAGAATCGAGACAAGTGGATTGAACTGATTGGTCTAAGTTGGACTCTTGAACCAATCAGATGAGTCAAAAATGTCACTCATCTAACTGGCCCAAAAGCCCAAATTATTGGGTGCATGAATCAAATCTTCTTTGTCTCTCATTTGTCGTGAAACCCATTTGCATACAACCAACATCCATCTTCCCTTCCCATCGATCTCTCCCAAACCAAATCGATCTCTCAGCATCAGTAAGCATCATTCCCATCATCACCATCCTCACTGTCGTCGAACCCCAGCCACCTATAACCACCACGACCACCCAAACCGCGCCGGGCAACCAAACCCAGGGTCTTCGATCGTGCAACCCACATTGCCTACCTTCATTCTGGAGCAAGGCTGGGAACATAGAGACACCAGGACGGCAGATTGAGGCCCCCACGAACTGGTTCGAGAGGAAAGGACCACGGGACACGGCGGAGGAAGAAGCTGAAAATTGGGCAGAGTTTCTTCGACTTAGAGGTAACAAACCCGACTCCCTCTCTCGATTTTAAGGTCATAAATTTGTAGAATAAACTGAGACGAGTCTGTAGGAACCAACCGTGAGTAAAATGGTGACCGAAGAGGGATTTCTGTGCGGTCCAAGGTCGTGGGTCACAGCGGCTCCGCCTCTGGTTCTTCGGTAGGAACCAACCGAGCCACGCCGGAGGTTCTCGGTAGAGGACAACCGAACGGTAGCCTAGGTCCTCGGTAGGTAACAGGACCCGCCCCGATCCTCTCTGGGACCACATGGGGACGTGCCCTGCTCCCGTCTGACACCCAAAATAATGTTCCAATTTTAACCTTAAACATTCAAATGCATAAAAACCAAATTAAAGTTTTACATCAAATCCGAAATAAACAGATGTCAGACAAGGGATGAAATCCAAACTACAAGTTGCGAGCACGACCTAACATAAACCTGCGGGTACACCACCCAACAGGGGTTCAGGTACGCAGAAGTGGATCTATGCCTCAGCCTCAGGTTCCTCCTCTACCTCATTAGCACGACCTGGAGGGGTTACCAAAACATCAAGGGTGAGTGGGCCGAAACTCAAGTTTATATAATCGTTTAGTAAGTAAAACGTATAATTTACCCCTCCGTTTTCCAAACATGCATGCATCAGAATTTAAAAACATAATTCATATAATATGTATCATAAGGCATATAATAAAACCATAAACATAATTTTAGCCACTGCACTACACACTCCAATCCCGATATCCCCGATGTCGACGTCCCTGACGTCCAATAAGGTCACAATCACAAGGCTACGCGTGCCACTCGGGTCTCAATTCCGAGTTCAACCCCCGAACCCCGTTCGGGTACAGCATCCCTGATGCTTAGTGTCATAGACGCTGGACGTTCTAGACGTCCGTGACCACTCCGGGGTACCTCATCCGGAGGAGACAGTATCATATGAATGGATCTATACAGTGCAGTACCAAATACATTTTATTGATATCCACATGCAAATTATATAAATATATATACATAGATAAAATCCAAACCAATCTTTAAGTTTCATCAGACGGGTCTCAAGCCCAAATACCGTGAAACGTGCCATAACCATAATTTCCATATCATCAAACCGTTATTTGTTTTTAGCATGTGAATATGTATAAGTAAACCAGAAAACATATATCCACGCAAGGGTTTAAGGAAAACGACCCACTCACAATACAATCCTTCTGAAAACCGAACGTATACCCTCATTCTGGTACAATTGTACAATCCCTGTCATATCCAAAGTATACGTAAAGGTCAATACAAACCCCTAACATTTAACCATGAAACCCTAGACCGAAACCGGCCCGGAAAAGCCGCCCGAACGCGCTTCCCGAGGTAATAAACCTCATTTTGACCAACTTAATGATCTCCGATCGACCCGAAACCACCGCCATTGGATCCGGATCGTCGAAACCTAAAGAATGGTGGTGGTCCCACCAAAAATATTGTTCACACGCGCCCCACATGCCGGTCAACGCGTCGGTCAATGCAGGAACAGTTCCTGCTGACGTCATCGCTAACGTCAGCATGACGTCATGCTGACGTCATCTGACAGCTATCAGGTCTGACATGTTAGACTCTGACAGGTGCCACGTGTCAACACATGATTGGTCCACGTCACTAATCTGTCAGGCCACGTGTTAGATCTGACATGTGCCACGTGTCAGTACGGTACTGGTCCACGTTACTAACATGTCAGTGACACGTGGCAGTCCCAGATTGGGCCACGTCACTGACATGTCAGTGCTGACTGTGCACTGACATGTGACACGTGTCGGCTCACGAGTGGTCCATGTCACCTGACAGGTCTGATAGGGTGCCACGTCATCACCTCTGTCCTCAGACGGGTCGACCCGTATCTCTGCAACTTGGGTCGATCAGCCCCGCGATCATGACCCGGTCACCATTTCATCAATTCACAACCATTTTCGTTCTAGTTTGTTCCTACATGCTCGTCACAATCCCAGAAAGGGTTCTATGGAATCAAAAACAAGAGAACATAATTAGATCCTTACCTGCAAACAAAACCCGAAGCTTCAGATTTTCCGGTTATCCTCCCCGTCAATTCCGGCCACCTCGAGCCTTGAAGTCAAGCCTACTGGGTCTGTTTCAGTCCCTAGGTCTCATGAGAAGCAAGAAAGGGAACAAAACTCGACTACATGTTGACTTCCAAATTTTGAAAGTAAAAAGCTCACGGGTTACTCACCTGCCATGAACCACCGTGACTCCACCGCCGTTCCTGCCGCCCCCCGTCGTCTCTCAGTCCTAGTCACACTCACACGCACACAGAGAATGGTTGCAATGCGGAGGTGTGATGGTTGAAATGGGCAGAAGGTGGGTGTCGGGTAGGAAAATATATAGAAATGGAGGGAAAGGGATGGACGGTCCAGATTAGATCTCAGGGATGAGATCAAGGGTTGAGATTAGATCTGGGTACTTTCAGATGAGTGGCTGAGATCAAAAGTGGTTTTTAATTATATTTAAAGGCTTAGTGGAGCTGATCCAATCTAGCCAATGGATGAGTGACACTTGTCACTCATCCAGGTGTCCTCCAATCAGAAAAATCAGAATAAAATATTTGACACGAAAACCGAGACGCGAACTACCCGATTTCACGTTTCTGACCATAACTTCCTCGTACGAAGTCCGATTTCGACGTGCCGCCTGTCTACGGACTCAGGACATCGAGACCTACCTAACGGTCCTTGAGTCATGTGAAAATTAGTTTCCAAATGAAAAGTCAACATTTTCGCCCCTAAAGTCCAAATTACGGTAATGCCCCTGAACTTCCGATAGTCATAACTTTTTCCCTGATCGTCCGAATTGGACGTGCCACCTGTCTATGAACTCGTGACGTCCTAAACTACGTCACGGTCACTGGTCAAAGTCCATTTGACCCACCAATCAAAAAGTCAATAATTTGGCCATACCATTCACAAGGGTAAAAACGTCAATTCATATATTAAATTACAATATTAAAATCCTCTAATTTCCGGGGTGTTACAGTAGGAGTCCACCAAATGACAGAGATGATGACGTCATCATTCTAACACCATTATGACAGCATGATGACATCATCTTGTCAGAGATGTCAGAGCAAGGACTAGTCAGAGACTGACACGTGTCGTCTGACACATGTCAGAGAATGACGTCATGATGATGTCAGCAGTGATGTCATGCTGACGTCAGCATTACTATAGCAGCGTTAACCACGCGTTGACCAGGCGCATTGGGGCACGTGTGAACAGTAATTTTTGTGGGACCGGTACCATTTTCAAGGTTTCGACGATACAAATCCAATGAAGGTGGTTTCGTGTCGATCGGAGATCGTTAGGTTGGCCAAATTGAAGGAATTAGCCTTGGGAAGCGTGTTCGGAGCGCATTCCCTGGCCGGTTTCGTTCTAAGTTTGGATGCTAGACCTAGTAAGGTCAATTAGTGACCCTTAAGTATATTTGGGCAGGTTCGGACCTTGTATTTAGCTTCAGGACAGGTGTAATGGTTCGTTAGCGCAGTAAGGACTGGCTGTGAGTGGACCGTTAATTTTATAACTGTATACATGCATAACTGTTTTACTTGTTTTCCTAAATTGTTTTATGCTAAATTTTTTATGATGTTGGGATTTGGGAATTTGATCACGGATTTCGAGAAATACACAGATTTATGAGAAAATGGTCATATCGGACTTGAAACTCATTTGACGAGCGTTGACTCGGATTTGAGAGATTCAACGGTATTTCGAAATGAATTTTGAATTATTGAATGTATTGATGATTTGAGACTTTTGACCTAAAGATTTGGTTTATAAAGAATTATGGGTAAAGGTTTGACATGGTTTGAAAAGATGGCTTTGCAAATGTTTTCATACGTATATGTATATACCCTTCCAGCTTGCAGATTGGTCTCCTCCAGACGTGGACCTGGAGGGTCACGATCCACTGACCAGAATGGGTATCCCCATAGGGAACCTGTTCCAGGAGTGGGAGATTGTGTTGTGGTCCCGGACCAGATTCCGGAGAGATGCTCGAACTAGATCCGGGATAGAGTTCAGACAAGGTTCAGAGATAGAGCCTCCCAGACGGACAATTCCTGGGAGTAGACTCGGAGTGAGACCCCGAGTGGTGTGCATACCTTTAGATATGAATCGTGACCATTATCGTGGATTTGTTCCCTAGGGGCTGTGTGCCCTGAGTTGGAGTCGAACTTGCCTTCGATGCCGAGGAAGGGATTGTGGATACATAGTTACATTTGAATTGAGGTTATACGTGCCCAAAGGTATTTTTGTATAGATATACATATATGTATAAAAATGTTATATGTTTTTTTTTATAATTGATCGTATTTCTATATTTTCTACTGAATGCATGCATGTTTATAGAAATGAAGGGTCAATATATATATAAATATATATATATGTTCAAATGAATTTATAACTACTTTATTTTTGGTCCACTCACACTTTGAATGTTTTCTTAACCCTTCAGGAGAGCAACCCGAGAAGGGTATCGACTCCGGAACTGAGGCATAAATATCACCGTTGCGTTTGGACCCACCTGAGGGGTAGGTGTTATCTTTATTTGTATTAGCACGAACATAATGCTCATTTCCTTTGTCTGACATGTTGTGATATTAAACACACCGGTGTGTATCTAGAACCCTCAGTAGGGGCATTTGTGTAATAAAACCCTCGGAAGGGTATTTGTGGTACTTTGGATTACTTGTCAGATGGGAGCAGGCTTTCCCCAGTGGTCCCCAAGGGGAAAACGAGGCGGGTCCTGTCATCACCACTCACATCCTCGCTCTTTCTAGTTTCCAGCTCTTTCTCTGCCTCCCTCGATCTCTCTCGACCTCTTTCACGCTCTCCCTCGATCGGCCGATCCCTTTTGATCTTGATGAATACTGGTCCAAAATCGATTCAAAACTGAACCGAATTGGTTTAACCAGTTTTCAATTCAAACAGTTTTGAGGGTAAAAACCAGACTGAATCGGAACCGATTCCCTACCTAGTTCAATTTCAGTTTGGCAAAAAAAACGAAACCAAAAAAATGATTAACATGGGTAATCAAGATCATCAATCAATTTGCAGTTAAACGAGAGATTCATATATGAAGGAGAGTAGAATGAATTTCCAACCGAGAAGATGCTTTTGTGGGAAGTTGGGGAGAATGAAAACATCATGGATGAATAAAAAACCAGACCAAAGGTTTTTTGTCCGTCCATATGCTAGGGTAAGTGATAATGAAATTTTATATTTGGTTTCATTATGGGTTTTCTTAGGAAAAAAAGGATTTGAATGGGATTTTGATTTATCGGTTATGGTATTAACAGTTGCTTCTCTATGATCGAGCAAGTGATAATAAAAAAGAAGCTGTTTTGTTTTTTGTTGTTGGTTGGGTTAATCAAAAGAAAATTTGGCTGGGTTTATGAGAAACTGTCATGGAGTAAGTGATAATGAAATGGAAATTGATGTTTTGATTGTTGCTATTTTGATTGATTGTTAATATGTTATATGAATTTCTAATCTGCTTTGCAGCATAATAGGCAACGTAGAGGCAGAGGTAGAGAAAAGTTGTGAGTATTGGGAGTGGTTTGATCCAAAAATGTGCAAGAGGTTAACAACAATAATTTCAGGGTTGTTAAGGAAACTTGTTAGAATTGAAGAGTAATAGTTGAATGAGAAGAGGAAGGTGACTAATCTTTGGATTGCACTCTTGGTTACTTGGGTCTTAGTGATTGGAATCATCTTCAATCCTTCACTAAGTTATGTATCCGGTTATGTGTAATTGGATGGATGGCATTATTAGTTATGTTTAGAGCTTTATATTATGTAAAAGTTAGTTTAGTGGATTATGGAATTATGTAAGATGTTTATGCAATGCATTTTATATCTAGAACAAATGGAAGTTGATCAATTAAGAAGGAGAAATATCTCATAGTCATTCATAGTTCAAACTTTGATAATAAAAAACCAAATTTGCACCCTTACAAACCATGTTGTCATTTAAACAAAGGAGCACCACTATGGTAACTAGGTGCATACTAAACACTAAGAGAAATAGGATCATAATATTTGGAACACTAAGAAAAGGAAAAAAAGAAAGGGTCCTTCCATTATGCATTAAGTTGTAAACCAACTATTTCTTCACACGCTTTACGGGCGACTTGAATCTCATCCCCTTTCCACTTGTTACTATTGAGATTGATATTGTAAACGATTAATTGGCTCAATAGTGGTAGGGCTTAGATGCACTAGTACAAGTTGGACAGCACGAGTGGTGGTTGATTGAGTGCTCCATGTTGCCCTCGTAAGCCTCTTTCTCTGTTGTACTTGAGATGAGACAGTGGGGGCAGTTCTGGAAGTTGTTGGCACAAGACTTGGGCATGATTCTTACTTTCTGGGACATAATATGGGCATGAATCTTGCGTATGGGTAGGCCCGCCTTCTTCATTTCCAAGGGTAGTTCTCATTGTTTGCCTTCAAATAATCAAATAAAAAGCCACAATAAACTCCTAATTTATGCATCCCATTTGAAAATTCACATTAGGCAAAATCAACATTAAGTTCCAATCACAATGATAATTGAGTTCAATGGCAATCACAACTCACTTCAACCACAATTAAATTCATTTACTTTAATAACAATTAAATGATCATCACAACTCAATTCAATTATATATATACATTATATCTTATATATATATACTATTATACAAAAGGGTGAGATTTCTGACGATCTCAAGAGTATGGGGAACGAGATAAAATTTAATATAGCAAGATAAAATATAAATAATGTACAAGATGATAAATGATATGAATGAGAAATAATTGATATCTCAAGTATGCTAAGTCAATCTTGGGAATCTCTTATAACTGAGAACTATGAAAACAATCTTGAGAATCTCTTATAATTGAGAACTATGAAAACTCAAATGCTTAAGAAAACTTGCAAACTTGTGAATAATCTTCTGAATGCAAAACTTGCTTGTAACTGGAGGAGAATGGCCCTTTTATAGACTTGAGTGTGAAGCCCGTTGGTGGAGGTATGAGCTGTTTGAATCGATTGTAATTTTGTCTCTGTGCTGATTCTTGTCTTCTAGTGTTTTTCTAACTGATGCTTCGATTGTGCGTGAATAGTAAAAGTTTTTCTATTCATAATAGTAATTTGTCGTTTGGACTATTCACAAGGGTGTATGAAAGCCCAAATCATATGGATCCTGTGAATCCTGGTAATTTTCCCATTGTAAGTTCAATGTTAGAGAAAATTTCTGCTGACTGGATGAAGATGCCGTTGAGGAGTTTGGAGAGGCTGGATTATCCGAAATCTTATCCTCATCATTTTTCATTTTGCTAGCCTGTAACATGAGCTGTCTGGCTAGTCTTCAAGTTCTGATTTTGATTTACCCTTTATTGAGAGAGTTGATGAAGATGTTGCTGATACTGCTGACTTTTATGTCTTTTTGATTGGAGGGAATTCTTTATTAACCATTTAGATAATTCGTTCAATATCAATCTTATCTCACCATTTTGTGTGGAATAGACAGAGAACGATATCTGATTCAACTTTGAATTCTCATTTTACTATCAACGGGATTTTGTGTTTCACCATGAATTGAAAAAAAGATTACATAGGTATGATTTTTGTTGAAAACTGCGCTAAAATACTTAATTGTGTCATGAAGTTTATCTGGAATAACTTCAAATGCCAGCTCATGGGTGGTCCACCATATTTGGAACCACACTGGGAATATGCCCTTGAATTTGCGATCGAAATTAACGAACCAGGAATGAGTGAAAATGTCATTTTGATGCAAGAACACTTTGTACTATGCATCAATATAATCTGATAACGCTCAAATTACGCATTACGTAATTCAAGTATTATGTAATTTAAACTCTTTTTGTGTAGATATAGTATTTTTAAATAGGGATCGTTCTTAACCAGGGAAATTAGGGAACATTAACAATTTGTTAGTGAGAAAGAATAATGAATAAAATAATAAAATAATAAAATAATTAATGAATTAAAGAATAAAGAATTAAAGAATTAATGAATAAAAAAATAAAAGAATAAAAGAATAAAAGAATAAAAGAATAAAAGAATAAAAGAATAAAAAATAAAAGAATAAAGAATTAAAGGGGGGTTTGATGTAGTATTGGTAAATATGGATCTTTCTTAACCGGAGCAATTAGGGAACATTAGGCAAAGATTGAAAGATTCTTTCTTACTAACAAATTATTAATGTTCCATAATTTCCCTGGTTAAGAACTATACTTATTTACTAATACTACAACTACACAAAAGGGTTTAAATTGCATAATACTCAAATTACGTGCTTAATTTAATACATAGTTTGAGCGTTTATCAATTTTTGGCGCTGTTGCTGGGAAATTGAAAATCATTTTTAATTTGTTAGTATATGTGTATAAATTGTGCATATTATACTTATTTATACTTTTTACTTTTGTTAATATTATATTTGTTCATAATTTTCTTAATATACTTGCTTATATTCTTTATACCTATTTATTTTATATTTGTTCTTGTTATATTTGTTTATTTTTATTTTTATACATGTACATATTATACTTGTTCATAATGTTTATCTTTATACATGTTCATATTATACTTGTATATTTTTTTTATACTTGTTCATTTATTCTTATACTTGTTCATAACTTTTATTTTTATACTGGTTCATTTTATATTTGTTTATGAT
Source organism: Prinsepia uniflora (assembly GCA_032719365.1). Classification (NCBI taxonomy): domain Eukaryota; kingdom Viridiplantae; phylum Streptophyta; class Magnoliopsida; order Rosales; family Rosaceae; genus Prinsepia; species Prinsepia uniflora. Next base: position 52,300,522 of record CM064871.1, on the reverse strand, counting down.
TGTACATACTTGTTCATATTTTAATTTTTAATAATTGTAGATATTTGTTCATACTTGTACATAATGTTCATATTATACTTGTTCAGTTTTTCTTATTTTTATTTTTATTTCTTTTCAATTATTTTTGTAAAAAAAAAATTGAAAAAAAAGATATTTCTTTTTAAATTTAATTTGTATCTTCTTTGTTTATAAAATTTTTTTTTTTTTTTAAAAAATAAAGTTTACTTTCCTATTTTCTTTAATCTTAGCTTTATATTAGTATTAATTCATACTTGTGAATAAATGTTGTATATATGTTACTTGTTATTCTTCATACTTGTTCATAAGTTTTATTTGTATGCTTGTTCATAATTTTTATTTTTATATTTTTTTATGTACATTCAAACTCTTATTATATTTGTTCATACTTTGTTCATAATTGTACATACTTGTTCATGCTTGTTTATAATTGTTCTTATTTATTCATACTTGTTCATAGATTGTTCATAAATTTTATATTTCGTAGTGTTTATTCATACTTGTTCATAATTTTTATGTATTATTATTTTTTTATACTTGTTCATATTTATTTGTTTATACTTGTTTATAATTTGTATATTACTTGATTACATTTATTTTATTTATGTATTTTATTTGTGTATGTATTTTTTTTAAAAATAAATTTCCTTTCTCTTCTCAACTTAGTTATCATTACTTATTCTTTAATTATGAAAAAAAAATTCTTATCTTAGCTTTGTGTTAGTGTAAATATATATATTTGTAAATAAATCTTGTACACATATTAGTTTGTAAATGTGAAATTGTTTTGTAAATATTATTACTTGTGCATAAAACCATACTTGTGAATAACGTGTTCATACTTGTATAAATTGTTCATATGTAAATTGTCATGTTATACTTGTAAATTGTGCATTGAAACATACTTGTAAATAATTCTTGCATTTATGTATTAGTCTCGGCTATATGTAGATCACTTGTTCTTCGAAGTTTAGATTTTGATCTTTAATGGAATAGGTGAAGTCTCTTTTGTTAACTCTAACCTACGGTGATTGTTAACACTTAAGTTATTTTAATTCCTCTGGAGTAAGAAATTTTGAGGGTGATGTCTAGAATAAGAGACGGTACTCATAACAAGTTTTGGGTCTAAGAAAGGGACATCAATAGAGTTTAAGCCTCATGATGTCTTGAAATTAGTTCTGCCTCTTATGTTTATTCTTTCTAACCTGGTCACCTTTGAACTTGCCCAAACAGTTGAATTAATCCAAAATATTTACTTAGGTCGTACGGACGTATAAGTCTCTATCTAAACTTTGAAGCTATGTGAATCATATATATCTTTGACTTCCTCCAACATGTAAATATTGTTTATATCTGTTTACATTTGTTTATATCTTAACTTACATTACTTGTCATGACAACTTTAACTTGCATATTTAGTTTAACTAACTTGTATCTTTCATTTTAACTTGCATTGCATCTTTAACTCAAATTGCATCTCTACTTAAATTTGCATATGTAACTTGCATTATTGACAAATGTGTATTTCTAACTAAATAATTTGCATTTTGGTCTAAGCTGGATGGACGTTAAACTTCAAACGCTTGTTGGGAGGCAACCCAATGTGTTCCCGGGATGTGAAGGAGTCATCAATGCAGATTTGCTATATTTCTACCCCTCACTCTCCTTTATTTTGTTTATTTATTGTTTTTCTTACTTTATTTTCGTAAATCATTTTCCTTCAATTCTATGTTCAATTACTTCTTATTTTTCTACTTTGAGGACAATGCAGAATTTAAGTGTGGAGGAGTGGTTTCCAATTTTAATTGTGCAATAAAATTCTTTTATAAAAAATTATAAAAATATTTGCTTTCTTGAGTCTTTTTATTTTAACTTAGTGTTTTTACGAGTATTAAGTTTCCCTTTAACTTTTCAATGATACAAATGAACGAAAATGAATATCTTATGGCTAAAGATGATCACAACAACTTGAATTTGTTTGTTAATACTTCGTGATTAAGTGATATAACTTGTAGATAATTGTCGATGCAGAAATAGTCCGGTCTCGTAAAATTCCTTCTTGATCCCTACACACAAGAATGAAAATCAAACGGGGTTAATGTTGAATCCCGTAGGGGGTGGTTCAACCGTAAACGCTTCGATGCTTAAGTCAGTTTTCTGAGAGAGATAAACCGACAGAATTTCGGTATGAGTTTTTGAATACCTTTAGAAGTGAGATGAGACCTTCTATTTATAGTGAAGCCTTGAGAGTCACTAGAGCGTTTGATTGGTTGAAAGAGAAAGTACTAAATAAGTGATTGTACCAAGTGTAATCACTTATTTATTAATGAATAAATATTTTGCTGGGATTTATTATCGACATTGATCTGATTAATTAATATATTTAGCTGGTAAATATATTGAATTAATGCGGAGATTGTAATATGTAGATGTCGATTTTACCAAGGGTAATATCGACATTATGGGAATTGTTGGCCACGTGGCAGCTCCAGAATATTCCAATAATTTATGGTTCCACAAATACCCCCACATCGCTTAGGAATTCGAGGAACCCTAAGAGATGTAATTTTTCTGTGGTTCCGATAAACTACGTTTTATTATTTTTATGAGGAAGTAGGACTCCGCTTTGCTTCGATCAATTAAAATTCTGGTTGACTTCGACCTTATCCTAATAAGAAACTTCTGGGCCTGCAGATTTACTTTGAGTTGTTCCATAGAGCCCGATTAGTAGCTAGGGTTTGTTTATTTCTTTTATATTTAAATGAGGGCATGTAGCCCTTATTTTTATAAAGAAAAAAATCAAACCCTAACTGAGGTTAATTGCTGGTGAAGACAGACTGGTCCTGAGTGAGCTTGGCGGTGGAAGGATTTGGTTCTTTATTGTGGAGGTAATTAATTTACTTCCTCCCTTATTTTGTCTCTGCTTCTCGTTGAGTGTCAGCGTGGGAGAGAGAATGAGATGATTTGGTTGATACTGATTGGAAGGAAAAAAAAGTGAACAAAAGGCTGACGCTGGCATAGTGGAAGCAAGGGTTGTCGGCCAGATGATGTGGCTAGTGCTATCGCTAGGGGACTTCAACCTATCAATGCAAAGTGGTTGGTCTATTGGGGTGCACATGCGCGACGTGTGCTGAAGCGCTGGTCATTGAGGTGTGTGGGTCCTGTGCGGTAGGAACACCTGCAATCCGTAGGGTTTTGTCCCCTGCTTTTTTGGCCTGGGCGGTTGTAGCTTTGGCCACATTTTTGACTTTTTTTTTCAATGCTTGTTGCTTTTTACATCTTTGTTGCTTTTTTTTCAATGCCTGTTGCTTTTTACTTTTTTTTTTTCAATGCATGTTTGATCTTTTGCAAATTTTGAGAGCTGTGGATATCCGATTGCAATGTTTCGAGCGGTGGTGCTCTCTACTTTCCGAGACGATCATTTCAAGACACATGAAGGCATAATTTTGAGAAGTCTTGAAGAAATCATTTTGTGGGGCAGCATGTCGTAAGACCATCTGGTGGCATATCTGGAACTTGTTGTAGCTTCCGACTTCAAGAGATGATGAACTTGACATCAAGACGCTCCTCTAGTTGACATGCTCGTGGTGCTTTGTGGATAGAAGAGCTTGGTGTATTGACAGACGCATCGTCTTCAAGTGCAGGTGGAGCCAACATCAAGGCCTTCAATGAGGGAGGCGTGAAGTTCCATTACTTGAAGTGATGCGCACTCCAGCTTCGAGGCGAATCGCGCTACACTGCAGTGAAGATCATGCTATGGTGAGAGGCTAGGCGCAACAAGGCAAGACATGGTTGGAGCGTGAAGTGATGCATCAAATGGTGTGAGGCATTCTTTCCAATGATCATGCAAGTGGTACTTGGTGGATAGAAAAGCTAAGTGCATGAGAAGCCAAGTGCATCATGACCTGTCGAGACTTTTATCAGCAAGGGGTGAGGTGTCAGGGCCCACCCCTAATCCCCCAGGATTAGGGAATAAACCCTGCTCCCGTCTGACAACCCAAAACGAAAAAACCGAAACAATCTCATGAAAACCACAAATTACACTGTCAAACGTAGGAGAAATTAAAACATCCCAGAGTCAACAGTTACACAGAGAATAGTACCAAACTCAGGAAATTAAACCCGATACACAGAGTACACGCACAACGGAAAATCGGAAACACTCCGGGAAAACTCTCGAGTACTCTATGCCTCCGACGCTGCCTCAACGTCAACCCCCGCACTAGCTCCGCGACCTGGAGGGCAATTAAAAACCAGAAAGTATGAGTGGACCATAAAGAATAAAAGTTCCAAAAACCATTTAATAACAAACCATGGTTTGGCCCTCCGTTTTGAAAACATGCATGCACAACCCATTTCTTTAAACACAGCTATAAACCACATAATAATCATCATAAAAACATTTATAATTCACAAAATAGGCATCATGAAAACAGTATGATCAAACATAAATCCAAGTCATCCTTTTCCGATCAAACCTGCTGGACCTATCCGAGTCCTTAAACTCCCGAGTCTTTAAACTCAATTCAGGCCTCAATAATCCGAGTCTTTAAACTCAACAGGCCTATGGGGGAAATATCAATATATCCGAGTCTTTAAACTCCCAAGTCTTTAAACTCAATTCAGGTTTTAAACCCAATCTGGGCCCGTCCCCCGTCAATCACAATATCCGGATCTTTAAACCTAATAACCAGATCCAGCAAATCCAATAAAAACCATTTGAAAACCATTTCGAAATCCATATCCAAACTCGAATCCGAAACCACTGGTCTGAAGACCTTCCGGCATCCAGAACCGTCATTCCGAACCCAAATCCGGAAATCCACTTTTCAACTTTAAAACCAAATTTCGCTTTCCGAAATCCGATTCTAAAACCGAAAACCTTGCTTGCCAAATCATGTTCCAAAATCCCTTTATAATCGTTGAAAACCCTTTATCGTTTGAAAGCCCAAAACCATAGCATCATACTCAGAAATCAAACCTTTCTAGTAAAACGTGCCGAAATCGTACTTCCTTGAAAAACGTGCAATTAAGTAAAACAGTTATAGTATATTCAGTAAACATCAAATCACATATAAAACCAGAAAACAAGTAATTAAAAGCAGTTATGTATGCTCAGTTATAGAGAAGGGGTCCACTCACAGATACTGGGCACGTCACTCGCGTCTCGAATGTCCTGCACGTTCCTCGACCTCCTCGGGGATTCCCGATCCTATCAACAGTCACCAAAACACGTCACTAACACGTCCACCAAGGTTCTCCTAATTCCCCACAAATTTCTCCGGGTTCTAAACGTAACGAACCGAGACTCTAAACCTTCGACCTCGCGGAACTAACCCCAAAACAACGTCCGATTAACCCGAAACCTATCTCAAAAGATTCGTTACAACATCTAGACCAAAAACCTAGTTGGAAAGTTCCTCAGATTCCTCCCCACGCGCCCTCAAGCGCCGCCCAAAGTGGCTGCGCGTGGGCTTCAAGCGCCTGCTACAGTGTCATCGTCAACCTCTATCCCGCCGGTTCAAACCGGGCTAGCTGAACCGAACCGGCGTGACCGGTTCTCCGCCGTCCGTCCACCATTTTCTTCCCTCTTTCCACCATTCTCTTCATCCTCTACCCAGTAATCCATTCCCCTTATCAAAGCACGACAACACAACCTCTAAACTGTCGTCCCAAACTCGAACCTGTAACCTCCCAAAACTCTGTTCCACAATCCGACCACCCGTACACTTCCCCTTCACGGCTTCACAACCAGAAGCTTCCTAGGGACTCACTGAGTCGACTAGCACTCACCAAACCCCTCGACTCGACCCCAACCTTCACGACTCGACGTCTGAACGTAAACTGGAAAACAGAGCATTTAAAGGAAATTATGGAATTACCTGTGCTCAGGCCGCCGCCGTGAACTCCACCGTGCCAACACGACTCCTCTAGTCTTCCTCCGTCATCTGGACACCACCACCAGCCTCGATTGACCAAGCACGGCTGCACCACCACCGAACACCCTCTCTGTTTCCCTGAGAACTCACCCCTCACCTCACACCAGTTTTCCTCACAAAACTCTCACTCCAACTCACTCACCAGTTCTCCCTTCATCTCTGTTCACTCTCACCAGATCACAACATCTCACACACTCCCTTCACCTGATCGATTTCCCTCTCAAACCTCACTCTGTTTTTTCTCGAATGCACGACTACACAGCCCAAATAATTGGAACCGTGCACACGCCTAGAACCCACTAGACATAGGGCACGTGTCACCATCCCAAGGGCCAAACTCAAAATATCCCAATCTCCACTGTACACTTGGCCTTATCTGATTGGCCCAATTCCCAAGACACGAAAAGACCAAAATACCCCTAAGGTTCCAAATTACGATTCTACCCTTCTCCGTTCTAGACCTCTATCTCACTCGTCCGACGTCCGATGAAGGCATGCCACCTGTCGTTGAACTCAGGATGAAGAAATCTACCTAACGGTCCTCGGTCTACATGTAAAAACCCGATCATACGAAAAGTCAACTTTCCCCCCTATTTTAACCAAATTACGATAATTCCCTCAACCTTCCGAACATCCTAACTTCCTCATCGGATGTCGGAATCGGACGTGCCACCTGTCTACGGACTCGTGACGTCCCGAACTACGTCACGGTCATCGGTCAATGTCCGATTGACCGTCTGAACTAAAAGTCAAAAAATAACCAACTAAACACCAGTTAGACTCACTAATCCGTTACTAATCACTTTACTAATCCCGGCTCTCGGGACGGGTCGTTACATGAGGAAACCCATGACTTGAAGTGAGGTGTGTCCCAACCCAAGGAGGGGTGTGCTCTAGCTGCGAGGCAAGGCAAGGCGCGATAGAGTGACAGGCGAGGTGCAGCAGAGTGCAAGGCGAGGTGCAGCAGAGTGCAAGGCGAGGCATTGTGTAACTACAAGGCGAGACATGTTGCAAGTGCGAGGCTAGGACTCGCATAACTTGGAGTGCGATGTGTCACAACCCAGCATGAGGCTTGTTCCAGCTGCAAGGAAATGTGTGTTGCAGCTACAAGGCAAGATGTGCTTCATCTTTAAAGCAAGGCTTCCCATGACGCGAGGAGAAGTGCATGTGGTTCCATGAAGTAACTGAAACTTTCCAAGGAGTTGTTTTGGATGATGGATAACCTTTTAGAGACTTGATCTTCAAGGCCTTATTGAGATAGAAATGGGGTGTAGCAAGGCAGAACATAGAATGGAGGATCGATCATGCCCCCTGCAAAGCTCGAGACGTTGTCCATCATCACCTAATTGAAGGGAGCGAGTTTGGAGATGCCATCATCTAGACGCTAAAGCCAAGTGGCGTGATGACACAGGGCACCAAATCATCGTTTCATCTTCGAGTTGAAGGTCAATCTGCTTTGTAGTTATTTCAGCACCGTCGCAGAGTCAAGTAGTGGTGAAGTTGATTTTGTGAAGCCAACTATGCCAAGTAATTGATGCTAAGGAGGTTACCTGTAACGATATGTCCCTGATTTTAAGGATTAATTAAGACTAATTATGGATTAGCAGGGCTAATAGGGGATTAGTCGAGTATTATCGGACGTTCAGGACGAAATTACAATTTTTCTCTTGAACAAGGGTAAAAAGTTAACTTTTAACCCGGGAGGTTCGAGGTATGAGGGCTAAGGACCTTTACGTAGAGCGGGTCGATATGAATCCGTAGATAGGTGACACGTCGAAATCGGACGTTCGACGGGAAAGTTACGGTTCATAGAAGTTCGAGGTAACTATTGCACATTTCACGAGACATGTGACATTTGTCATTTAGTGGGCCCCAGACATTTTGTTTCTAGCCCAATGGATGAGTGACAAGTGTCACTCATCCATTGCCCAGTATGATTACATACATGCATATCACCTCATTTCATCCTCATCGAATTTTCACCCGATCTCACCTGAAACCCACAAACCTACCACTCCCCACTTCCTTCGATTGAAACTAGCAGCTGGGCTGCCTGATAGGGTGACAAAAGGTGGCTGAGAGATCAGGCGATGGTGAGGGCCAGGTTGAGCCGTCGTAGACGGCGGAGGAAGGTAAAACCGAGAACCCCGTTTTGATTTTGAATTCGAGATTTTTAGTTTGGACGTTGGGGGTGCTAATTCTAATGATTTGATGATGTTTATGGGTTGTGTACGAGCCTCTGGGGATCAAGATCTTGGCAAGAGGTGATCGGAAATGGCCAGAAATAGAGGCTGGAAACTGGGCAAGGGTTCATTGATTCGAACATGTATCTTCTAGGCTGTGTTTCCAATTTTTGAGTCCATAGATTGGTTGCATAGGATGGGACGAAGGGTTAGGAATTGGAAGGAATGAAAATGGCTGAAAAATTGGAGAGAACTGGCCTCGCCGGTCCGGTTGGACCAGATTTATAGTGAACCGGGTTTGAGGATGGGTTATATATATGTGTGTATGAATGAGGTTTTACGGAGATCGGTTTAGGGGTGAGACCCCGTATTCTATGATTGGTTTTGGGCTGAGACCCACTTGTGTTAGTTTTGGGCTGAGTACCACATGGATTTGGGTAGTAGCCCGTATGCTTCGGATTTACGGTTTTGGGCTAAGGCCTTAATGATTTAAATAAATGAGAAATGATTTGAGAAATGGCTTTCGAATGCATGCATATTTTTTAGTGAAGGGCATACATGTCTTTTTGTGAAATGTTTTTTATAAATTAAATTATTTTTTCGTCCACTCACAGCTTTCAATGGTTTTAATGCCCTTCAGGTTGATTGTGGATGCTGGCTATAACAGAGGCCGAGACATCACACTCCTCCTCCAATCCTAGCGCACTCGGGAAGCCCCGTAAGCAGGCTAAAGTTGGAATTATCTCATGTCTGATAGTTCGTGTCAGACGGGAGTAGGCACGTCTCGCCTAAATCTCGGGGGATTCGGGACGGGTGCTGACAAGTGGTATCAGAGCATGTTTTGCTCTCAGTGTGACGCGCAGGTCGAGGATATGATGTCTGTGCAGTGGTAACAACCCGTTATGACAGGACCCGTCCCAACTGGACCTCGATAACCGTGCCCGGTCCTGCTCCCGTCTGACAAGTCAACTGAAGTCCCGAAACTAGCCTTCAGCACCTATCAGAAAAGGGATAACTGCCGCTCATGCCTCCGCCTCGAGATCAGCCCCGAACGTTGTGCCACGGCCTGGAGGGTCATAAAAAATAAAGGTGTGAGTGGACAAAAATATATTCGTTAAAACACATTTATCAAAACACATCAGTTTACCCTCCAGTTTTACAAATCATGCATGCATAGGATAAAACACATGAATAACAAAAAATCCGGCTCTCAAGCCCAACATGTGAAAACCTTTAAGTCATTTAAATCATTTTATAAAATCAGTTCACCACATAATAAAGCATATAACTCGGGAATTACACATCCAGAGTCGTCATCCATTGCTGGGAATTAAACATCCAGCCTCACCGGGAATTACACATCCGGTCCCTCCAGGAATTACACATCTGGAGTCCCTCCAGGAATTACACATCTGGAGTCATCAAACATCAATACAGAATCAAAAGCATTATTTCAAATCAAATATCAAAACCATGTCAAAAACCGTCATCACGGGGTCACATGCCCAAATCTCATTTCTCGTCAATCCATAAAATCATTAAATAATTCAATACACGTAATTCCGTAAAATCATATCCGAAAACATCACAAATCCATTAAATCAACTTCCCAACTCATAATCCAAGCCAAAACCAATCATAAATCCGGGGCCTTCGTCCAAAACAGTCATTTCACATTTTCTCGAAAAACGTGCCCGAAATACTGATTAAAATAATTAATAAATCACACAATAATCATATCAAATCATTGCAATTCAAATCATTCCATAAATCATATAACACATTTAACTATGCATGCATATCAATTTATAAAAAAACCGTCTACTCACACACCGTCCAATCCGCTCGCTTCCCGAGCTACACGCGTTTCCGTAATTTCCGATACTTGCCAGGAATCCCGAATCCTGTCCACAATCATTATTCAAGGTCACTAAGGACTCAATTTACATCATACTAATTTCTCATAATTTTCCAGGAATTTAATATTAATTTAATACGTAACATAAACCTTCGGACCCTCGAAACATTATCGAGACGGCGTCCGATCGACTCGCAACAAACACCAAAAATGTTCGTTACATTAAATAGAACAAGTTTCATGTTGACCGTACCTCAAAATTCCCACTCACGCGCCCCCACGCGCCGCCATGAGTGGCTGCGCGTGGGTGCCACGCGCCGTGAACAGTGTCCATGAACAGTCGTCGTTCCAACCCGTTTACCTGGTAAACGGGTCTGGTTGGCCCGCGATGCAACCCGTTCCAAAATCCATCAATTCTGCATCGAATTCTACAATTCAATCGTCCGTTAGTATCGTTGTAGACTGAATTAGGGTTCTGTAAAGTCCATAACATCAAACCTTACCTGAATCCATACGATTCAAGATTGAACATCGTAACATCTCCGATTGCTGTTCATCATCCAATCGTCATCAATTCTCCATGTTTTCCTTCAATTGATGCATCAGAAAGCATCGTGGAATCATAAGGAACACATTTCCAAGATCAATTTCACCGTCCCATGGCCTCAAATCCACGACTCAAGCTCGATTTTTCGAAACCTTCCCCTTCTCTGTTCTAAGCCAAAACACCTCGAATTGCCTTCGTTCTTGATCCAGTTCGACTCGTCTCACTCCCAGGGAGCTAAAGGAATCATCAATTTCATTCAAAAACAGCTAAGAAATCGAAATCGATTTTGAAGCCCTTTAATGGTTTTTCGGGTTTTTCAGATAGGTTTTAGGTCCTTATAACTCCATTCCTTTCGGTTTTTCACATAATTCCTCTCTGTAGTGTTCTCTTTTCATCTCAAGTGGTCTATGTTTTCTTCCTTCACCGATCAATTTGATCGAAATCAACACGGGACGGTGGGCGGGTGCATTTGTTTGTATTAGGCATTTAGCCACTAATCTTCCTCTAATGGTGACAGATGTCACCACATAATCAATCCTCATCCAATTAGGCTGAATCAGCCATTTAATTAACCAATTATTCCAGCTGTGGTAAATTTACTATTTTACCCTTGCCATAACAAATTACCAAAATACCCCTCATGGTTCTAGACCCATAAATTTTTCGTCCGGGCTCCGATTGACGCATGCTGCCTGTCTACGGATTCAGCGTCCCGAGACCTATCCAACGGTACTTCCGGAAAGTCCAAATAATGTTCCGATCAAAAAGTCAACTTTCGACCCCTTTCACCACCTTCCGCACGTCATAACTTTCTCCTCGAATGTCGGAATTGGACGTGCCACCTGTCTATGAACTCGTGACGTCCCGAACTACGTCACGATCATCGGTCAAAGTCCGTTTGACCGCTCAAATTAAAAGTCAACTTTCTGCCCAATTCCGGGGGCAAAATCGTCATTTTCCCCAAAGTTTCCAATTTTTCTTTTTTTTTTTTCTAATTTCCGGGTCATTACACGTTATCAACCTGATAGTTAGGGTAAGAGTATGAGGTGTCAGTGGATTCGAACCCTGATCAGGATGTGTTTGGCACGAGGTACAATGGTTTATGGTTTGATAGGCACAGAATGCCGCGTGGTAGTGAGGTTGGATCCGGAGTTGGATCAATGTGAATGTGAATCCAACGACTTAGAGCCGTAGTGTTAATAGTGAATGAGACTTATTGAGTCGGTTGTCCCAGTATAATGATGTTACAAAATTATGACCGTTCAACGGTAAAGTCATGGCTGTTATGGTTTGTGGCAAGGTGATATCAGTGGAGTTCATGGGTGACCCTGGGCGACCGGAATGGATACTGTTGGGAATAGGAATATCTAATCTTATTTGGCATGTGAGGCCATGTTTCGGTGTGTCGAATCCCAGAGGGATATCGACTAGCAGATGATGCCACAGTATAGTTGTCATATAGGTTGGTATGACATGCCGTGCTTGAGCGGTGGTGGACATCGAGGAGGGCCAGTTTCTTGTGGGCCCAGCGGCTGGAGGTCGTAGAGTTACAAGAGGACGAGGTCCTTAGATTGTGGTTACTGGTCGGTAGGACACCAGTATCAGAGTATGATGACTCTTCAGAGTCGAGCGCGATGGATCGGTCAGGATAGATGTGCTGCAGTCAGCAACCCAGTTTGTGATAACCCTAGTTTGAGATTGATTGGACAAGTTACCAGAAGTGTGGTACTTGTGACCGGATCCTAAATTGGACAGATCAGTGGATGTTACGTGTTGAGCGGTTGGTACTGACGGGTGAGTTGACTGCATGGATATGGAGTCTTGATAGAGGAGTGCTTCTGAAATTGGTCTGCGCGCAGTTGTGGCATACGTTGCTATCGATGGACGTAGTCGTGTCTTATCGACAGGACAGACTCGTGTTACCATGATGACTAAGGCGACGGAGATTCATCAATCGTGACGAGGATATGGAAGTGCATGAGTGACGCACAGTACGAGCATAGATTCTGGATTCGACTCGGTTATGACTGAGTGCGATCACAGAAGAAGATGAGCTTTGGATGTTGGCGAGTATGCCGCTCTACCTCTGTGGAAGTGACTGAGATGAGTGGGAGATTCCAGAGATGAGTTGGATGGAACCCAATAGTGATTGGATAGTTCCGAAGGACACTGTGTGTGTCTAAGTGATGTGATTCCAGTGGGGGCTTCGATTGCGGCTGGTATGATAGACAGGTACCCTAGTTCGTTATGGACGGAGGGCACGAGTGTTCGGTGCTGGAAATTGATCTCATAAGTGACACGACCCATCCCAATCCCCCCGGGATTACCACGGAATGTGTCATGCTCCCGTCTGACAAGAGGTGTCAGACAAGGGATATCCTGTTGCCACTGCCCAACCGGGCTTCCAGAGTGCGTAAGGATCGATGGAGGAGGTGTATGATGCTCAAGTCTCTGCTGCAGTCGCATCCGGAATCAACCTGAAGGGCATTAAAAACAAAAGCTGTGAGTGGACGAAAATAAACGAGTCTGTTTAAAACATTTGTAAGACATTTATGCCCCCCAGTAAAACTATATGCATGCACCATCATTTAAAATCATATATCATATACTATGAACCATGAACATAATTTTAGCCACTGTACCATACACTCCAATCCGACATCCCTGATGTCTGACGTCCCTGACGTCAATAAGGTCACAATCACAAGGCTGCGCGTACCACTCGGGTCTCAATTTCCGAGTTTAATCCCTGAACCCCGTTCGGGTACAACATCCCCGATGCTTAGCGTCATAGACGCTGGACGTTCTAGACGTCCGTGACCTCTCCGGGGTACCTCATCCGGAGGAGACAATATAATATGGAAGGATCTATACAGTGCAGTACCAAATACATTTTACTGATATCCAAATGCAAAGAATATATATATATACATAGATAAAATCCAAACCAATCTTTAAGTTTCATCAGACAGGTCACAAGCCCAACTACCGTGAAACGTGCCATAACCATAATTTCAATATCATCAAAACCATTATAAGTCCAAATAGTTGATTTAAATCCAAAATCATTTATTCGATTCCATTTTAGGGTCCCCGACCCGAATCACATGTATAAATCAACTGGGCCCCTGGCCCGAATTCATAAGTCCACTGGGCCCTCGGCACGAATTCACAAGTTAACTGGGCCCCTGGCCCGATTCACAAGTTAACTGGGCCCCTGGCCCGATTCACAAGTTAACTGGGCCCCTGGCCCGATTTTACTTATCAAGTCTGTAACTGTTTCATGAAATCATATCCAACCACATTTATGGAAATCGGTGCAAATCCAGAAAACCTCGGTTTACGTGCAAATACGTAAATCACCTCGAAATGCGTGAAATCATTTAAATTCACCGATATCCAAAGTAAATCATTTAATCACAATTATAAAAATCATGAAACAGTTATGCATGCATCGAATGTATAAAACCAATGTCCACTCATAGACCGTTTAACCGAGCGCCTCGATACGCATGCCATAGGCCTTCTCGGGCCACACTACTATCACCGGTACTCCCAATCCTGTTCAAATAACATTAGAGGATTACTAACCTCATCATTAACATCCTATTCAAGTCCCGTAATTTTCCCGAATTTTTAAGTATTTTTAAACTGGATTTAAAACCTTCGGACATCCCGAACAATATCGAGACGGTGTCCGCTCGACACGAAACCAATCTCAAAATGCTCGTTACATTGTATAGGACAAAAGTCATGTTGATCGTACCTCGAGATTCGTACCTACGCGCCGTCACGTGCCGCCGTGAGTGGCTGCGCGTGAAAGCCACGCGCCTGCTACAGTGACTGCTACAGTCACCATATTCACCCGTATGACTGGTAAACGGGTCTGATTACCCGCGATCTGACCCGGCCAGATAACCCTCAATTCGACCTTGATTCTATCCGTTTTTTATCCTAAAACAAACATTAACCAATTAATTCCAGTTCTGTGTCAATGATTAATCTCGACATGGAGTAAATCGACCAATCCAAGTCCGAATAGCCAAACGGGTCGATGATAACAACTCACCCAACTCAAGTCCATTGTCAAATTAACATTCCAGTACGCTTATTAGGATTAATACGAACCAATTCGAATGATTAATTTAACACGAAGTTACCTCAATCACCACGACTCAAGCTTGGATTTTCCGGCCGTCCACCTCGTCCGTCCACGGCTCTAGGAGCTTCCAAACTTGCCCCATTTGATCTGGTTCGACTGGAAATGATCCCAGAGAACTAAATGAATCATCAATTTTCCCTGGGCTAGCCTGAAAACCAAAATTCGATTTTGAACTCTTCAAAAACCAGTTTCGGGTTTTTGAACAATTCCACACCAATTTTGCTCCTTTCCTTCCTTTCTCAATCCCAGAACACTTCACTCAGTCCCTTAAACACATTGCCCATCACAAATCCGCTCAATTGGGCCCTGGAAAGGCTGAACACATGAGGGAAGCACTCTGTTTTTCTTCGTGCACCAGCCATAGTTAATGGCCAAATCCACCGTCCCACACAGCCTGGCATCGCACAATGCAATTAAACAATCCATACAACCCATAAACAATAGTTTTAGGCCATCAATTTGCTCCATAAACACACCACCCGTTCGCTGGCCATGTTCCCCTCCACGGTGCTACAGTAACCGTTCAAACACTCAGTGAAATTACCATTCTGCCCCTGTGCAGAAAATTACCAAAATGCCCCTCACGCATCCTGACCCGTAACTCGGTCATACGGACTCCGATTGATGCGTGCCGCATGTCTACGGACTCGGGGCATCGAGACCTTCCTAACGGTCCTTGGCCCCTGAACATCGGACCTCCCGATCGAAAAGTCAACATTTTCTCCTATTTCGTCCAAATTACGAAAATGCCCTTGAACTTCCGTACGTCATAACTTTCACCACGAATGTCGGAATCGAACGTGCCACCTGTCTATGAACTCGTGACGTCCCAAACTACGTCACGGTCATTGGTCAAAGTCCATTTGACCGTCCGAATAAAAAGTCAACGTTATGCCCACGCCTTGGGGCAAAACGGTCATTTTGCACAATTCGTCCGAAATCACCCAACTAATCCCAGATTAGTAAATCACAATTAAATATTATTAAATCCTGATATTCGGGACGGGTCGTTACAATAAGGGTTGGGAAGTGCGAACTAGTTTGCCAACGAAGATGGTGATGGAAGAAGTCGAACAGAATCAATAGGAGTGTTTAGCTCGGAAGAAAAAGATTAAGCATTACAGTAATTATCAGAGAATACTCCTAGTTGGAGGAGGACTTCGCTTTTTCCACTAGCTTGGTCAAAGCTTTAGGTTGGCTGTCGACGTGATGCGAGACTCGAGTTACGAGGATGCTCGTGTAAGGAAGAAAGCTCAATAAATGGAAAAGTTAAGTATGCTTCCAACATGGTTGGAACATCAGAATTAAGAAAAGATGTGGTTGAGACAAAGAGAAGAGTGATTGCTTGTGCAGGTGATATTTAGTGTCACTGGATGACGTAGGATGAGCTTTGATGTCATCACCTTTGACTTTCCTCATGTGGGTCGATGAGAAAGGATACAAACGATAATGGGTCAAAGAAGGTGTAACAACGGAACACCTAGACTGTGAGTCAAATTTGAATGACTTGAAGATCAAATGGTATTTAGAGTCACTCGATGTGACGAGTGAGTGTCCATGGTAGTTGGACCCATTGTGGATCCACGATGGATCGAGTTGGATGTGGATCGTGGTCGAGGTGAGTTTGGATCCAGATGAATTTGGATCGAGGTAAAGTATGGATTGAGGTGAGTTAGATTGAGTAGTGTGATGACGATCATGATTATCGAGATGATGGAGATTGGATATGGGAATAAATGTGAGACGAGGACGATACGTGGATATCGATCCGGAAGAGATGAATAGTCGATGCCTCCAGTTGGATATGAGGACAGAGATTGTGATGGATTGAGGCTAGCTTGTGACGAACGGTTGAGTATCGAACCGTATTCGGAGTGAGGAATTATATGTGGTTGGTCGTTGCCAGAGTGCAGTCTTTGAGTAGGCTGAGTAGTGCCTCGAAGATTGATATGATGTGGGTACGCTTGTGAGTAGTGCACATTGTATGATGGGATTGACCACGGTCAATCGGTACGTTTGGGTTGATAGTACCAAAAGAGATGAAGGTGTACCGAATGTATAGAGTCCTAGTTTGACATTAGATAGTGATCAGATGTGTTCCTACATGACGAGATAGTGTCTGGACATTGAATACTGTGCCTAAAGCAGAGTAGATTGAGAGGGTTCGGTGATTATGTGAGTTGAGAGCTCAGGGCCTTGTGGGCCAAAGGAACCCCTAGTGATTTTTATATGTGATTACCTCTGCTAGCAAGTATTCGATGAGGTCCAGATACACCTAGGATGGGTACGATGTCGAATGTGTTTTGACAGAATACGTGACGAGACAGTTTGGGACTCAAGATGAGTCGGGATTTCAGCAGAGGTCGCTGAGCGACATAAGATACGAGGAGAGGACTCGAAAGTGAGTCGAGATCAGAGTAGCGCAATGAAGGAACAGTGGAGCTAGGAGTTGCCAGCTGGCCACAATGGTTGTGATCTATGGTGTCAAATGGATTACGGTTGCAAACAGTTTGGTGACAGAGGATGAGATATCGCTTAGTGGGAGCAATGAGGATGATTGTCGGATCAGATGCTGAATAGGATGTCAGCTCGGTTATCGGATAAGAAAGGTCGTCAGGCTGAAAAGCCGTTTGGATGACAACCTAGTGTATCTGACCTATCGGAGTGAGTGACAGGTGAGATAGAAGAGTGTCGACGCCTCCAGTGAGACTGATGCGTCGACAAGTGCTTCTCGAGAGTTGAGTTGGAGCTTTCGAAGCTCCGATGACAGTGCATACCGTCGAGTACGGCGGTTGTGACGGACGTGTACTTTTACACAAGAGTGCATACCGTCGGGTCAGTTGGAATTTTTTGGACGAAATTCTTTAAGGAGGGAAGTTTGTAATGACCAGTCCCTGATTTTAAAGGCTAATTAAGACTAATTATGGATTAGCAGGGCTAATCGGGGATTAGGCTAGGATTATCGGGCGTTCAAGGTGAAATTACGATTTTACCCCTAAACGAGGGTGAAAAAATGACTTTTGACCTGGTAGGTCCAAGGTACGAGGGTCGAGGACCATTACGTAGATCAGATCGATACGAGTCCATAGACAAGTGACACGTCGAAATTGGACGTTCGACGGTAAAGTTACGGTTCTTGGAAGTTCGAGGTAACTATTGCACATTTCACGAGACATGTGACATTTGTCACTTAATGTGTAACGACCCGTCCCGAATATCGGGATTTAATAAATATTTAATTATGATTTACTAATCTGGGATTAGTTGAGTGATTTCAGACGAATTGCGCAAAATGACCGTTTTGCCC
Source organism: Prinsepia uniflora (assembly GCA_032719365.1). Lineage (NCBI taxonomy): Eukaryota > Viridiplantae > Streptophyta > Magnoliopsida > Rosales > Rosaceae > Prinsepia > Prinsepia uniflora. The sequence continues at coordinate 52,282,508 of CM064871.1, read as the reverse complement.
CTAGGCGTGGGCAAAACGTCGACTTTTATTTCGGATGGTCAAACGGACCTTGACCGATGACCGTGACGTAATTTGGGACGTCACGAGTTCATAGACAGGTGACACGTTCGATTCCAAGGTTTGTGGTGAAAGTGATGATGTACGGAAGTTCTGGGTCATTTTCGTAATTTGGACGAAATAAGGGGAAATGTTGAATTTTTGACCAGGATGTCCGATGGCCGGGGGCCAAGGACCGTTACGTAGGTCTCGTCGATACGAATCCAATGACAGGCGGCATGCCGAAATCGGAGATTCGACGACGAAGTTATGGTCACGGAATCGGGCTCGGTTAACCGAACGAACCGGGATTAAAATAATATTTTAATATGAACAGTACCCGGTGACTGGACACACCTGGATAAGTGACAAGTGTCACTCATCCCTTAAATTGGGGATTAAAACCTGATCCATGTTTTGGAGTAAACATCATTATGATGTTTTATTATATTTAATTAATTATTAAACCGTTTTATTTTCCATTAATCTCTTCTGTCCTTAACCCGTGTGCAAGCAAAACACAGAGAATGGGGAGTTCGAATTTGTCCACCATTTCCTTCCGTTTCTGAACCAGAGAGTGAGGAATTGAGAGGGTATATAGATTAAATTAGCAAGGAAACACGAGGGACTGAGAGAGAGCTTGAATTTGGAAATTGGAATTTTCGAATTTGGGGGGGGGGGGGGGAGGAGAGGGGGGGGGGGGGGAATTTGAATTGGATGAATTGGACCGTGAGGATCGAAATGGAGCTCACTTCGAGCTTCCTGAGATCATTACGATCAGAATCGTCGAAAGAACGAAGGGAATTGGTGCCCTTTTGGCTCTGAACGGACCTGGTAACAGTGGGCGGTGTTCGAGCTTGAGTCGTGATCTTGGAGCAATCAAACGTGTAATTGATGTGGGGAAACTACTTCTCAGGATCCCATGATGCTTCTTGGTTCATCAATTGGAAGAAACCGATTGAGATTGACGGAATTCCATGGTTGCACAGTGACGGGTGTTCTTCGTGTTCATCATCGAGTCGATGAGTTTTAGGTGAGTTTTTGTGTAATCATTGACACAGAACTGGAATTAATTGGTTAATGTTTGTTTTAGAATAAAAAATGGATGGAATCAAGGTCGAATTGAGGGTTATCTGGCCGGGTCAGATCGCGGGTAATCAGACCCGTTTACCAGACATACAGGTGAAGGTGGTGACTGTAGCAGTCACTGTAGCAGGCGCGTGGCTTTCACGCGCAGCCACTCACGGCGGCACGTGATGGCACAAATCTCGAGGTGAGGTCAACATGACTTTTACTATACAATGTAACAAACATTTTGGCGTTGGTTTCGTGTCATTCGGATCCCGTTTCGATATTGTTCGGGATGTCCGAAGATTTTAAATCTAGTTTAAAAATACATAAAAAAATGGGGAAAATTACGGGACTTGAATAGGATGTTAATGATGAGGTTAGTAATCCTCTGATGCGATTTGAACAGGATTGGGAGTCCCGGTGATAGTGGTGTGGCCCGGGAAGGCCTATGGCACGCGTATCAAGGCGCTCGGTTAAACGGTCTGTGAGTGGGCATTGGTTTTATAAATTCGATGCATGCATACTGTTTCATGATTGTTATAATTATGATTAAATGATTTACTTTGGATATCAGTGAATTTAAATGATTTCATGCATTTCGAGGTGATTTACGTATTTGCACGTAAATCGAGGTTTCTGGATTTGCACTGATTTCCATAAATGTGGTTGGATTTGATTTCATGAAACAGTTACGGACTTGATAAAGTGAAATCGGTCCAGGGGCCCAGTTAACTTATGAATCGGGCCAGGGGCCCAGTTAACTTATGAAATGGGGCCAGGGGCCCAGTTGATTTCTACATGTGATTGCTGGTCGGGGACCCTAAATTGGAATTGAATAAATGTTTTCTGGTTTACATTTTTTATATATTCACATGCTAAAAACAAATAACGGTTTGATGATATGGAAATTATGGTTATGGCACGTTTCACGGTATTTGGGCTTGAGACCCGTCTGATGAAACTTAAAGATTGGTTTGGATTTTATCTATGGATATATATATGCTTTGCATGTGGATATCAATAAAATGTATTTGGTACTGCACTGTATAGATCCTTCCATATGATACTGTCTCCTCCGGATGAGGTACCCCGGAGAGGTCACGGACGTCTAGAACGTCCAGCGTCTATGACGCTAAGCATCGGGGATGCTGTACCCGAACGGGGTTTGGGGATTGAACTCGGAAATTGAGACCCGAGCGGCACGCGTAGCCTTGTGATTGTGACCTTATTAGACGTCAGGGACGTCAGACATCAGGGATGTCGGATTGGAGTGTATAGTGCAGTGGCTAAAATTATACTTATGGCTTTATTACATGCTTTATGGTTCATATTATATGATATATGATTTTAAATGATGGCGCATGCATATGATTTTACTGAGGGGCATAAATGTCTTATAAATGTTTTAAACAGACTTGTTTATTTTCGTCCACTCACAGCTTTTGTTTTTAATGCCCTTCAGGTTGATTCCGGGTGCGAATGCAGCAGAGACTGGGACATCGCACACCTCCTCCATCGATCTTTACGCACTCTGGAAGCCCAGTTGGGCAGTGGCAACAGGTTATCCCTTGTCTGACACCTCTTGTCAGACGGGAGCATGACACATTCCATGGTAATCCCGGGGGGATTGGGATGGGTCGTGTCAAGTGGTATCAGAGCAGGTTTTGCTCTTTTATGCGCGAAGGTCGAGGGTGTGATGTCTCTTTGGGCTGCAGTTCCGTTTTCAACCTGATAGATAGTTTTGGATTTGAATAGTGGATAGGGTGTGTTTGGCCCGATACGCCGTGCGTTGATGTGATTCAACCCAAGTGGGGTTGTATACGATTAACTGGTAATGTGGGACCGTCGGTTCGGTCATGTGATGATGGATGGTTGTGCTGCTGGGCACAGCCAGGTTCAGGGAACCCCATTTGAATAATGTTATGGAAATGCGAAACTCAGTTGAGTAATGGTCTAAATTATGGACCCTGGTAGTATTGGCTAGTGTACGGAGTGTTGGTGCATCGGAGTTAGCTGATGACCCTCGTGGTGGAACCCACGATGAGTTTATGATTGGGTTGGATTTGACGTCTATACGATGTCAGGACCGTGGAGTCAGTCAGGTGGTGGATGTTACTGCAAAAGGCAGTTGGGTTCGGCAGAACCCTAGGGTGTGATTTTGGAACTCTAATTTATAATCGATGGACCGGAAAAGTGAACTTTAAATGGGAACTTGTGCTACGACGAGTGGCGGAGGTCATGGATGACCATGTGGATGACTCTAGTGAGTCTTATGGGTTTCGATCTATGGATACGGTTAAGAGATAATATATGGAATCCCGTGTTGGATCGAATATTAGTGTGAGGTGTGGTTACGGATCTTGACAACGATGACTGATGGTCGACAGTTGTGTCGAGATAACTGGCTATCGAGGGTATTTAGTGTGGTTTTAATACTTGGGGATCAGGGGATGTTCAGGGAACGTTCATTATCCTGATGTGCCTATGGTCAAATTGGAGGTACCCCTAGTCGTGGGGTACAAGTGGTGTTACGGGATCGTCGTTCGGTATGAACGGAGATCCAGGGTAACAACTTTGCACACTGTGTGCTAGTATGGATGTTCGTGTGCTATGTATGGATGTTGGCATGTTGGTACTCTTATGCCAATACTAGTATGGATGCCTGTGTGCTGATACTAGTATTGATGATAGTGCGTTGGTGCTGGTACTAGCGCTGGTGCAGGTGTCAGTGATGGTGATGACGATGAGCCACCAGTTGGGGTGTGACTCTGTCATGACGAACATGTGATCGGTATCTGCGACTCAGTGGTGGTTGAGTCATGGACTGGATGGGATCCAGTGGAGGTTGTGACGTGTTGGGATAAGTCCCAACAGATATATGATGACAAGCGATGAATGGATATAAGGGTATGATTGAAACTTGAGGAATCTAGGGATGATGTTCCCTATGTCATGAGAGTTGGTGGATTTGGGGAGTTGATGTCAACTCCGAGATTGGTAGGATTGTATATTTCTTATATCCCCGAAATGTACAAGGAAAGTATTGAAATTGGAAATGTCGGGGAAAACCATTCGTGGTATTGATGTGGAATTGTGTAATTGTGAATCACTTGGAACCTGAGGATTGAACCTGTAAAGGTTGAGATGTGAGGCGAAGGCAGTAAGGTATACACATCCAGGAAGAGTTGAGAAATCCCGTTCGGAATCGGGGTGTGTACATAAATGATTATTGGCGGACGTGAGGTCCGAGTAATGAATTGATTTTGGACACGTGGTGGTCCAAGTGAGGTAAGGACGTGGGCAGTCCAGAGGTTGGACATGACATCTCTTTGGGAGCATGTCTGTTTCCAACATGGTTAGAACTCCCGATTCGGGGAGAGTTGTGATTGGGAGACGAGAGGAGTGCTCGTTTCCGCATCGGTGATTAGTATTCCGAGGTCATTGGAGTTGACTTCTTATTTTCCTGCCGTGGCAGATGATGATTGTTGCTACCAGTACGTTGAGCGTGTATTGGTGGGTGGACCCATGTTTGGCTTGGGGTCATTGGACACAAGAAGTTGGGTGTGATTTTGGATTTGGTGGTGAAATGCGAGGTCACCATTCCACCAAGGGAATTTGGACGAAGGATTCAATTGAGGGTGCAAGACCCTACGATCAGCTTTCAGATGGATTGTTAGCTATGTGGGCATGTGTGGATCCTAGGTGGATCTGATTTGTGGTGTTCTCGACTTTGGGCATGTGACGATCTAGGATCGTGATGTTACTTGTCGGAGGACGTAGTGATGGATCTAGATCATGATCTTGATGATCCAGATAGGTGGAGAGTTTATCACTCTTACCTTGGTATGTGAGTCGTAAATGTCGGGACTGAACTTCTTTTCGAAGTAGAGCCCATATGGTTGTTACTCAGGTAAGTAGGTTTCCGATGTGGTCGGATTTTTGTCAACCTTGAACGTGTGGATATTGGGATTGGCTTCCCTATGAAGTCAATCAAGTGTTTTGAATAGGTAACCGATAGGTTCGGTTTTGTTACGTCTTGGTGGACGTAAACGAGATTTTGGGTTTTGGAATCGAATTTTTGGGTGACGATTCAGGATTTGATTGCGAAGCTCGGAAGTGGATTACTGGATTTGGGTGCGGAATGATTATTCCAATGCTAGCTTACGGAATGATGATTTCGGATTCGGATTTGGAAACGGATTAAAAATATGATGTCTGGGTTCGGATTCGGGATTTCTTAGGAAAATGCGGATTCAGATTCAGAATTGGAACTAGATGACGGGTGGAGTTTGTTTTGTCTCATGTTGGTTTGGGCAAATGTACTCCATTATTGGAAGGTGTGTGGCCACGACCTAGGTGGTTGTAGGCGAATTGATGGATAGATGTACGTACAGGGTACGTTGTACGAGGATTGATACTGGTTAGGCTGAGTGGTGCCTAACGACGGTACATGGGATGTACCAGTGGTGTGTGATTAAACGTGATGGTAATTGGCTTGGTTCCGATATCATTTGTTTGGTTGTGTTTGTGGACTGGACATTGGATAATGTGCATTGTAATGATTGATCTTTTCGGGTTCAGTGATTGTATGGGCAGGTGCTCTTAGCCATGGTTGGCTAGATGAACCCTAGTATTGAGATGGGTGATCACTGCTGGGCGGGTATTCAATGTGTTCCAGTTACACCACTTGATTGAATAAATTGACGGTATACGTACACTTAGGATGAGTGAATTGGTGGTCTGAGTAACCACGAGTAGCCTTGTGTGACTGGATCACACCGTGATTTCCCAGCGTCTTAGTTCGCTGAGGGTGTCGGCAATTATGGACATTGAGATTAATATATGTCGCAGGATTGGGCTTGCCCTGCGAATTGAGATCATGTGGTTGATCTTACGCTACATCGAGAGTGATGTAGTGCGTGGTGTTGTCACTGACTGGCTGATGGTTGGGGCTTTATCAGGGTGGTAAAGCTTAGTGGTGACAGTTTGACTGGTGGTGTCAGCGTGGACTGACAAATGAGATTTGGTGACTCCCAATGGGAGCAAATGTAAGGATATATTGGCAATGGAAGGGAACTGTTTAGCTGAAGGAGTCAGCTAAATGGTTAAGCGATTTTATCGCGGATCAGGTGATTAATTTCACTCGAGATGGTCGAGTGTTGCTATTATGACATAAGACTGTGATGGGATGTCTGGGTACAGACGAGGCTGGTGTTGTCCCAGTAAGTGGGTGTACAGGTGTACACATGGTATGTGGTCGAAATGTTTTCCACAAGGTGGTTGTGGAATAAGGTTGTTGGTAATTTCGAGGACGAAATTCTTTAAGGAGGGAAGGTTGTAACGACCCGTCCCGAATATCGAGATTTAATAAATATTTAATTATGATTTACTAATCTGGGATTAGTTGAGTGATTTCGGACGAATTGCGCAAAATGACCGTTTTGCACCTGGGCGTGGGCAAAACGTCGACTTTTATTTCGGATGGTCAAACAGACCTTGACCGATGACCGTGACGTAATTTGGGACGTCACGAGTTCATAGACAGGTGGCACGTTCGATTCCGAGGTTTGTGGTGAAAGTGATGATGTACGGAAGTTCAGGGTCATTTTTGTAATTTAGACGAAATAAGGGGAAATGTTGACATTTTGACCAGGATGTCCGATGGCCGAGGACCAAGGACCGTTACGTAGGTCTCGTCGATACGAATCCAATGACAGGCGGCATGCCGAAATCGGAGATTCGACGACGAAGTTATGGTCACGGAATCTGGCTCGGTTAACCGAACGAACGGGGATTAAAATAATATTTTAATATGAACAGTACCCGGTGACTGGACACACCTGGATGAGTATCAAGTGTCACTCATCCCTTAAATTGGGGATTAAAACCTGATCCATGTTTTGGGGTAAACATCATTATGATGTTTTATTATATTTAATTAATTATTAAACCGATTTATTTTCCATTAATCTCTTCTGTCCTTAACCCGTGTGCAAGCAAAACACAGAGAATGGGGAGTTCAAATTTTTCCACCATTTCCTTCCGTTTCTGAACCAGAGAGTGAGGAATTGAGAGGGTATTGAGATTAAATTAGCAAGGAAACACGAGGGACTGAGAGAGAGCTTGAATTTGGAAATTGGAATTTTCGAATTTGGGGGGGGGGGGGGAATTCAAATTGGATGAATTGGATCGTGAGAATCGAAATGGAGCTCACTTCGAGCTTTCTGAGATCACTACGATCAGAATCGTCGAAAGAACGAAGGGAATTGGTGCCCTTTTGGCTCTGAACGGACCTGGTAACAGTGGGCGGTGTTCGAGCTTGAGTCATGATCTTGGAGCAATCAAACGGTGTAATTGATGTGGGGAAACTACTTCTCAGGATCCCACGATGCTTCTGGGTTCATCAATTGGAAGAAACCAGTTGAGATTGACGGAATTCCATGGTTGCACAGTGACGGGTGTTCTTCGTGTTCATCATCGAGTCGATGAGTTTTAGGTGAGTTTTTGTGTAATCATTGACACAGAACTGGAATTAATTGGTTAATGTTTGTTTTACGATAAAAAACGAATGGAATCAAGGTCGAATTGAGGGTTATCTGGCCGGGTCAGATCGCGGGTAATCAGACCCGTTTACAAGACATACAGGTGAAGGTGGTGACTGTAGCAGTCACTGTAGCAGGCGCGTGGCTTTCACGCGCAGCCACTCACGGCGGCACGTGACGGCATGTGGGCACGAATCTCGAGGTGAGGTCAACATGACTTTTGTCCTATACAATGTAACGAACATTTTGGCGTTGGTTTCGTGTCATTCGGATCCCGTTTCGATATTGTTCGGGATGTCCGAAGATTTTAAATCTAGTTTAAAAATACTTTAAAAAATGGGGAAAATTACGGGACTTGAATAGGATGTTAATAATGAGGTTAGTAATCCTCTGATGCGATTTGAACAGGATTGGGAGTCCCGGTGATAGTGGTGTGGCCCGGGAAGGCCAATGGCACGCGTATCAAAGCGCTCGGTTAAACGGTCTGTGAGTGGACATTGGTTTTATAAATTCGATGAATGCATACTGTTTCATGATTTTTATAATTATGATTAAATGATTTACTTTGGATATCGGTGAATTTAAATGATTTCGCGCATTTCGAGGTGATTTACGTATTTGCACGTAAACCGAGGTTTTCTGGATTTGCACTGATTTCCATAAATGTGGTTGGATATGATTTCATGAAATGGTTACGGACTTGATAAAGTGAAATCGGGCCAGGGGTCCATTTAACTTATGAATCGGGCCAGGGGCCCAGTTAACTTATGAATAGGGCTAGGGGCCCAGTTAACTTATGAATTCGGGCTAGGGGCCCAGTTGATTTCTACATGTGATTGCGGGTCGGGGACCCTAAAATGGAATTGAATAAATGTTTTCTGGTTTACATTTTATATATATTCACATGCTAAAAACAAATAACAGTTTGATGATAGGGAAATTATGGTTATGGCACGTTTCACAGTATTTGGGCTTGAGACCCGTCTGATGAAACTTAAAGATTGGTTTGGATTTTATCTATGGATATATATATGCTTTGCATGTGGATATCAATAAAATGTATTTGGTACTGCACTGTATAGATCCTTCCATATGATACTGTCTCCTCCGGATGAGGTACCTCGGAGAGGTCACGGACGTCTAGAACGTCCAGCGTCTATGACGCTATGCATCGAGGTTGCTGTACCCGAACGGGGTTCGGGGATTGAACTCAGAAATTGAGACCCGAGTGGCACGCGTAGCCTTGTGATTGTGACCTTATTAGACGTCAAGGACGTCAGACATCAGGGATGTCGGATTGGAGTGTATAGTGCAGTGGCTAAAATTATACTTATGGCTTTATTACATGCTTTATGGTTCATATTATATGATATATGATTTTAAATGATGGCGCATGCATATGATTTTACTGAGGGGCATAAATGTCTTATAAATGTTTTAAACAGACTTGTTTATTTTCGTCCACTCACAGCTTTTGTTTTTAATGCCCTTCAGGTTGATTTTGAGTGCGACTGCAGCAGAGACTGGGACATCGCACACCTCCTCCATCGATCTTTACGCACTCTGGAAGCCCAGTTGGGCAGTGGCAACAGGTTATCCCTTGTCTGACACCTCTTGTCAGACGGGAGCATGACACATTCCATGGTAATCCCGGGGGGATTGGGATGGGTCGTGTCTTAATGGGCCCCAGACGTTTTGTTTCTATCCCAATGGATGAGTGACAAGTGTCACTCATCCATTTCCCAGTATGATTACATACATGCATATCACCCCATTTCATCCTCATCGAATTTTCACCCGATCTCACCTGAAACCCACAAACCTACCACTCCCCACTTCCTTTGATTGAAACCAGCAGCTGGGCTACCTGAGAGGGTGACAAAAGGTGGCTGAGAGATCAGGGGATGGTGAGGGCCAGGCTGAGCCGTCGTAGACGGCAGAGGAAGGTAAACCCGAGAACCCCATTTTGATTTCGAATTCGAGATTTTTAGTTTGGACGTTGGGGTGCTAATTCTAATGTTTTGATGATGTTTAAGGGTTGTGTACGAGCCACTGGGGATCAAGATCATGGCTAGAGGTGATCGGAAATGGCCAGAAACAGAGGCTGGAAACTGGGCAAGGGTTCATTGATTCGAACAGGTATCTTCTAGGCCGTGTTTCCAATTTTTGAGTCCATAGATTGGTTGCATAGGATGGGATGACGGGTTAGGAATTGGAAGGAATGAAAATGGCTGAAAAATTGGAGAGAATCGACCTCGCCGGTCTGGTTGGACCAGATTTACAGTGAACCGAGTTTGAACCGGTTCATGCGAGGTTGACGATGACACTGTTCATCGTGCATGGGCGCATGTGGGGCCATGTTTGGGAATGTTGTCAACATGTGAAATTATCCTTTCGATGTAACAAACATTTTGGGACTGGTTTCGAGTCGATTGGACATCATTTTGATGAAGTTCGGGATGTTCGAAGGTTTAGGATAGAGTTTAAAATATGCTAAAAATTCGGGAAAATTACGGGGCTTCTATGAGAGGTTAATGAGGTATTTGGTAACCCTCTAATATGATTTGGACAGGTTTGGGAGTCTGGGTGACGATGATTAGTCCAGAGAGACTTATGGCACGCGTATCGCGGCGCAGCTTTGGACGGTCTATGAGTGGAATTTGTTTTATGAATTCGATGCATGCATAAATATTTTATATGAGTTTATGAACATGTTTTGAGATTTCATGAGTGCATATGTTTATGGTATTTTGGTATTTACATATCTGCACGTATTTCGAGATTTCGAGCTTTATGTTGTGCCTATACGTGTTGTGTTTTCTATGATGGTTTGATGAAATTATTTCGGATTTGGAAATATGGTATCAGGCATGAGACCCATTTGATTGGAAACCATCAAACTTGGAGTCCATTTGATTTGATGAGAAATCGGGCTGGTGGGCCATTTGAGTTATTTGATCTGGCCGAGGGTCTCGTTGGTTTACGAATTCGGGCTTGAGGCCCAGTTGGTTGTGATATCGGGCTTGAGACCCCATTAATTTATGGTATCGGGCGTGAGGCCCAGTTGGTTGTGATATCGGGCTTGAGGCCCAGTTGGTTTTGATATCATGCTTGAGGCCCAGCTGATTGTGAAATCGGGCTTGAGGTCTTGTTGAATTGTGATATCGGGCTTGGGTCCCAGTTGTGGTTTATGAAATGAGAATTCGGGTTTGAAACCCTATTAAAAGGTGGATTTAGGCTAAGGCCTGTGAGATTTGGATTTGAATCGGATTCGGGGAATTCCGTTGAAATGTTCGAGTATGAGACCCAGTTGAACTATGATTTGAAAGAAAAGAATGTTTTCACTTATATGTATATACCCTCCCATATGAATAGTCTCCTCCAGACGTCGATGATCTTGGAGTGTCACGATCCACTGCCTAGGATGAGTGACTCCAAAAGGTAGCACATCCCAGGAGTGAGAGATTTGAGATAGTCTCGGACAGGGTCCGGTGACAGGCCCTCCCAGAAGTCGTAGATCCTGGGAGTAGATTCGGAGATGAGACCCGAGTAGTATGCATACGTTAGATATATCGTGACGGGTTCTTGATTAGGCATATCAGATGTCGAGGATGGGTTATATATATATATATATATATGTATGAGGCTTTACGGAGACCGGTTTGGGGCCGAGACCACCCCGTATTTTATGATTGGTTTTGGGCTGAGACCCACTTGTAATGGTTTTGGGCCGAGTCCCAAGTGGATTTGGGCAGTTGCCCGTATGCTTCCGATTTACGATTTTGGGCTATGGCCTTAATGATTTAAATAAATGAGAAATGATTTGAGAAATGACTTTTGAATGCATGCATATTTTTTAGTGAAGGGAATAAATGTCTTTTCATGGAATGTGTTTTATAAATTAAATTATTTGTTTCGTCCACTTACAGCTTTCAATGGTTTTAATGCCCTTCAAGTTGATCGCGGATTCGGGCTATAACAGAGGCTGAGACATCACACTCCTCCTCCGATCCTAGCGCACTCTGGAAGCCCCGTAAGCATGCTAAAGTTGGAATTATCCCTTGTTTGACAGTTCGTGTCAGACGGGAGCAGACACGTCCCGCCTAAATCTCGGGGAATTCGGGATGGAAACTGACAAGTGGTATCAGAGCATGTCTTGCTCTCAGTGTGACGCGCAGGTCGAGGATGTGATGTCTCTGCAATGGTAACAACCCGTTATCAACCTGATAGTTAAGGTAAGAGTATGAAGTGTCAGTGGATTCGAACCCTGATCAGGATGTGTTTGGCACGAGGTGCAATGGTTTAGGGTTCGATAGGCACATAATGCCACGTGGTAATGAGGTTGGATCTGGAGTTGGATCAATGTGAATGTGAATCCAACGACTTAGAGTCGTAGTGTTAATAGTGAATGGGACTTATTGAGCCGGTTGTCCCAATATGATGATGTTACGAAATTATGACCGTTCAACGATAAAGTCATGGCGGTTATGGTTTGTGGCAAGGTGATATCAGTGGAGTTCATGGGTGACCCTGGGCGACCCGAGTGGAGACTGTTGGGAATAGGAATATCTAATCCTATTTGGCACATGAGGCCATGTTTCAGTGTGTCGAATCCCGGAGGGATATCAACTAGCAGACGATGCCACGGTATAGTTGTCATATGGGTTGGTATGACATACCGTAGCTGAGCGGTAGTGGACATCGAGGGGGGCCAGTTTCTTGTGGGCCCAGCGGCTGGAGTCCGTAGACATACAAGAGGACGAGGTCCTTAAATTGTGGTTACTGGTCGGTAGGACACCAGTATCAGAGTATGATGACTCTTCCGAGTCGAGCGCGATGGATCGGTCAGGATAGATGTGCTGCAGTCAGCAGCCCAGTTTGTGATAACCCTAGTTTGAGATTGATTAGACAAGTTACCAGAAGTGTGGTACTTGTGACCGGATCCTAAATTGGACAGATCGGTGGATGTTACGTGTTGAGCGGTTGGTACTGACGGGTGAATTGACCGCATGGATATGGAGTCATGATAGATGAGTGCTTCTGAGGTTGGTCTACGAGCAGTTGTGGCAGACGTTGCTATCGATGGATGTAGTCGTGTCTTATCGACGGGACAAGCTCGTGTTATCGTGACGACTGAGACGACAGAGAAACTAAGGAGCACGCTTTGAGTATTTCTCAAATCGGCTCTCAATGAACGTACTAGTTGTTGATGCAGAAATCGTCTGGTCTCGTAAAATTCTTTCTCGATCCCTACACACATGAACAAAAATCAAACGGGATTAAGGTTGAATCCCGCGCGAGGGGGGGGGGGGGGGTGATTCAACCGTAAACGTTTCGATACTTAAGTTAGTTTTCTGAGAGAGATAAACCGACAGAATTTCGGTATGAGTTTTTGAATACCTTTAGATGTGAGATGAGGCCTTCTATTTATAGTGAAGCCTTGAGAGTCACTGGAGCGTGTAATTGGTTGAAGGAGAAAGTATTAAATAAGTGATTGTACCAAGCGTAATCACTTATTTATTAATGAATAAATAATTAGGGGTGGCAATGGGTCGTGTCGTGTCGGGTTCATGTCGTGTCATGAACTCTGTTTTACCCATTTATGTCCAACCCGAATCCGACCTATTTAATAATCGTGTTAAAAATGTCCAACTTGAACCCGACCTGTTAATGACCCGCATAACCCGTGTAACCTATTTAATAAACATGTCGTACTCAAAACCCAATTAACCTATGACCCGTTTGATCCGTTTAACCTGTTTAACCTATTTAAATTATAAGATTTAATAGGTATTTAGGTAGGTAATGGGTAGATATATGGGTTAGTAATGACACATTTATTAAATGGGTCAATATATAAGTCAATATACGGGTTAATCTGTTAATCCAAAATCTACCCATTTATTAAATGGGTTAACAAGTCATTACACGGGTTAACAAGTTGACCCGAAACTCACCCGTTTATGAAACGAGTCATAATGGGTTGACCCAAAAATGACCCAAAATTTTAATCGTGTGAGTTGACCAGGATAAATCTCGTGTGGATTTCGAGTCGGGTCAAAAATTGCCACCCTTATAAATAATTTGCTAGGAAGTTATTTATTATCGGTATTGATCGGATTAATTAATATATTTAGCTGGTAAATATATTGAATTAATGCGGAGATTGTAAAATGTCGATGTCGATTTTACCAAGGGTAATATCGGCATTATGGGAATTGTTGGCCACGTGCCAGCTCCAGAATATTCCGGTAATTTATGGTTCCACAATAATGCATGTAAATTGGTATATAAACGAGTATGTTAAGATAAGTATGAATCATTTGAACCTTATGTGAGCTTTTGATAGGACCTGTCCCAACTGGACTTTGATAACCATGCCCGGTCCTATTCCCATCTAACAAGTCAACTGTAGTCCCAAAACTACCCTCAGCACCTATCAGACAAGGGATAATTGCATTGATTTCCGCTCATGCCTCCGCCTCTCGATCAGCCCCGAACGTTGTGCCACGACCTGGAGGGTCATCAAAACAGATAAGGTGTGAGTGGACAAAAATAAGGTGTGAGTGGACAAAAATAATAGCATATGAAAACACATTTCAAAATACATTATTTACCCTCCAATTTATCAAACCATGCATGCATAGGATCAAACACATGAATCACCAGCTTCCAAGCCAAAACACATGAAAATCATTTCATAAAAACCATTTTATCATAAAACAAATCACATAACCCGGGAATTACACATCCGAGGTTCCTCTGGGAATTACACATCTAGAGTCTCTAGGAATTACATATCCAGATCTGATGGGAGGGAATTTCACATCCAGCCTCACCGGGAATTACACATCCGGTCCTTCTGGGAATAACACATATAGGGACACTGAACATACACCCAAAACCATTAATTCAACCAGATATTCACATTTGACTCCAAATCCAAGTCAAAATATTTATCCAATTGGGTCTCAAGCCCAAAATGTCATTTGCGCGTAAATCCGTAAAATCTCATTAAAATAATCCCGAAATCATCCTTGATCACCAACTAAGTCGAAATACCCTTTTTGAAAACTTTTTTACCTCGGGCCTAGTCCAAAACATCATTTGCATATTCCTCGTAAAACGTGCCTGAAAGACCGATTAAAATAATCATTAATCACAATTATAATCATATCAAATCATCATGCGATCATTGCAAACCAAAGCATGCAATGAATCATGTAAAACATTTAACTATGTATGCATATCAATTTATAAAACTAACGTCCACTCACACACCATCCAAGCCGCTCAATTCGGAGCTACATGCTCTTTCGTAATTTTCGACATTTTCCAGGAATCATGAATCCTATCTAAAATCATCATTAAGGGTCACTAATGACTCAATTAATATCATATTAATTTTTCATATTTTTCCGGGAATTAATTACGAATTAAAAACGTAACATAAGCCTTCGGACCCTCGAAATAATATCGAAACGGTGTCCGATCGACTCGAAACAAAAGCCAAAATGTTCGTTACATTGCATAGAAGAAAAGTCATGTTGATCTCACCACGAGAATCCCACTCACGTGCCCCCCCACGTCGCCGCAAGCGGCTGCGCGTGGAGTCCACATGCCTGCTACAGTACCCCGGTACTGTTCATCTTCTCCAGTCGATTACCTGTAACTCAACTCGTTAGCCCGCGACACAACCCGTTTCAATCCTGTCTAATTTCACATTAATTTCTTCAATTGATTCATCTAATCTCATCGTTGTAACCTTAATTTTAGTTCTGTAAAGTTAATTTATCGAATTAACGACTAAAATCAATCAATCCTCATTTTAGTGTTCGACGATTTACAAATCCAATTATCATCATTTTCGATTTAGTTTTCCATTTTGATTGACCAAGAAGCCTATTAAGATGATTGTAACCATAAAATCAAAACCAACTTCAGGTTCCCATACCTCTATATACCTGAACTCAACCTCGAATTTTCGAGGAGTTGAGGACCTTCGTTCACGGTCGATACGACCCCATTTTCCTTGATTTCTGATTGGGTTCAAATTGCCTCAATCCCAAAAAGCTGAATTCAAGGTCAATTACAGCAATTGTGGTCCCTGGTTTCAAAGTCGATGTTGGAGGATTTGAAGTTCTACGGGTTTTTGGGTTTCGGTTTTTCTTTCTCTCACTCTCTCGTCTTTTCCTTTCTGTCTTAGGCTCCTAATTCTCTCAATTGCATCAGTTCTCTTTCAAATGCTCTCAATTTCCCTCTCCTTCCCAGAGGCCAGTTTGTTATATATGCGGATTGGTCCTATCCAAATATCAAACGGCATCAATGCCACTAATTGTAATATGCACCGTGACATGTGTCACTTAATTACCTAACTGACTCACCCACACGGCTGAATCGGTCATTCACCTGTCCAAAAGACCATTTGCCCCTGCAACACATAATTACCATAATGCCCCTCATAGTTTTAGACTCGTAACTTCCACGTCCGAACTCCGATTGACGCGTGCCGCCTGTCTACGGACTCATCGTCTCGAGACCTACACAACGGTACTTACGGGAAGCCCAAACAAGGTCCTGGTCAAAAAGTCAACTTTTGCCCCCCCTCCCCCTCGTAACCAAGGGCAAAATCGTCATTTCCTTCCAATTTTTCATTTTTCGAATTTCCGGGTCGTCACAGTTTTAGAACTTTATATACATCTTTGATGAGTGATTCATAAGTTCTTTGTTTAAATTGATATACATATGCCTCATAACTGCTTGTCATAGTTTTTAATGAACTCTAGAGTGCTAGAACTTATTCTATGTGATTTTCAAAGTTTTCAGGTCAATAAACTCTTTGATTTTGGACATGATTAAGGAATTATGGTTAACACCATAAATTCAACATCCATGTTCCCTATTTTGTGCGCACAAGTTGCGACCCCCTTAGTTTTAACCCCTTTGAGCCCACATTTAAGCCTTTCTTTCATCACCATGATTATCTAAACACTTGAACTTAGTATAGACATCATTTACCCTTGTTCCAAGGCCTCGGTTGAAGACATGAAGATAGTGTGAAGAAAAAAACTGATGGTGTTTTGAAGATTTTTATGTGTATTATGTGGATTTACTTACTCAAATATTGTTGTCTTATTGGCACATGTTATTACCTTGATATATGAAAACAAAAAAATAACCAAAAAAAAATCAAAAAAAAAAGTTGAGTCTCTATCAAGGTAATAAGGTTTGATTATGTAATGTTTGAGTTAACTCCTTTACCTTTATAAATCCGACACAAAGAATGATTACGAGGCCCAACATGATGAAATTTGACCTATGTTCGAAGGGATGGATTACTGACATCATTGCACTAAGGTTGGGAAGTTATGATATGTTTTGGGAATCTATTGAGTCTTGGAATGAATTTGAGCATCACTTGTCCTATATTTTCCTTACCTCTAAACTTAGCCCCATTACAACCTTCATAAAGACCTTGTGATCCTTAAGATGGTAAATTTTGATTAGTTGAGTTTATCACTAGAGTAACTTATGGTTTTGGTTCATTTATGCAAGTATATTTTGTTTTTATCATGAGGTGTTTGTTTTTATCATCTTTTCTCCCATACTTTGAGTGCAAACACAAACCCTTATAAATTGAGTGAATTTATGAGTGCATATCCTTGTGAGTTGATTCTTACTTGTTTTATTCATGTTGAGATCCATTTCACCATATTTACTCATTGTCTTACTTGTTGAAACATTTTGTTACCATGTATTAACTCTTGAATTCCATATGCTTAAATGTTTTATCTTTGATGCCATGATCATAATAATGAAATATTGAGAATAATGGTTAAGGGTTTACTTGTTTGAATTCGTAGTTTAATTTTAGTATTTTCTAGGGACTAGCAAAGTTTAAGTATGAGGGTATTTGATAGGTCGTTAATTAAGCATTATTTTATATTATTTTATATCATTTATACTTGACTTTTAATATTAAAATAATAAACAATTAGAGAAAATAATATATTTTGTGTGATTTTGGTAGAATTAAATAAAGTTTGAAATTTGGAGCGTTTTGGCGAAAGAATCGTTCCAATTGGAGTTATAACGAAAAGATTATGGACAAAATAAAATAGGCCACCAAAATTCTCTTCAAAATTCGGTGGACTGCTGCTGAAGCCCACAAATCCAAGAATCTAGCCCAGAAGCCCAAACCACGACCTAGTTCCTTTGCAAGCCTAGCCCACGACGTGCTCAGCCTAGCCTCAACCCGCGAAACCGTTCGAAGGCGTGTACCCAAGTTCCTTTGGTTGCTTCGGCGCGCGTGCACCGAGCTACCTACTCTCCTCAGCGCGTCTTGCACGACCTCCACATGCCTTCCTCAACTAAAGCCTGCCGATCTCACCTGTCTCCTGCCAGCTTTCTGCCACCGAAATGATGGCCTGCTCCTTAGTTGCTCACTGCAGTCCTCCATGCCCTGCTCAACTGCATCAAACCTACTCCCATTTTCTGATTTCCAACTATAATTTCACCCCAAAATTAGCCTAAAATCATAATTGTTCATCATTTCATTTTTATATTTTATTTTGTATTTTTATTTGAATATTTTTGGAACTCCCTCTATAAATATGGAGGCCATTTCACTTGTAAAAATGTCCCCTTTTGTCTTTTTTTTTTCTCTCTTTGACGGCTCTTATTTTAATTATTTTCTCTCTATGTTGTAGAGTTATTTTGGGGACAAATTTTATCTTTTTGTAATTTTTCTTCTTAATTAGTTTTCCTTTAAACCTTGTCTTTTAATTTCTATTTTTTTTTTTCATTTCTTAAGTTTCATTTCCTTTTAATTTTAGTTCTTAGATTTTCCTTATAAACTTTTCTTTTTAACTCGTTTGACTTTTCTTTTGAATATGAATTTATGTTTTCTTTAAGAAAATCCTAGGCTGAGTATTTCCGAAGTAATTCTAGAATTTAAATCCGAATTCTTATGTTTTATCCTCTATCTTCATAAGGTTCCTTTTGCTGTTCAGAGAATTTTATGAAAAACATTCCATTGATTCCATCCACTTTCGGAATCACAAACTGTTCTTGGGTTCCGAAAGTGTAACTTTATTCTCTTTACTTAAATTCTTGTTCTTGTTTCGGTTTACTTATAATTCAATACATGTGATGGTATTTTCTTTCTAAACATTTGTAAGTATGAATGCAATCTCCAGGTGTTTTACTTTCTGAATTTCTTTTACTTCATATATCTTAGTGCTTAAACTTCAATTTGATGTTATATGTTTTATCCGTTGTTCGGTGCATTTAGACTAGAATTGAAGAGATTAAATGTTGATCGCTGTTGGTGCATTTAATTATAAACTTAAGGTGAATCATATTGTAAATATTTGAAGCATATTGATATTTGACGCACATTAATGGTTGATACATTTATAATATTGAAAGATATATACAAGTATTTGAGATGATGAAAGTAGGATTTCGTGATTGGTTTGTTATGAGAAAAATGTTAGAGTGTTGGTAAAATTTGTATTTGAAGGAAGTCTATTTTAGGAGTAGTTTAAATAATGTGATTTTTAATTTGACTACTCTATGGTTTGTAAGTTCTAATTAGCATGAGTATTTGCATTTTAATTCTTAGTTTGGTTAAAGATGTAGTTTAGATTACAATATTCCTAAAACCCTCCATTTCATTTTTTAATTTTTTAATTTTTTAATTTTTAATTTTTTAATTTTTAATTCATTAATTCATTAATTATTTAATTATTTAATTATTTAATTCTTTAATTCTTTATTCATTATTCTCTTATTCATTATTCTTTCTCACTAACAAATTATTAATATTCCCTAATTTCCCCAGTTAAGAACGATCCGTATTTACCAATACTACAACTACACAAAAAGGGTTTAAATTGCATAATACTCAAATTACATATTTAATTTAATGCGTAGTTTGAGCGTTTATCAATTTTTTAATCCAAAAGGCATGATGTTCCATTCACAATGACCAAAAGGTGTAACAAAAGTTGTTTTATATTTATCATCTTCATGAATTTATATTTGCCAAAGTCCACCTACATGTCAAATTTAGAAAAGATGACAGCTTGACTTAATCGGTTTATTAAATCTTCCTTGTTCGGGACTGGCATTCAAGGACGCTGTTTAATGATTTATAATTAATTACTAATCTAGGAGTACCCCTTTTTATTTCAGCGTTTTTCTAAACATAAAATGCATCACATGACCATGGAGACTTATTATGACGAATGATTCCTTTACTGATTAATTCGATGATTTTTTTTGTTACAAAATTTCGTGACTTCTTGACTCATCTGAGTTGGGCGTGTTTTTGTTGGAATATTTGTTTCACTGAAATTCTTAATATAGGGTAATCTGACTATATGTTTCAACCTGTGTCAAAATCCATTGGAAAGATCCGAACAGAGTTCATTTTTTAGTTTTGCTTCAAAATTATTGATCATTTGTTGGAGGGATTCATTGGTTAATTGTTGTACAATCCTATGATGCTTAATTTTGGCTGATAGGTAATTTATTTGAGATTGCTTACAATTTATCATGTTAATTGATTTATAAATATCACTTTCTTTTAAGGTCCTAATATCTTTTATTGGAGGACTAGTCAAAAACGAGAATTTTACTTTCTCTCCCATAGGGTAGGTGACAATTCCATCATGCTCTGTTGTGAATGGGTATAGTAGAGCAATGAAGGGTAGACCTAGAATTACTTCATTAGTCAAATTTTAAACTAAGACAAAATAAGTTTTGAAAACAGTTAGACATGGGGGTGGTTTGGCTCTTTTATGCGCCTCTGGTATTCGAGTTTCTGTAAATTCTTACTCACGGGTAATATTGATGCTCTAATTGAAGGTGTGTGGGGATTTTTCCTTTCATTTTACTGGGTTTTATGGCAACCCCGAGGTTCGTTTGCGAGGGCACTCTTAGGAATTGCTTCACATGCTGAATTTTGGCCGTGACAGTCCTTGGCTGGTTGGTTTGGGGGGGGGGGGGGGGGGGGGGGGGTGGAGGGTTCAATGAAATTATGATGTCTAGAGAACAACAAGGTCATAGGGCTAGGCCCCCTAATCAGATAAATGAATTTAGTCCTGCCTTGGACGAATGTGGTCTAATGAATGTTTCATTCAAGGGGTATAAATTCACATGGAGCAATAGGTGGCAAGCGAATGTTTCACTCAACATGTGATCACTTGGGCCTCGAATCATCTCCCTATTTGGATCAAGCTCTTCCCTAATGTACCTAGATGTGGGAGCGGTGTAACGATCCGTCCCAAATTTTGGGATTAGATTAGTGATTAATTATGGATTAGCGGGACTAATCCAAGATTAGTCGAGAGATTACGGACTGTGCGAAATGACCATTTTGCCCCTAGGAGTTGGGTGAAAAGTTAACTTTGGACTCGAGAGGTCAAATGGACTTTGACAGATTACCGTGACGTAGATCAGGACGTCACGAGTCTGTAGACAGGCGGCACGTCGAAATCGGAGGTTAGACGGGAAATTTATGGGTCTAGAACGTTTTACAGCACTATTCATGCAACCCGAGAAAAATCGATATGTGGCAGGATTTGATTGGGGAAGGTTCTGGAAGGATCCACCAGATGAGTTACAAGTGTCACCCATCTGATTGGCCCATTCCCCCACAAGGTGGGATATTTTTGTCCCCCATTGATCGATCATCCTCTCTATTTTTCCCAGAAACCGTGAAATCTTTGGAACCATGAACCCCAACCCCTATATAATCCCTCTGATCCCCATTAATGGTGGTGAGTGTGTGAAATTGGTGTTCGGTGAGGGTCAGCCGAGAGAGTGAAAAACAGAGTGTGTGTGTGTGTGTGTGTGTGTGTGTGTGTGTGTGTGTGTGTGTGTGTGTGTGTGTGTGTGTGTGTGTGTGTGTGTGTGTGTGTGTGTGTGTGTGTGTGTGTGTGTGTTTGTGTGTGTGTGTATGTGTGTGTGTGTGTGTGTGTGTGTGTGTGTTTGTGTGTGTGTGTGTGTGTGATTGTGAACCCAACCCTCTCAAACCTCACCTATTGCTTATGTTGTGGGAATAAGAAAGGAGGAGGAGGCTGCGGAGAGTTCAACGGTGGCCCACGACGGCGAAGGCGGGTAATAAACCGTAAGGCTCCTATTGTGATTCAAAAATGGAAAATGGTGTTTTAGTAGCTGTTGATCGAATTGGTTGCTTAGGTGAGCTTCAGGAGGTTTCTAGGAAGCTATTGAGCTTGGAACGGAGGCCAACGGTGGCTGGAGTCACGAGAACATAGAGGAGGAGGTTGGCCAGTTCAAACGTCGATCGGGGAGGTAACTTTCAACCCTTATTTTCTAGTTTTAAAGTCATAGATTGACTAGAGTTAGTGGGACGAAGCTGTAGGGATTAAATTGGACTGAAAACAGGTTAGGAAGGGAGAAAACCGGTCACGCTGGTTTGGTTGGATTGAAGACCAGTGGACTGGACCGAACTGGGTTCGGCGAGAGGTTGAAGATGAACAGTAGCTGGCACGTGAAGCCCACGAGCAGCGCTTTTAGGCTACGCGTAGGGGCTCGTGGGACATTTCTGGGGGGAGTTGTCAACACATGAAATCATCCTTTCGATGTAACGAACAGTTTGGGACTGGTTTCGTGTCGATCGAACACTGTTTCGGGGTAGTTTTGGGTGTCTGAAGTTTAAAGCCTATGTAAAATACGTTTAAAAATCCGAAAAAATTACGGGGATTTAATGAGAGGTTAGTAACCCTCTAGTATGATTTGGATAGGTTCGGATATTCCGAGTACGGTGGTTTAGCCCCGGGTACGCTTATGGCACGCATATTGAGGCGGTAGCGTAGGACGGTCTGTGAGTGGACTTTGGTTTATCAAAATATTATGCATGCATAACTGTTTTATATGCTTTATATATGTGTTCTGTGATGATGATGATTGTGATGATTGGTTTTACGTATTTTACACGTATTTCGAGGTTTATGGCTTTATACAGTGTTATACGTGCTTGTGGTTTCATTGATGGTTTGAGGAACTAGTTTTGGTTTTGGAAACATGAACTCGGGCATGAGACCCATTTGGTTTGGAAATTATCGGACTTGGATTCCATTTGACTTTATGAGAAATTGGGCTGAGACCCATTTGAGTTATATGATCGGGCCGGGGGCCCAGTTGGTTTACGAAATCGGGCATGAGGCCCAATTGTGATTTATAAATGTGATTTCGGGTCTGGGACCCTATGTTTCATAATTGTGATTTACGATCTGGGACCCTATGTTTCATAATTGTGATTTACGGTCTGAGACCCTATGTTTCATAAACGTGATTTCGGGTCCGGGACCTTAAATGGATTTGGAATTATGGATTTGTGATGGTTTAATCGAAATTCCGGGTAGGGCCCTTTGAGATGTTTTGAAATGGCTTTATAAAACTGTTTTCCCTATACCATCTTGATACGAGGATATGTGGATGGTATCCTCCAGATGTCTGGGACACTGGGGAAGTCACGGTGCATTCCCTGCGAGGGGTCATAATACGAAGCGACCGGACCGTATAGTGACTCAGAAGCAGGATTGCTATGATTAGACGTCTGAGAAGTCAGACATCTGGGATGTTAGAGATATTGACCCGGAGAGACCCCGGGCAGCACGCGTTGCTTTGACCATGAGATATGATGTAACGACCCATCCGGAATTATCGAGATTAATTAAGAATTAATAACGAATTAGCCTCGCTAATTCAGGATTATACGAGGATTAACGGACGTTCAGGGTGAAATGATGATTTTGCCATTATAATGGGTGAAACGTTGACTCCTCTTTCAGGTGGTCAAATGGACTTTGCCCGATGACTATGACGTAGTTCGGGACGTCACGAGTTTAGAGACAAGTAGCACGCCCGATTCTGACATACGAGCAAGAAGTTATGACGTTCAGAAGTTCAAGGGTACTTTGGTAATTTGGTTGAAAAAAGGTAAATAGTTGAATTTTGACCCGGGAGGTCCGTTACGTAGATCGAGGCGATACAAATCCGTAGACAGGCGGCACGTCGAATTCCGACGTTCGAAGGAAAAGTTACGGTTCACGGAAGTTCGAGGGAACTATTGCACGAAGTTCGAGACGAATTGACTTTCGTCTCAAGTGGGCCCCAGATATTTTCTCAAGCCCAATGGATGAGTGACAAGTGTCACTCATCCATTACACACTCAAATATATTCATGCATCTCATCCCCCTTTTCTTTGTTCGACCATATCCCCACCAAACCCGAGCACCTTTTCATCCCAATCCAAACCCATTCCCTTCTGCTCATGTGTGAGAGACCAAGGGTGTGTGAGGAGTACAAGTTGAAGATGTTGGCAGGCCATGAGCATCGCCGCCGTGGACGATAAGCTCGGTTTGCCCCTTTCTCTTTTATTTTCGATTTCATACGTTATGGGCTGTTTTAATCGATTAGGATGAGTTCATTAAGGTGCTAGGAAGGTTTTAGGAAGGTTTTTGGTGGTGGTAGACGCTGTGAAGCCCTGGGGAAATTCTGGAAAAAGATAAACCTTGAGGGAGTTTTGAACCGTTAGGTTTTAGATGTTTTCTTTAGGGTTTCTTGATGTAAATAGATAGGAATTGATTAAATAGGAAGAATGGAATCAAAAAGGAAGAAATTGGATAAAAAAAAATAAGGAAAATATAGGGCCAGACCAGTCACGCCGGTCCAACTGGACCGGCCGAACCAGTGAACTGGCTAGACCGGTCATCGGGAGGAAGAAGAAGCTACTGTGCACTGGCGCGTGAGCCACACGCGCAACCCCTTTGGGCGTCGCGTGGGGGCACATGGAGCATTTCTTGGGGGTGGTTCCAACATGACAAATCATCTATTCGATGTAACGAACATTTTGGGGCTGGTTTTGAGTCGATCGTCTATCGTCTCGATATAGTTCGGACTGTCCGATGGTTTAGGAACGGGTTTAAAAATAGTCAAAAATTCCTAAAAATTACGGGGCCTTAATGAGAGGTTATTTAAGTAGTTAGTAACCCTCTAAATTAATTTGGACAGGTTCGGGAACCCCGGAGGCAAAGATTGGCCCGGGAGAGGCTTATGGCGCGTTTATCGAGGCGCGGCTTCGGAAGATCTGTGAGTGGACCTTTCTTTCGAACTTGATGCATGCATAAATGTTTTATATGCTTTTGAATACATGTTTTGTGATTCCATGAGTGCATTTGTTTGTGGTAGCCTAGGATTTACGTATTTGCACGTATTTCAAAATTTTCAATTTTATACGATGCTTATACGTGCTAGGTTTTCAATGGGGGTTTAATGAATGGATTTTGGATTTGGAAATATGAAATCAGGCATGAGACCCATTTGATTGGAAACTCTCAGACTTGGAGTCCATTTGATTTGACGAGGAATCGGACCGAGGGTCCATTTGAGTTATATGATTGGGCCGAGGGCCCCGTTGGTTTACGAGTTCGGGCTTGAGGCCCAGTTGGTTGTAATCTCGGGCTTGAGGCCCCTTTGACTGTAGTATCGGGCTTGAGGCCCCGTTGGTTGTGAAATCGCGCTTGAGGCCCCGTTGATTTATGGTTTCGGGCTTAGGGCACAGTTAGTCGTGATATCGGGCTTAAGGCCCTGTTGATTGTGAAATCATGCTTGAGTCCCAGTTCGGTTTATGAAATGAGAATTCGGACATGAGACCCTGTTGAACTGTGGATTTAGGTCGAGGCTTGTGAAAATGGATTTGAATCGTATTCGAGGAATCTTGTTGAGATGAATCGGGTATGAGACCCAGTTGGAAATATGTTTTGTGAAAGGAAATTAAGGAAATTATTTGAAAATATATAAATCCTCCATATGATTTATTTGGTCTCCTCCAGCTGTCGACCTGGAGAGTCACGATCCACAGACCAGGATGGGTATCCCTATAGGGAGCCCATTCTAGGAGTGGGAGTTATGATGTGGTCCCGGACCAGATTCCGGAGAGATGCTCGGACTAGATCCGGAGATAGAGCTCGGATTAGATCCGGAGATAGAGCTAGGACTAGACGGAGAATTCCTAGGGGTAGACTTGGAGTGAGACCCCGAGTAGTGTGCACACTAGTATAGAGATGAATCGTGACATATATCGGGGATGTGTTCCCTAGGGGCTGTGTGCCCCGAGTTGGCATCTTCTCGGAGGTACCGCAGATGGGTTATACGTATGTGTATATGTATGAGGTTTTCTTACGGAAAGTGATTTAGGACGGAGACCCCGTGTTCTATGTTTTAGAAAGTGGTTTGGGGCAGAGACCCTGTGTTCTATTATTTGAATATGGTTTTAGGGCTGAGACCCCGTATTCTACGTTTTGGATATAGTTTTGGGCAGAGTCACACATGTGTATTTGATTTGGGCTGAGTTCCCTTATATTTGTTTTACGGTTTTGGGCCAAGGCCATAACGGTTTTGTGAATGTTTTGATAACCGGCTTTCGAATGCATGCATGTTTTTAGTGAAGGGCATAAATATCTTTCGATGAAATGTTTTTATTAAAATATTTGTTTTGTCCACTCACGACTTTTGATGTTTTTAATGCCCTTCAGGTTGATCGCGGATACGGGCTGTAGTAGAGATCGAGACATCACACTCCTCCTCCTATGATCCTGGCGTACTCTGGAAGCCCCGGTGAGGGCTATAGACGGAATTATCCCTGGTCTGACACTTCGTGTCAGACGGGAGTAGACACGTCCCACGTTAATCCCGGTGGATTTAGGACGGGTCCTGCCATATGAGGTCTGGGACGTCAAGCGTCTAGGACGCTAAGCATCTGGAATGCCGAGGATGGTTATTTGGTAAACATGAATTATTGGATTTATGAAATGATATTTCTGTGTTTATGGATTTGGGCAGTGGCCCACTTGAATTTGGATTTACGGATTTTGGTATTCTATAGTTTTGGGCTGAGTTCCCACATATGTTTGGACTTACGTTTTTGGGTTAAGGCCCCAATGATTTAATTAAAGTAAATTGTTTGATTAATGGTTTTCGGATGCATGCAAAATTTTTTAGTGAAAGACATAAATGTCTTCTTATGAAATGGGTTTTTATTAAACTATTTATTTTCGTCCACTCATTGCTTTTGATGGTTTTAATGCCCTTCAGATTGATCACGGATGTGGGCTGTAGCAGAGACCGAGATATCGCACTCCTCCACCAATCCTGGCGCGCTCTAGAAGCCCATAACGGGCTGAGGTTTTGAGTTATCCCTTGTCTGACACTTCGTGTCAGACGGGAGTATGGTATATCCCGCGATAATCTCGGGGGAATTGGGATGGGTCATGTCAAGTGGCGGTGTTTTTTCTTTGAACATGCATAGGTCTCTGTTGATGGGTGTAAATATGCTATCGAGGCTGGCTAGGATGAGGGTCTTTTTGGGGATGTGGATGGGAGGATTTGAGGGGTAAAGGGGGTTCTCTGGAATTAGATTAAGGCTACATTGGGAAATATCCCTCGTAAAAGTAAGCAGCTTCAAGATTGTTTGGATGACTTTTCTCCCTCATCTCCTTCAGTTCAGGATCAGCAGATTGCTGAGGGGTTGGATAGAGAGCGGCCAGATCAACTCAGAGCTCAGGAAGAGTTTCTTCGGTGTTAGCGTTCTATGGTTTCTTGGTTTAAGGAGGTGGACAAGAATACTAGATATTTTTCACTAGTTTTCCAAGGAGAGGGGGCGGAAAAACTTCATTATGGGAGTGATGGACGAATATAGGGTTTAGAAATCCACGAATATGGAACTTGAGTAAGAATTTGTGCAATATTTTGATGGGTTATTTGCTATCTCAAGGATGGCTGATTTGACCACGATTCATGGGGCAGTTCAGATAGTGTTAAGTCCTCAAGATAGTGCAGATTTGGAGAGACTTTTTAGTTGTCAGGAGTTAGAGGCGGCCCTTGTTGGGATGTATCCAAAAAAAGCTCTTGGAGTGAATGGACTACCTCCCTTGTTTTACCAACGGTTATGGGATGTGGCGGGAGATGATGTGATGATCTTCTGCCTTGTTGTGCTTGAAGATGGTGCGAGTGTTTAATCTGTTAATCACACCCTGATTTCTCTCATTCCCAAGGTGGCCTCACCAATGAAGGTAACTGATTTTAAACCTATTACTTTATATAGGGTAATTTATAAGATCATTGACAAAACCATTGTAAACAGGCTGAAGATTGTGATGCCTAAGATTATTTCAGACTTTCAGAGTGCTTTTGTGCCTTCCCAATTAATTACTGATAATATTCTGGCTACTTTTGAATCTATACATGCATTTCGGAGGAGGGGACAAGTAAATTAAAATAGATGATTTTGAAACTTGATATGTCTAAGGCTTATGATAGGATGGAGTGGAGGTATCTAGAGGGTATGCGACGTAAATTGGGGTTTGTGGATTAATTGCTCAGTTTCTTATTAATTGTGTGTCTACAGTTAGTTATGCAGTGTAGGTTCACGTCCAAGCAGTTGGTCACATCAGGCACATAAGGGGGCTCCGGCAGGGGGGATCCCTTCTCTCCTTATCTGTTCCTCATTTGTGCGTAAGGGCTCTCAGCCCTCATTTTCCATGCCTAATGTGCTAAGCATATTCATGGTGTGTCTGTGGCCTATAGAGCCCCTTCTATATCTCACGTATTTTTTGCGGATGACAGCTTGATTTTCTGTAATGCTTGGTTGGGGGAGTGTCAGCGGTTGCTTGAGGTTTTGAATGAATGTGAAAGGGTGTTTAGGCAGCTAATTAATTTTGTTAAGTCTGCTGCTTGCTTTAGTCTAGGCACTGACCCGATTATGAAACGGTTGATTTCCAATTTGTTGGGCATTAGTACCTTGAACTGTCATGAGAAATATTAGATTGAATACTTAGAATTCTAAGCTATTGTCTGCAGCTGGAAAATAGGTACTTGGCAAATCGGTGGCTGAGGCGCTTCCCACTTATTCTATGAGTTTTTTTCAATTACCTAAATCCCTTTGCCAAGAGCACTTAGTTGAGATTGTCCGTTTCTGGTGAGGTAAAGCTGGGAAGAAGAGCATCACTAAATGAGTTAGGCCAGGTTGTGTCAGCCTACGGGCAAGGGTGGCTTGGGTTTTAAGAATTTTGAGCTATTTAATCAAGCAATGGTGGCAAAGCAGGCTTGGAGACTTCTAGAGCAGCTTAAGTCCCTCGTGGCTCGAATGATGAAAGCTCGATACAATCCGGATTGTGATTTTATGGAGGCGGGGGTTGGATCTATGCCTTCTTTTGTGTGGCAGTCTATTATATGGGGGCATGAGGTCATTAAGCAGGGATTGGTTTGTCAAGTTGGAAATGGGGAGTCGATTGGTGTGTTCTAGAAATCGTGCATTTCGCGGCCTAGAACCTTTTGACCTCTCTTGAATCGGGGCCATGTGGAGGATGTGAGGGTGTCATCTCTTATCCACCCTAGGGGCGGGTGCAATGTGGAGGTCCTAAAGACCTCTTTCTATGGGGAGAATGTGCGAGATATCTCTAGTATTCCTCTCCCCTCTCAAGCTTTTTTCTTTGATGGTCGCTATTTGTTTTATTTTAAATCTGGGAAATACACAGTGAAGTTTGGACACCATATAGCTTTCATTCTAGGTGTGGTGGATGTCGATGGTGGGGGGGTGGGGGAGGAGGAGTGCTCAGAGGCTAGGCTGTGTGAGCTACTGTGGAAACATCTGTGGAAGTTGAGGGTCCCAAATAAACTGCAAATCTTCTGTTGGAGGGCCTATTCTGAAATTCTCCCTACGACCAGTAACTTGGTTGCCTGTCGAGTGATGGAGACTGGGTTGTGTAGTCACTGTGGGAAACAAATGGAGGATGTCTTTCATGCACTCTGGGCTTGCGAACATAAGCAGAAAGTCTGGAGACTCTCTGACCTCCCACTGACGGGATTCCCTTCTATGGGGATTTTGTAACACCCCGGAAATTCGAGGATCTTAATATTGTAATTTAATGTATGAATTGACGTTTTTACCCTTGTGAATGGTATGGAAAATTGTTGACTTTTTGATTGGTGGGTCCAATGGACTTTGACCAATGACCGTGACGTAGTTCGGGACGTCACGAGTCCATAGCCAGGTGGCACGTCCAATTCGGATGATCAGGGAAAAAGTTATGGCTATCGGAAGTTCAGGGGCATTACCGTAATTTGGACGGTTAGGGCGAAAATGTTGACTTTTTGTTTGACAACTAATTTTCACATGACTCAAGGACCGTTAGGTATGTCTCGACATCCTGAGTCCGTAGACAGGCGGCACGCCGAAATCGAACTTCGTACGAGGAAGTTATGGTCACGGAAGTAAGTGCGATTAACCGAACTAAACGAGAACCGGATTAAAATAATATTATAATAATAGGATCTAATTACTTTAATCAAATCAATCTGGACCCTTGGATGAGTGACAAGTGTCACTCATCCCCACACTCCCTAAAACAAGGATCTATGTTGGCCATTAGATTAATTAATTGATTTCCTCTCCTCAAATCCTCACCATTGAATCTTAGATCTGATGGAATCCTAGCCCTTGATTTCATCCACTCCATCTGTTTAAAAACCAACGGATCTCACTTCCTCACACTTACATTTTCATTCTCTCAAACCGTTTAACACGGTTAACTCTTGGAACAAACTCACCAGCACTTCACCACTCAACCTCACACCCACGACAACACCAGGAAGCCAACAGCCACCCTCAGACGCCGGCCACCACCCCACAGCCACCCTGCACGGCCGGGAATCCTCCTAGACCCGAGAAGGAACTCGAACAACCCAAACCATCCCACCATCCAAACCTTCACACCTGGACCCGAACCAACGTACGGTTAGGTTCACTGTGACGGCAGGACGACCCAGAGCTGGACTGGACGACGTACGGCGGCGACACGGCGGCGGTAAGTCGAAAAACCCGAGAGACCCGATTTTCTTCCCTGCTTCGAAACGACCGTTTTTGACGTTGAAATTGTTTGGTTGCTTCTAAGACACACTTAAGGGACCCAGACGACCAATTTGAACCAAGGTTCGCGGCTGGAAGCTTGACGACTCGCCAGAGAAGACGAACCAGAGCCTGCAGCCGGTTTCCTGTCGATTTTCAGGTAGATTTTTGAACCTAGAAACTAGTTTTGAGTCCACAGAACCATAGAACACATTGTGACGAGTTCATAGGAACAAATCCCATCAGAAATGGTGGTCGGGTTGATGAGAACTGATCGGGTCGAACCGTGGGTCTGCGGTGACCCGGTTCTCAGACCCGGTTACTGTAGCTGATGACGTCATCATGCTGACATCAGTAGTGACGTCATGATGACGTCATCATGTCAGAAATCAGTCAGACCAGGGACCAATGGAC
Source organism: Prinsepia uniflora (assembly GCA_032719365.1). Classification (NCBI taxonomy): domain Eukaryota; kingdom Viridiplantae; phylum Streptophyta; class Magnoliopsida; order Rosales; family Rosaceae; genus Prinsepia; species Prinsepia uniflora. Next base: position 52,251,505 of record CM064871.1, on the reverse strand, counting down.
AGCTGACATGTGTCCTCTGACACTGTCAGTGATGACGTCATGCTGACGTCAGCAGTACTGTAGCACTGTTGACCAGAGGGTTGACTAGGCGCGTGGGGGCGCGTGTGAACAGTACTTTTGGTGGGACCACCACCATTCTTTAGGTTTCGACGATCCGGATCCAATGGCGGTGGTTTCGGGTCGATCGGAGATCATTAAGTTGGTCAAAATGAGGTTTATTGCCTTAGGAAGCGCGTTCGGGCGGCTTTTCCGGGCCGGTTTCGGTCTAGGGTTTCATGGTTAAATGTTAGTGGTTTGTATTGACCTTCACGTATACTTTGGACATGACAGGAATTGTACAGTTGTACCAGAACAAGGGTATACGTTTGATTTTCAGCAGGATTGTACTGTGAGTGGGTCGTTTTCTTAAACCCTTGCGTGCATAAATGTTTTCTGGTTTATTATACATATTCACATGCTAAAAACAAAAAATGGTTTTGATGAGATGGAAATTATGGTTATGGCACGTTTCACGGTATTTGGGCTTGAGACCCGTCTGATGAAACTTAAAGATTGGTTGGATTTTATCTATGTATATATATATGCTTTGCATGTGGATATCAATAAAATGTATTTGGTACTGCACTGTATAGATCCTTCCATATTATATTGTCTCCTCCGGATGAGGTACCCCGGAGAGGTCACGGACGTCTAGTACGTCCAGCGTCTATGACGCTAAGCATCGGGGATGCTGTACCCGAACGGGGTTCGGGGATTGAACTCGGAAATTGAGACCCGAGTGGCACGCGTAGCCTTGTGATTGTGACCTTATTGACGTCAGGGGCGTCAGACATCGGGGATGTCGGGATTGGAGTGTATAGTGCAGTGGCTAAAATTATGTTTATGGTTTTATTATATGCCTTATGGTTTATATTATATGATTGATGGTTTTAAATTCGGTTGCATGCATGTTTGAAAAACGGAGGGGTAAATTATATGTTTTACTTATCAGATGATTTTATAAACTTGAGTTTCGGTCCACTCATCCTTAATGTTTTGGTAACCCCTCCAGGTCGTGATACTGAGAAGGAGGAGGAACTTGAGGCTGAGGCATAGATCTACTTCTGCGTACCTGAACCCATGTTGGGTGATTTACCCGCAGGTTTATTTTTAGAGTCGTGCTCGCAACTTGTAATTTTGGATTTCATCCCTTATCTGACATCTGTTTAATTCGGATTTGATGTATGACTTTAATTTGGTTATTTATGCATTTGATGTTTTGAGGTTAAAATTGGTATGAATTATTGGGTGTCAGACGGGAGCAGGGCACGTCCCCTTGTGGTCCCTGTGGGATCGGGGCGGGTCCTGTCAGATTTATATTGATCTTTTTGCATTTTCTTTTACGCATTTATCCTCTACTCAGTTAGGTCAATTTGTGTTTGTATGTTGGACTGTTTGGAATTGGCGGAATAAAGTGGTATATGGTTTGCAGGTCAAGTGTGTTGAGGCGGTGTATGAGGCACCAATGGCATCATACTTGGAATTCACTAGTCTTCCACATGGCTCTTTAGGGGCTCCACTAAGGCGTGTGTCTAAGTGGGTCAAGCCTATGGAAGGAATTTGAAAGATTAATTGTGATCATGCGGTCAGTTTAAACTCCCTCCATCGGGGAGTAGGTGGGGTGCTCAGGGACTCAACCGGTGTGTTGGTGGATGGCTTCTTCAGGCCTGGTCCCCCCGAGAGGATATGTGGTTGCCACTGAGGTTGAGGCCATTATTTGGGGTCTTTTACAGGTGTAGTGCATGGGGCTGCAGAATGTGGTTGTGGAGACAGATTGTTCAAAGGAAATTAGTGTCATCAAGTCCGCTCAACATCTCTGGGCCCCGATGGGGTTGTTAGCTTGGGAAGTTCATGCCTTAATTGAGGCAATTCAGATTCCTCTTGGATCTCTTACTTGTGTGTCTCGAACTGCGAACCTTGTTGCCCACCACTTTGCACAGGAAGGGCGACTAGCATAGGAACGAACGAGATGGAGTCCTATGTTTCCTCCTTGGTTAACACCTTTGTTAGCTTGGGATATTGATGGACAATTGTTGTTTTATTTTTATTTTTTTGTTAGGGGGTGAAGGGGAGAGAGGGGGTGGTTACTCTTTTTCCGTCATCGAATTTCTCTCGTTCTAGCTGGATTTTATGATAAGAGTTTTAATGAGACCTCAAACATCACCTGTGATGCTCCTACTCAGTGTAATCTCTCCTTATTCCTTTTATTAATGAAGCTCTCTATGAACCAAAAAAAAAAACTCATAAATAACGCATTAACGCTTAACGATTTTTGTAAATGTGGAGCCAAGTTGTCATATTTTAAAAAATTCAAAGTACTTAAATACAATATTTGAAATGTCAAGTATAATTTTATAATTTGATATAAACCTCAGAATAATAAAATATAATTTAATCTCATATAAGTAGCGTTTAGCGTTCAGTATAAATTATATAAATACCTTTACATGAATAACCACAATAAATAAACTATTTACAACATGAATACCTTTCTAGTTTATAATTTACATGGGCACAGGCCAACTTTCTTCCAATTTTGTTCTGGCTATTCAATTTGTATTCCAAAACAAGATGGAGACTTCTGAGAACCACATCATTACGCAGACAGCTTCCAACGGATGTCATCATGGTGAAACAATCGAAAAGATGAAAGTGCAAACCAAAACTTGGCCGCCGTCATTCTATTTTTTGTTAGCAGGTCGATTTCCCAACTCCCTCCCCCAATTGTGATTGGGAAACAGTGGCGGTTAACAACTTGATGAAAAAATCGTTGTCTTCCCAAGCACGAAGGTAATCAGAGATAATTCGATGAAAAAGATTGTGTTGAGGAGGGCTCTATCGACAGTCAATCCGAATATTGTGATTCCACCATGATTGGTCTGCAAGTATAACACTGCATTGCAAAGACAAGGGATAGAACCCGAGATATATATGACAACCAACAGAAGTGAACCGCAGGAAAATTAAAATAAGAAAATTAACCGAACATGCAGAACGCTTTCAAGTAGAATGCATAAAACAAAAAACTTGAAATAGTCAATTTTTAGTTTTCATTTTGAGTACCATTCCGTCACATTTCTTCCACATTCCTCCCCACCCGTCTTCATATGTTTCCCGTCAACTCCAACACAAAATTGAAAACTAAAATAAAAAAAATGAAATGGCTAGCAAATGGGACCTAAAATGTTGCTATAGTATTTTTCAAACGTCTTTGAACAATCAAAGTCTAAATTTTCTCACCGCATAAAGTGTCTCCAGTGGAAAAAGTAACATCAACTTGTCATTATGACTAATTTCTAGCTTAAAGAGTGTTGGTGGACAAGGAATGCAATAAATATAAGGAATGTAAGCTAATCACCATACCAAAAGCTTGCCTCTTGTGATATGAGGACATATATGAAGCCAGCTGCGTATTTGTAGGCATTGCAACATAATCCAATGACTCCAGATCGGACTCAGAGAAACTTATATGCAGTGAGTTCAATGAGTTAGCAACCTGCAAGTTCCCCGAACTGATTGAATTTCTATTAAGAGATGCATCGTTAGAACAGCATGTTACTAATGCATGCCATCTACTAGCAACTGATGCTAAGCCTTGGGCTCTATGGGATATTCTGGTTGCTGCGTGCAGGCAAATAATGATCCCGACAACCTGAACAATCGCGGAGACCTGGAAATTTGGGGCAAACGAACCACGGAGAGATATTAGTGTGAAGTTTAGTGTGAACTGTGAATTCATTAAGGGGTTGTTTGCTTAATCATATGGATTAGATTTTTTAACTCATCAAACACAAGGTATTTAGAAGGTAGAAGTGAATGTCTTTCATCTTTAGGGGATTTGACTTAGACGGAAACTTACCTCTTCTAATCGCAGAATAAAAAAAAGGGGATTGTATTATATAACTTTCTTTCTATGTCTACTCCGAAATAATCCCCTTCCAATGAAAAAACTCACTTCTAACTCCAAAATATCTTGAATTTGATGAGTTATATGATCCGCTCCAATACGACTAACGAAACAAGCCCTAAGCTTTTGTATATAGGCTGTGAAGGTTGGAAGTTATTCTGCTGAGAAGCAGATACACAAAAATCTTTTAACTTACTGCAAAATCACCACCATTTATGAATGTGATCTCCCCCGTGTATCCAATGGTCTCAAATAGTGTCACAAACTGGCTTGCTGTGACAACCACAAACTGCAGAAGAAGGAAGACTCGAAACCTGTGGCTTATCTTGGAGAGATGATACCGCAAACGAATATGCTCTTCCATAAATAGCAAAACATCAGATTCCCTTTGCAGGAGCCTCCGATAATCATCAAAGTGGATAACTTGCAAATTGCAAACCAAGTGAAACAAAATGCTGGCTGTTAAAGTGACTGTACTCACATAAGCCCATGATAGAACCAAAGCTAAGAAAACAGCAACTGACATCTCCCATGAGAGATGATTGATATTCAGCATGCGGACGAACTCACGTATAGTTTTCAAAAGAAAACATGGAAGTGCCCACCAAAGGAGCAATCGTAAAGACCCCTGTGACAATATGATATATCCAAGTAAGAATCTTGCCAAAAATGTCTATAAGTTTAAAAGTAAACAGTTGATAAAAATATTAAACAACAATGAATTTAGAGTTGATAAGTCTTCTAAGAATTTCGCAGGCTGCAGTTTCTGAAATAAACAGATTGAAAATCAAAAGAATCCGAAGATAGAAGATATCGACTATGTTTTCTGCAGGCTTTGACATGTAAAGGAAACATGCTCAAATTTGGTTAGCACATAACGTTGTATTGTACAAATAACATTTATCACAAGAGATGACAACTTATTCTTACCTTGGTTAGCCCCATGCATCTAAAATTTACCATAAATTCCACAGAATTGAAAATGCGGATTGCCCGTATCACCACAATTGGAAATTCAAGTCGATACCAATCATTAAAATAAAAACTCAAATAAAAAAGTAGCAGAAATTTATATATGAACCCTGAAACCCATCTTATTCTTACCTTAATCTGCTTGATATAATCGTTTCGAAATAGAAGCATATGGCCGCTATGCCGATCGACAAAAAGGAACCTCCGAATCCCATACTTGCGAAGATTGTGCGAGAGGCAAAGCAAAGACACAGCTGCCAGAATCGCCTGCGAGGCGACAATGACGAGCTCGAAGGCTTTAACCTGAAACTTGGAACAATCGGAGCAGTCGAAGAGCTCGAGCACAAGCACTGGAAGCAACACACCTATGAGCCCCAAAGCAGTCCAAGACATGGCAAGTCTCAGCCAGGAAGATTGGTTGAAGCCCAAAAGAGTGAGACACGTTTCCAGCCATTGAAGGTTTTGGTCCAATTGGGTGTCTTTGTATTCTTCTTCAGGCCGTTGTCGGTGGTCGTTTTGGTTAGAAGCGAGAAGCGGAGTGCTGGAAGGTGGTTCCTCTGTTTTTACATGAGGATCGGCCATAAATGAATTAGGGAGCTGAAAGATTTTGTGGGGTTTTGGAGCTAAAATGGCAGTATCCAAGTGGGATTTTGGTGCCTAGAAATAGAAAGCATGAATCTTTTTCGAAAATTATTGATAGGGTCAGCTTGTCAGATCTCATTCGATGAAAACCCAGACAAGAACCGGCCTCGGCTTCTTCAGGAAGCAACTATACATCAGTCAGATCGCCGAAATGAATAGAATATTAGTAAAATCGCAACTATTGTGGTTTTGAGTGTCAGCCTGTAAAAATGAAAAGAGCAAATAATTTGTTTCAATTGTTTTATTTTATGTATAACGATTTATATTAAATCAAACAGCTTACTAAGAAGTTATGCTCAATTGAGATTTACATAGAGCCTATAATTTGTTAAGAGTTGGTAACAATTTGGATATTTAATTTATACATTTAAAGAGATTTATATAGTTAAATCATAGAGCTTACTAAGAAGTTATACTTAATGGAGATTTACATAGAGCTTATAATTTGTTAAGAGTTGGTAACGATTTAAAGAGATTTATATAGTTATTAAAAATTAAGAATATTCAATAATGATATTTTATAACTCCATAAAAATTTATTATTTAAAACGTAATGAATATGGCTTTATTAAATTGAAGAGTTTTATAACAAATATTTTAATATAAATTATGTTTTACTAAAATTCATAATCTTCATAGCCTCCCCTTTTTTTGATTCCATGGGATGGGGGAATTTTTGGAATTTTTGTAGTCACCCCTTTTAGATTTATATAGATTTTATATAAGGCGCTGAAACAATATTTTTTTGTGGTTTTTATATTTTTAAATATCAAAATTCTAAAATAAAAAGGCAAATAAAGACTCAGCTGGAGCTCTATTTCCCTAAAAAAATCCTGTATTAGATATAATAAAATGTGTTTTAGGGATTCCATTGGAAATGCTATTAGTATGATTCAATCTAATTCAATTTGATATTTTTCCTCTTCATGTGGGTGATATTTTTTTTCTTTAGTTAGATTGAAATTCCCGATAAAATTTTAACTAATCATAGTTTGCATCCTTTATATTTTTCAATCTCCAATGAGAATTACTTTTCTTTTAACAAAAAAAAAAATAGTATTTCCCTATTTCTAGTGCTAGTAGTATGTCTGAGATTTTTTTTTTATACAAGGTATTGCGTGACCTAATTTCATAAAAAAATTATTTATTTAAATATTGAATTTGAACTCGAAACCTGTAATTATAAAATAATGAAATTGAGGTAGCAAAATGTTGAGCATATAAAGAAATTGAGTATTTGGAATTGTTGAGAAGAAAATGAGGTAAAATAAAATTTGGGCACTTAGGCATAAGTTGGAGAAAGAAAGCTGCAAAATCATTTGACAACAATATAAGAATATGCTTTACCAAGAGCCTACACTCTAGAGGCTTGGAAATTGGAAATCACTTTTGTCTTGTTGAATTTTTTATTTTATTTTTATCAAAGTTGAATTCTTTATTTTAAAGGGAAAATGATGGAAGCCGAGTGAGATATGGGTAATTATGGGAAACAAAGGGGTCTAATCTGTAATATTATCAACCAAGTCTCACTCTGCCTTTGCCTGTTTGTTCGTTTTGTTGTCATTTGTCACGCGCCCACTAGGAGTCCAGGATTCTATTTTGCATAAATTTAAATTGAGGTTTTGTTCTTTTGTTTTTTGTTTGTTTATTATTTTTTTATTTTTAAACCGCTTACCTCATTTAATTTCCTAGTCGTTGGTGTTGGTGTTGGTGTTGACACCAAAAAACACCTGTTTGTGCCCCATGGGCCTGTTTTGAGCTGAACGGAAGTGGCATCTCCCTTGTTTTTTGATTGAGGGATGAGGGATATCAAGCATTTGGCATCTCCCGTTTGTCTTACATCTCTTCGTCTTTAGCTTTTGTCCATGATTCCAAGTTGTCACTAGCCACCAAAATAATAACGGAAGCCGGATGATAATATTAACAACTGAAAGGATCCCAATTTTCCTTTTTTATATGGTATAAAATAGGAGATGGGGTTGAAAACTTCGGTGAAAGATGTTGAAAACACACTACTGGTGAGTTAAATTGATTGAGCCTATTTACACATGTACAAAAATTTGATGACAAGTCTTATCATTTGTTTTCATTTGACTTCAAGCATAACTGTGTTGTAAGCTCTAAGATGTAAGATTGGCCTTTAGGTAGGGTTGTTATGGGGGTCCTTTGTGACCTTCTATGGTTTTTTGCTGGGTTTGCTCCAGCTTTGTATTCGTTGTTAAGTTATCTTTTTGTTCCCGTTGAGGCCAGTTTTGCTGGTGTTATAAAATCTTTTTGTTAAAAAAAAAAATTTTGATGACAAGTCAAATGAACAAATAGCTTTTAGATAGAGAAATTCACTCAATATCGGCTCATTACATAGAAAAATATATATTTATAATGTGGCATGTTATGGAGGTATACAATAATACCAAATAACAACACCTACCTCACCAAAATTGAATAACTCACAATCTTACATATGAAACTATGTCAAAAAAAAAAAAAAACAGAAATCATTCATCTGAATTGGGTAAATAAATACATACTTGAAAGCTATGTGCATCAACTGAACACAAAGAAAATACTCAGTTTGAAAGAAGAAGCAAAAAAACTAGAGGAGAATGTATGTAGGGATGATTTGATTATTGGTTTCAAAATATATAGGACTTCTACGGGAAGGGAAAAATAAGATTTTTTTTCTTTCTAAAATGATAAATATATATTTTTTTTAAATAGATAAATAGATTTTTTTTTTTAATAAGGATAACAATGTATATGATTTAAATGACAAGACTTATAATTGTTTTTTTTTTTTAAACATAGGACTAAAAAAGCTAACATAGATTGTAGTGGATAATTACTATATATTAAATTACTATATCTAACATGTATCTAACACGGATTTTTTTAAATGACGGTCAAAATCTAACCTGAATTTATAATTACTATTTATTGTAGTGGATTATTTTAAATATTGAATTCTAATAAAATGTCCTATTATAATACCTGAAAATCAAAATAATTGGAGGATATGTTATTCTTCTCTCTCGAAGGCAATATGTATCGTGATTTACATGAATAATTACTGGAAAACAATTACATGTATCATGGGATTGGGTATCCTTCTATGGCAAGGAATCATTCTATGGTAAGAAAAAAATTTATAGTAAGGAATCCTACATAATTTGGATAATTCAACACTCCCTCTCAAATTTGGGCATATATATTGCACATGCTCAACTTGCTACATATCGAACAAATATATTATTAGAGACCGCCTAAGTGAATATATCAACCAACTAATCACAATATAATTGCATAGGTTCTTTTGGTGGATACCCCAAATCAGTCAAAAATAACTTTAACCATAACAACTCTTGAACCCCTAAGGCCATTCCCATATATTTTGTTTCAGCACCTGAACAAAAAAGCAACATTTTGTTTCTTACTTCTTCATGTGACAAGATTTCCACGAAAAAATGAAAAATATCTTAACATAGATCTTCAATCACTCACACCACCAGCCTAGTCAGCGTCAGTGTAGCCTTCAATCTACAAATAATCATCACCTTTTGTAAACAATATTCCTTTATTAGGAGTAGCTTTCAAATAGCACAAAATTATCATCACTACATTCATATGGATTATGCATGAACTAACTAACAACAGTCAGTGCATAGGCAAAATTAGGTCGTGTATGTACTAAATACATTAGCCTTCCTATTAACCTTTGATAACGCCCTTTATTAGCTGACACTTGATCAACTTTGATTTCCATCTTCATTCCTTCTTTCATGGGTGTATTTACAGGTTGGCATGTAGACATCCTCGTTTCACGTATAAATATAGTGCATACTTACTTTGAGATAAGAAGATTCCCTTTTGTGATCTAGAAACTTCAATTCCCACGAAGTATTATAAATCACTAAGATCCTTCATCTCAAATTTTTTGAAATAAATAGTTCTTCAATGCCTTTTGTTTAGCAGGGTCATTCCATGTGACCACCATATCATCAATATAAACAATAAGAGCAGTAATTTTTTTTTTGCTGTTTTAGGAACAAAGTGTGATCTGAATTACTTTGTATATAACCAAAATTTCTCAGAGCTTCCAAACCATGCTCTTGGAGATTGCTTCAAGCCACACAATGATTTTCTCAATCTGCGCACCTTATTTCTATGCTCAATAGGCACCTTGCATCTAGGTGGGATATCCATATATACTTCTTTAGTTAAATCTCCATGGAAAAATGCATTTTTCACATCAAATTGTTGCAACGGCCAATTCAATTGACATCCAATGATACTAACACACGTACCATATTTATCTTTGCTACTAGAGAAAATGTCTTCTTATAGTCAATGCCATGTGTCTAAGTGTACCCCTTTACAACTAATCGTGCATCATGCCTTGAAGCCATCAAATGTACCATCTTCTTTATACTTTAAATTGTATATCCATCTACACCCAATTTGACAGGACCCATCCCAAATCTCCTGAATTATCGTGGGATATGCCTACTCCTGTCTGACACCGCGTGTCAGACCAGAGATAAACTGTCAGGACCCAACCCTAATCCCCCGGGATTAAGGGCTAAATCCCGATCCCGTCTAACTTACGCATGACACGAAGGCTAAACTAACGTCCAACCTTCATGTGACACGTAAGTCGGACAAGGGATTCTCGATCCAACCATCCGAAAAGTAACCGGACTTCCCAGAGTGTACCGAACTACTGTGGATCGCAGGTGTGATGTCTCTGTCTCCCTCGATCAACAGCCCGTGCCGCAACAACCTGGAGGTATCGAAAACACGAAAAGACTGTGAGTGGACAAAAATAAAGTACAAGTTCAAAAACAGTTCAATAAAGGTAATTACATTTTTACCCTCCACGCAAAAACTAATGCATGCATATCATTTCAAGTCATGAAACCACTTATACCAAAAACCATCCAAGAAAAACCATTTGAAAACCCGTATCAAAATCGTTATTCAAATACAGGCATTAGCCTCAAATCACAAATCAATCTCAAATCCGGGAACTCAGTCCCAAAACTCGTCAAATCCACATCATCCGGGCCACTGCCCAAAACATCAGAAAACCAGTGAAAATATCAATTCATACAAGTTTACTGGATCTCAAGTGCGCCCGAGTCTTTAAACTCAAAACACAATGCGCAATTAGCCAGGCCTTCCCGGGATATCCGAATCTTTAAACTCAAAACACAATCACAGGCCTCGGGGGGTATCATATCCGAGTCTTTAAACTCAAAACATATACCGAGTCTTTAAACTCAAAACATATCAATCCAGGACCCTCCCCCCGTCAATCAATCCGAGTCTTTAAACTCAAAACCAGATCCAGTGGGTTTTCTCTTTTTTCCGGGTCTTTAAACCCAAAACCATTTTTCATTCAATCAGTAAAAACCATAGAAAGTCCTCATCCGAATTCGCAACAATGATTTCGTAAGCCGGCATCCGAAACCACTGTCCCGAACCCAAATCCAGACTTCCTTTCCAAACCTCGAAAACCAAAACCGAAATCTCAATCTCATGAATAAGGCTCCAAGCCCGAAATCACTTTTCCAAAATCCTTTTCAAATCATTCAAATCAAATCACATTTCAAATCCCGAAATCAAACCATTAAAACCACAGTAAAATCACAAGGTCGTTCGAAAACTCGTAAAACGTGAAATTCCGTAAAATATCTCGAAATACGTGCAAAATCGTAAATCAGCAAGATCATAAAGCAAATCATAGAATCAAGTATGAAAACATATTAAAACACATATGCATGCATCAAGAGTTAGAAAGCAAAGTCCACTCACAGACCATTCCGACGTCGCCTCGATACGCGCGCACTTACGCCGTTCCCGGCCATCCCGTACCATATTTCTTTATGTTTTATAAATGTGATTTTGGGTCTGAGACCCTATGTTTCATAAATGTGATTTTGGGTCGAGGACCCTAAATGGATTTGGAATTATGGATTTGCGCTGGTTTGATGGAAATTACGGGCAGGGCCCTTTGAGATGTTTTGAAATGGCTTTATAAAACTGTTTTCCATATACCATCTTGATACGAGGATATGTGGATGGTCTACTCCAGATGTCTGGGACACTGGGGAATTCATGGTGCATTGCCTGCGAGGGATCATTATACGGAGCGACCGGACTATAGAGTGACTCAGGAGCAGGATTACTATGATTAGATGTCTGAGACGTCAGACATCTCAGATGTCAGAGATATGGACCCGGAGAGACCTCAGGCAGCACACATTGGTTTGATGAACTGGTTTTGGTTTTGGAAAAATGAACTGGGGCATGAGACCCATTTGATTTGGAAAGTATTGGACTTGGGGTCCATTTGACTTAATGAGAAATCGGGCTGAGACCCATTTGAGTTATATGATTGGGTCGGGGACCTAGTTGGTTTACGAAATCGGGCATGAGGCCCAATTGTGTTTTATAAATGTTATTTCGGGTCTGGGACCCTATGTTTCATAAATGTGATTTCAGGTCGGGGACCCTAAATGGATTTGGAATTATGGACTTGCGATGGTTTGATGGAAATTCCGGGCAAGGCCCTTTGAGATATTTTGAAATGGCTTTATAAAACTGTTTTTCATATACGATCATGATACGAGGATATGTGGATGGTCTCCTTCAGATGTCTGTGACATTGGGGATGTAACGACCCGTCCCAAATTCCATGATTAGATTAGTGACTAATCACGATTAGTGAGGTTAATCGGTGATTAGTTAGGCTAAATCGGACGAACGATGCAAAATGACCGTTTTGCCCCTAGTCGTGGCAAAACGTTGACTTTTCATTCGAGCGGTCAAATGGACTTTAATCAATGACCGTGATGTAGTTCGTGACGTCACGAGTTCATAGACAGGTGGCACGTTCAATTCCGACGTTCGAGGAGGAAGTTATGACGTTCGGAAGTTTAGGGGCATTTTGGTAATTTTGGTTACAAGGGGTCAAATGTTGACTTTTTGACCGGGAGGTCCAATGGTCGAGGGCCAAAGACCGTTACGTAGATAAGGACGATACGAATTCGTAGACAGGCGGCACGTCGAATTCGGACGTTCGACGGCGAAGTTACGGTTCACGAAAGTTTCGGGATACTATTCCCAACGACACGTTTTACAAGATGGTTGCACTTTTGGACTTAGTGGGGCCCAGATATTTTATGGGGACCCAATGGATGAGTGACACATGTCACCTATCCACAGGCCACCCAAAATTGATTCATGCATCTCCCTTTTCCCGTGCATCTTCATTTTCTTCGTTTCTCCCTAAACCCATATTTCCTGATCCCATTTTCAATCCACCAAACCCTTGACCCAGTTGATCATGCCCGTGAAGCCCAGAGGTAGAGAGGATGAAGGCTGGACGATGGTGGCCGGTTGGAAGCCACGTCGCCGTGGACGGCGGCCATGAAACCCGAGAGGTACTCGGTTTGCCCAAATTCCATTTTTAATTCGTGTTTTCCATTATGGTTGCTTGTGGGTGATTAGGAAGTGTTCAATAAGTTGCTAGGGAGGTTTGAAGACGGTCTGGGGGGTGGTTCACGGTGGAGGAGGTCGTGGGAACGGCGGGGAAAAACTGGACTGTGAGGTCCATTTCGAACAAGGGGTTTCGGGTGGGTTTTTCTTAGATTTAGGGATTGGGTTAGATAGGAAATGAAGAAATAGGAATTTAGGAATTGGAATGGAAGCAAACGGACCGAAAATGAGGGAGAAAGAGGCCTGGACCGGTTACACCGGTCCAGTTGCAGGGGTTGGACCAGACCAGCCGGCCCGGACCGGTTCGATCGCTGGAGCTGGTGACACTGTGCAGGGCGCGTGAAGCCCACGCGCAGTGGCTTCTTGGGGCGCATGAGGGCGCGTGGCACACAATTTGAGGAAGGTTCCAACATACAAAATCATCTATTCGATGTAACGAACATTTTGGGACTGGTTTCGAGTCGATCGGACACCGTCTCGATATGTTTCGGGGCATCAGAAGGTTTAGGTTCGGTTTTTAAAATAGTTAGAAATTCCGGAAAATTACGGGGCTTTAGTGAGGGGTTATATAAGTAGTTAGTAACCCTCTAAATTAATTTGGACAGGTTTGGAAGTCCCGGTGACGGTGATCGGCTCGGGGAGCCGTATGGCACGCGTATCGAGGCGCGGCTTCGGACGGTCTGTGGGTGGACCTTGTTTTCTAAATTGGTGCATGCATAAATGTTTATTATATGTTTTAAATACTTGTTTGTGATGCCATGAGTGCATTTGGATGTGTGGTTACGTATAGGCATGTATTTCGAGGTTTCGGCCCTATACGGTGCCTATACGGGGCTGTATGTCTTTATTGGTCTGAATGAAATGATTTTGGATTTGAAAAGGTAACTCTCGGACTTGAGGTCCATTTGATTTAACGAGGCATCGGGCCGGAGGCCCAGTTGGTTTACGATTCGGACCGGAGGTCCAGTTTCTATGTGGATTCGGGCCTAGGGCCCAGTTATGTATTACAAATAGTTTTTATGGGTCGTGACGGTTTATGGGAACCGGCATGAACTCCTGAAATGGATTTACGGGTCATGACAGTTTATAGGAATCGGCATGAACCCATAAAAGGATTTTATGGTTCATGACGGCTTATGGGGGCCGGGCATGAATTCTTGAAAGATTTAAATAATGATTTCAAAAGGTTTTTCATATGCCATCCTTTATATATGATTGTCTCCTCCGGGGAGGGTCGTTGGCCTGGGTGGACCCCGGAGTAGTCACGGAGCACTGACTGAGTGGAGTCGCCCCCCAGTTGGGTTCCTTACTCTCAGGATGGGCATGGTTCGTTACCTCCAGGGAGGGTCATTAATCTACGGACATTGACCTGGGTGGACCCTGGAGAGACTTGGGTTTGAGACCCCGGTTAGCACACGTGTAGCTCTATTTTACCGTGACAGGTTTTGGATATGAATATAAGGGATAAACATGATTTCAATTGGTTTGGGAAATTGTGTTTATGATGATAAATGATTTTGGGGCTGAGACCCTAATTATGGTTGTTTAAACTTATGTGTTTGGATAAATGGTTTTACTACGCATGCATGCTTTTTAGTGGAGGGTATAAAGGTCTTCTTTATGAAATATGTTTTTATAAAATCTTTATTTTTGTCCACTCACAGTTTTTCTGTTTTTAATACCCTTCAGGTTGGATACGGTGTGACTGTAGCAGAGATCGAGATATCACATACCTCCTCCGGATCCTGGCGTACTCTGATAGCCCGAGAGGGCAAAGGTCGGAAATATCCCTTGTCTGACACTTCGTGTCAGACGGGAGCAGGGTCATCCCGCACTAATCTCGGGGGGATTGGGATGGGTCCTGACAGGGGTAGTCATGGTGCATTGCCTGCGAGGGGTCATTATACGGAGCGACCAGACCGTATAGTGACTCAAGAGCAGGATTGTTATGATTAGACATCTGGGATGTCAGAGATATGGACCCGGAGAGACCCTGGGCAACACGCATTGCTTTGACCATGAGATATGATGTTTGGGACGTCTGGGATGCCGAGGATGGGTATTTGGTAAGCATGAATTATCGGATTTATGAATTGGTATTTCTGTGTTTATGGATTTGGGCAGTGGCCCACTTAGATCTGGATTTACGGATGTTGGTATTCTATGGTTTTTGCCTGAGTTCTCACATATGTTTGGATTTAGGTTTTTGGGCTAAGGCCCTAATGATTTATTTAAGTAAATGGTTTGATTACTAGTTTTCGATTGCATGCATGATTTTTAGTGAAGGACATAAATGTCTTCTTATTAAATGTGTTTTTATTAAACTATTTATTTTCGTCCACTCAAAGCTTTTAATGGATTAAATTCCCTTCAGGTTGATCGCGGATGAGGGCTGTAGCAGAGACCGAGACATCGCACTTCTCTACCGATCGTAGCGCGCCCTGGAAGCCCCAAACAGGCTGAGGTTTTGAGTTATCCCTTGTCTGACACTTCGTGTCAAACGGGTGTCAGGACCCGTCCCAAATATCACCTCGATATCCGGGACGAACCCTGCTCCCGTCTGACAATCACACTTAAAGTACCAAAATAACCTCAACACAACCATAAGCATAACTATCAGACAAGGGAGAAATATAATACAACCGTAATTTAGAGCATAGTTTATACAAAACAGGCACAAAATCCTACTAGGCTAATCTCACAACGGAAGAACGTCGTAAGCTCTATGCCTCGATCCCTGCCTCAACGTTCACCCCAGCGCTATCACCACGACCTGGAGGGTAAGTTAAAACCAAAAAGTGTGAGTGGACTAAAAGAAATAAGAATTTCAAACACGATTTAGAAATCAACAAGGATTTAAGAAAAAAAATAAGATTTTACCCTCCGTTTTAAAATAAAGTATGCATGCCTAACGAAGTATCGAAAAACTACAATATAAAACAGTATAACAAGATCATATCATAAAACCAAATCAACCAAGTCCAAAGTCCGATCAAACCTGCTGGGTCTATCCGAGTCTTTAAACTCAAACCAGGCCTCAAATGTAATCCGAGTCTTTAAACTCAATAGGCCTACGGGGGTAATAGCGTAAATATCCGAGTCTTTAAACTCAATCCGGGTCCGTCCCCCGTCAATCAGATCCCGGGTCTTTAAACCCAATATCCAGATCCAGCAAATCTAATCCAAAACCAATTCTAAAATCCATCTCCAAACCCGAATCCGAAATCACTGGTCGGATGCCCTTCGGGCATCCAGAACCGTCATTCCGAACCCAAATCCGGAATTCCACTTTTCCGACTTTAAAACCAAATTTCGTTTCTCGAAATCCGATTTTAAAACCAAAACCTTGATTACCAAAATCATATGTCATAATCCACTTATAACCATCAGAAAACAATTATAGATTGAAAACATGGAAGCTTAACATCAAAATCAGAAATCCAGCTTTTTCTCGAAAAACATGCGAAAACCCGAAAATGTCTCGAAAAACGTGCAAAAATATCAACCACATATAATCACCATTAAAAAGCATAAAAACATATTTAATATCATAAAACAGCTAGGCATGCTCGTAAGAAAAGAAAGAGTACACTCACGAATCAGATAGTGTCAATCGCGCTCCGTGCGTTCCTCGACCGTCTCAGGCGTCTCCTGTCCTGTCAATCAGCACCAAATAGGGTCACAAATACGTCAAATATACTAACCCTAATTTCCCCAAATTTTCGGGAATTTATACGTAATTTAAATTTAAACCCTAAACCGTCCGGATCCTCGAACTATCCTGTAACATCATCTGATTTATCTGAAACTTGTCCCAATGGATTCCTTAGAACATTTAGAACAAAAACCATGTTGGACAATTTCTCAAACTCCTCCCCACGCGCCCCCACGCGCCGCCCAAAGTGGCTGCGCGTGGGCCTCACGCGCCTGCACAGTACCATCGTCTACCTCGAGTCACCCGGTTCAACTGTACTGAACCGGCGTGACCGGTTCTCCTCCATTCCTCCACCAATTTCCACCATTTCAATCCTGTTAGCTTCGTCCAGTTCCCAGCAATCCTTTCCCCTTCTAAGATCTGGAAATCGAAGCCCGAAACCCATCGTCCTCAACCTCAAACAAAACTGCCCGTAAGCCCTATTTTGGCCTCCGGCCACCCAGACCTTCCCCCGTCACGGCACCAACCTCAGACGACTCCTAGGACCTCCCTAACCTCACATCACTCACCAAAACCCTCGACTCTAACCCAAAGTCCACGACTTTTGAAAACAATCAAACGGGAAAAACAGGGGATCCGAGTCATACCTTCGATTCTTCCTCCGCCGTCTACACCGCCGTGTACCACGGTGTCCACTGAGTCCTCTGTCGTCGTCCTAGCCTCCTATTAGCTTGGATTGAACCAAAACACGGCACATCCACCACCTCTGTCCCACAGCCCCTCTGTTTTCTCTGAAAATCAACCCTCCGACCACCGTGTTTCCGGCACGATTTCACCCCCAAACTCAGTCACCAACTTCCTCTCTTCTCTCTGTCACTCTCACAACTCACAAAACTCTCACCCTTACACACTGAATCGATCGAAGTCTCTCACTTTCCTCACTCTCTGTTTTCTGTTCTTCCCAAGCCAACACACGGTTTGAATGAGAACAAAATGTGGCCGTGCACATTTTAGGCCGTCCTAGAACCATCCAGTCCTCTCCACGTGTCCAATTTCCTATGGACATCAGTACAAATATACCAACCCACTCAAGCCACTTGTTCCTATCTGATTGGGCCTAAGATAAAAAGACCAAAATGCCCCTAGGCTTAAAAATTACCATTTTGCCCTCAAACTTTCCATACCCATAACTATTCCGTCCGACGTCCGATGACAACGTGCCGCCTGTCGTTGTATTCAGGACGTCGAGACCTATCTAATAGTCCTCGGTCTACGTGAAAATCACAAGTCCACTAAAAAGTCAACATTTTTCTCGATTAGTCACAATTACGGTAACGCCCTCAATCTTCCGAACGTCATAACTTTTTCTCCGATTGTCCAAATCGGACATGCCACCTGTCTACAGCCTCGTGACATTCTTAACTACGTCACGGTCAATGGTCCACGCTCATCCAACCTGTAAAGTAAAAAGTCAACTTTTGACACACTATTCACAAGGGCAAAATCGTCCTTTTATACAAATCTTTTACAAAATTACATTTGTACCCTTCCCAAAGGTACGGGTTGTTACACGGGAGTATGGCACATCCCGCGATAATCCCGACGGGATTGGGATGGGTCGTGTCAATGGTCCTCGGTCCACGTGCATTGGACTTCTCGGATCAAAAGTCAACTTTTTACCCTCGTCCAGAGGCAAAATCACAATTTCACCCCGGACGTCCAATAATCCTTGACTACGTCCCAATTAGTCTCGCTAATCCTCAATTTAGTCTTAATTAATCCCAAAAATTTGGGACGGGTCGTTACACAATTGGTTTCTTTATTGTAGGGAGATTAACAAGCTTCTATGTTTCATTTTTCAGAAGTGACTTCATCTCTTCATTCATAGCATTTTCCCATTTTGAGTCTGCTAAGCTTCGTACACACTGTTAGGAATAGATACAGAAGACAATTGATTAACAAATGACTTATTTGATTCAGAAAACATATAGTTAGTGACATAATGGCTCATAAGGTATTTTACTTTACTTGAAAGATATGGTACATATGAGGGTTTAAGAATACCTCTAGTCGAACGATTAGGCATTTTTTGCTTTGATGGTGCAGGAGCATCCTCAACGATTAATTGGTTAGGTGTAGGCACTTGGTGTACTGAACAGTATATATCAACTTCATTATCCAATTACAATGTACTATCTTGAGGAAGTGATGTTAATGAACCCAGTAATTGTACCTCAGGTAATGATGGTGTCATTGGTAAAAGAGACGCTCCCTTAAGTTGGAAGATTCATCGATATGACAAATTTGGATATTATGACCATAATAAAATAATTGAACTTCCTTTTGATGCTCTCCTGAAGTTCAGGCTCACTAGAAAAATACATGGTTTCTTCATGAAGTACAACATCTCTGGTGACAGACATAGTTTTGGATAGAGGGTGATAACAATGATACCCTTTCTTGGATGTGCCATACCCCACAATGCCACATCGCAATGCATGTGGAGCTAAATTATTCTATTGATGTTTATATAAATGGACAAAAGCAGTACATCCAAAAATATGTGGTGGTAGATTAGAGATATGATGGGAGACAAGGGTTGTAATTAGATTTTTCTATCGTGTCTGAAAATCCAATGGACTTGAAGGACTCTGATTAATCACATAAGCAACGGATGTAACAGCTTCACCCTAATAGGAAGATTGACAAGACCCAACCCCCAATACACCTCATAAAGCGTACTCAGACCCTGCTCCTGTCTGACAAGTGACCCAAAGTGCCAACATTACCCTTAAACTTGTCAGACAAGGGATACATGTAAATCTCTCTAGTTCATGTCTCCGCCTCTCGAGCCTTAATTTCTGTGCAGTGGCCCGCCCATATCGTTGAATCCTAATATGCATGCATTTTTTCAATTTTTGGGAATCTCAAAACCTGTCATAAATCACATCTAAAGGTCATTAACCATCCCACATATCTTCTATTTTAATCCCATAGTTTTTTCAGAATTTTTAAACGAATTTAAAACGAACCCTAAACCTTCAGACAGTCAAAATTACCCTGAAATAGTGTCTGATCGACTCGAAACCTGTGTCAAAATGTTTGTAATATCGAAAGGATGAGAAACCATGATGGCCATAAACCCGAATTCCCTAGCACGCATCCCCATGCAACCTATTAAGGTCTTAAGGACTCTAGAAAGGTAATTTCAACCTTGTTTCCACGGTTCTTAGTTGAAAAATGGATCAACCAATATCAAACCCAAAACTCTCTCTCGGGTCACACTCCCGATCCTCCTCTCAGTCTGAGTCCCAAACTCCTTTTCTATTTCTGTTTTCTCTTACCTTTGCTCTCATCTCTGCTTTCTT
The DNA here is from genome assembly GCA_032719365.1 of Prinsepia uniflora. Lineage (NCBI taxonomy): Eukaryota > Viridiplantae > Streptophyta > Magnoliopsida > Rosales > Rosaceae > Prinsepia > Prinsepia uniflora. Next base: position 52,231,425 of record CM064871.1, on the reverse strand, counting down.
TCCCCTCTGTTCTCCTTTCTTCCCCGTTTTTTTTTGTTCCACTTTTCTCTCTCTCGGTCGTGCACCATAACCACACACGCACTTCTTACATCTCAAAACACACACACACAAAAACCCAAGTCGGTGCACAATATCATAAGGGATAAGGGATACTTGTCCATATCCCATTGAGCCACTAGAAAAAATCTCATCAAGACAATTTACCAAAATGCCCCCCATTAAGTAATTTACCAAAATGCCCTTACATAACCTAGACCAAGAACGAAACCAACCGAATTCCATTTCCGACATGCCGCCTGCCAATGTACTCGGGAGACCGAAACCTTCCTAACGGTTGACAGGACCCGCCCCGATCCCACTGGGACCACAAGGGGACGTGCTCTGCTCCCGTCTGACACCCAATAATTCATACCAATTTTAACCTCAAAACATCAAATGCATAAATAACCAAATTTAAGTCATACATCAAATCCGAATTAAACGAATGTCAGACAAGGGATGAAATTCAAAATTACAAGTTGCGAGCACGACTCTAACATAAACCTGCGGGTAAACCACCCAGCGGGGGTTCAGGTACGCAGAAGTAGATCTATGCCTCAGCCTCAGGTTCCTTCTCTACCTCAGTATCACGACCTGGAGGGGTTACCAAAAACATTAAGGGTGAGTGGACCGAACTCAAGTTTATAAAATCATTTGATAAGTAAAACATATAATTTACCCCTCCGTTTTCCAAACATGCATGCAGCATCCTTTAAAATCATAAATAATATAATATGAATCATAAGGCATGTAATAAAACCATAACCATAATTTTAGCTACTGCACTATACACTCCAACCCCGACATCCCCGATGTCTGGCGTCCCTGACGTCCAATAAGGTCACAATCACAAGGCTACGCGTGCCACTCGGGTCTCAATTCCGAGTTCAATCCCCGAACCCTGTTCGGTTACCGCATCCCCGATGCTTAGCGTCATAGACGTTGGACGTTCTAGACGTCCGTGACCTCTCCGGGGTACCTCATCCGGAGGAGACAATATAATATGGAAGGATCTATACAGTGCAGTACCAAATACATTTTATTGATATCCACATGCAAACATATATATATATACATAGGTAAAATCTGAACCGATCGTTACGTTTCATCAAACGGGTCTTATGCCCAAATACCGTGAAACGTGCCATAACCGAAATCTCAATATCATCAACACCATTTATAGATTCCACCATGTGAACATATAAGTACATCGGAAAACATTTAAGCATGCAAGGGTTTAATGAAAACGGGCCCACTCACAGTATAATCCTGCTAGAAACCGAACGTATACCCTCGTCCTGGTACAAATGTACAATCCCTGTCAAGTCCAAGTATTCGTAAAGGTCAGTTTAAACCCCCAACATTCAACCATGAAAGCCTAGGCCGAAACCAGCCCGGGAAAGCTGCTCGAACGCGCTTCCCAATACAATAAACCTTAATTTGACCAACTTAATGATCTCCGATCGACCCGAAACCACCGCTATTGGATCCGGATCGTCGAAACCTAAGGAATGGTGGTGGTCCCACCAAAAGTACTGTTCACACGCGCCCTCACGCGCCAGTTAACGCGTCGGTCAACGCAGGAACAGTCCCTGCTGACGTCATCGCTGACGTCACTGCTGACGTCAGCATGACGTCATGCTGACGTCATCTGACAGCTGTCAGGTCTGACATGTCAGACTCTGACAGGTGCCACGTGTCAACATCCGATTGGTCCACCTCACTGATCTGTCAGGCCACGTGTCAGATCTGACATGTGCCACGTGTCAGCACGGCACTGGTCGACGTCACTGACATGTCAGCGACACGTGGCAGTCCCTGATTGGGCCACGTCACTGACATGTCAGTGCTAACTGTGCACTGACATGTGACACGTGTCGGCTCACGGTTGGTCCACGTCACCTGACAGTCTGACAGGGTGCCACGTCATCACCTCTGTCCTCAGACGGGTTGACCCGTATCTCTGCAACTCGGGTCGATCAGACCCGCGATCATGACCCGGTCACCATTTCACCATTTCTCAATCATTTTTGTTCAGGTTTGTTCCTAACTACTCGTCTTAATCCAGGAAGGGTTCTATGGAATCAAAATCGATAAACACAGATAGGATCGAAGGCTTACCTCGATGAACAGACCCGGTTCCCGTCGCCGTTTGCACTCCGTTCAGGCTACCTCCGGTCACGCAATTGATCCCAATAGGTTCCTAATAGTTCCTAGAGTTGATTAGGGTAAATAAAAACCAAAACTATACGTTGGAATTCAAGTTACCAAATTCTGGGTTTTAAACCGTTTCGGGTTTTCCGGTTTCCCTACCTCGCCGCCGTCCTCTGCCGTGATCCCTACCGCCTGCCGCCTCACCCGTCCAGTCCAGCGTCACTCAGAGCAAGGGTTAGATGCAATGTGGTGTGATGGTTTGGAATGGGTAGTATGTTAGTGTGTCGGGTTAGGAAATATATAGAAATGGAGGGAAAGCTGCACAATGGAATGAACGGTCCAGATTAGATCTTGAAATGAGATCAAAGGCTGAGATTAGATCAGGGGTGTATCAGATCAAGGGCTGTGATTAAAAAGGTGATTTAAATGGTTTTTAATCCTATAGTGGATCTGATCCAACCCAGCCAATGGGTGAGTGACACTTGTCACTCACCAGGTGTCCTCCAATCAGAACTTTTAGAATAAAATATTCGACACAAAAACCGAGATACGAACCTCCCGATTTCACGTTTCTGACCATAACTTCCTCGTACGGAGTCCGATTTCGACGTGCCGCCTGTCTACGGACTCAAGACGTCGAGGCCTACCTGACGGTCCTTGAGTCAACTGAAAATTAGTTGCTAAAAGAAAAGTCAACATTTCCACCCCCAAATGTCCAAATTACGGTAATACCCCTGAACTTCCGGTAGTCATAACTTTTTCCCTGATCGTCCGAATTGGACGTGCCACCTGTCTATGAACTCGTGACATCCCGAACTACGTCACGGTCATATGTCAAAGTCCGTTTAATTCATCACTCAAAAAGTCAACAATTGACCATACCCATAACAAGGGTAAAAGCGTCAAATCACACAATAAATTACAATATTGAAATCCTCGAATTTCCGGGGTGTTACAACGGTGTTTGCGAAATCACCAAAACCCGTCCCGGTAAAAAAGTCAACGCTTTGACCTTAGTCAAAAAGTCAACTCTATGACTTAGGGGTAAAGAGATGACAATTTTTTCTTTCTACCACCTCATTTTATCGAGGTGTATATAGACAAACAGTTTGATTAATAATTCCATGCGATTGTAAATAATTCTGAAACTATGTACTCATATGCTCACCTCCATTATCACTGCGAAGAATTTAAATCTTTGTGTTATATTGAGTAGTCATGGCCTTACAAAATTTTTAAAACAATACATTAACCTCCCCTTTGGATTTCAGAATACAAACCCATGTCATCCTAGTGCAATCATCAATAAATGTATCCAACCAACGCGATTCACCTAATGAAGGTGTAGATGGATCCTAAATATCAAAATGAATAATCTGAAAATGAAACTGAACTTTTATTCAAACTAGAGTCAAACAAAGATATCATAGAAAAACTTAGAGACATCAATAGTTGAAAATAATGCAGAAAATAATTTCTTCAAATAACTAAAAAAGGCATGTCCCAAATGATAATTCCATGACCAAATTGTGTCTGTATTTTTCTCATCATGAGAGCCACGCACATTCAAAACTTTAGTCAGTCGCTTTGAACTATGAAACTCCAATCCAGGTAGTATAGCTTTCCTCGCCTAACACCATAACCAATCGTTTGTCGCGTCTGAATGTCCTTAAAGATGCAAAAATAAAGCCAAAAAATCACAATATGATGTAAAAATAAAAACTAATTTGGGCAACAGATATCAGATTGTAATCAAGGGATGGAACAAGAAGAACTAAATCTAAGCTGAAGGTATTGGTAAGAGTAATAAATCCCTCCCAAATAACATAGGTTGAAGTACCATTAGCGCTGGATACATTGGGTTTAGTTGAATGAGTAATTGATGACACATGTTTAGAATCAAAAGTCATATGATCAGTGGCACCAGAATCAATTATCCATGTATTATTCAAAACAAAGGCCAAAACACGTAAGCCTTACTAATATTATCTGTAGTAGCCACTAGAGCAGATGCCTTATAAAAAAGATCATTATCCTTAATATATTTTGTTTCAGCAATAGTTACAGTTGTATTTCTTTTCCTCAAATTACGGTTGTGATCCAAACAATTTAGATATCCTACCACTTCAAAGCATCAATTTTTTAGATGTCATGTTTGGTTGCAATGAGAACAAACAAATTCATCAAATGAATGGCTGCAGTTAGAGGACTTCATGTTGCTCCTAGCTCGGTTGCCTCTATCAACCTAGTTGAACTGGTCTTGTCCAATAAATCGATGGGAACAATCTGAGTCAGTGTATCGGCTGGATCAATTTAACCTAGTGATGCAACCAGACTGTAAGACCCATGTCCTGCAGGGAACGGTGAACGATCCCACATTCCTGCGATGGGGGAATGGTCTGGGAAGGGAATGGTGGTGTGCCTTAAAGGTGTATGCACACACTTATCCAGCACGAGGCCTTTTGGGAGCTCAGTGGCTTTGGGTTCGATTGGAACTCCAAAGTTAAGCGAGTTGAGGCTGGTACAATTCCATGATGGGTGACCCCCTAGGAAGTTGCACCGTGAGCTCCCAAAAACAAAACCGTGAAGGCGAGGAGGCTCAAAGCGGACAATATCGTGCTAGAGTCGGGTCCTGACCGAGGAGGGTCAGGTTCTGATAGAATGGTATTAGAGCCAAACCCCAACCGGGAAGTGTGCTAGCGAGGACGCAGGGCCATAAGAGGGGTGGATTGTAAGACCCGTGTCTTGGAGGGAATGGTGAACGATCCCACATTCTTGCAAGGGGGGAATGGTCTGGGAGGGGAATGGTGGTGTGCCTTAAAGGTGTAGGCACACACCTATCTTGCACGAGGCCTTTTGGGAGCTCAGTGGCTTTGGGTTCGATTGGAACTCCAAAGTTAAGTGAGTTGAGACTGGTGCAATTCCATGATGGGTGACACCTTGGAAAGTTGCATCGTGAGCTCCCGCAAACAAAGCCGTGAGAGCGAGGAGGCCCAAAGCGGATAATATCGTGTTAGAATCGGGTCCTAACCGAGGAGGGTCGGGTCCTGACATCAGACCGATCATTCTATGACCAATTCGGTGCTCGATTTTGAGTAAGCATGTCTGTTGCATCAGGCTTGTCTCCTTCCGAATCCATAGTAGCCCGACGTATATAATCACGTCTCACAAGGGCATATGTGGCCTCCAATTTAGGTATAAGATCGTTTTGAAGAGTTTCTTCACAAATTTTCTCAAATTCCACATCAAGGCTAGCGAGATAGATGTTCATCCTTTGTTGTTGGATTAACTTGTTATACATCGCAATATCATGGGCACATATCATAACTGCCTTATCACGATGATCCAATTCACTAAAAATTTATGTTAACTCTTTATAATATGTGGAGAGATTCTTTCCATCTTGTTTGGCAGAAAAGGCTTTATGATTCAAAGAAAACACTTGTAACTCATTTGAACCATCATAGAAAGCTATAGAAAAATCCTTCCAACTTTCGCGAGCTATAGGAAGTCGCAAATAATGCCTCATAAATTTTGGGCGATGGATTATAAAAGCCATCGCTTAACTTTTTTATTTTCAACATACCACTTTTCATATCCATCATCATCTTCTTCAGGTGGAGGTTTTTTTTCACGAATATTGCTGAGTTTTTCTTTCTCAACGTTATACATCTCTATGATCTGGGACCACACATCATAATTAGTGTCAGTGAGGGTAATCCTTACACTGAACCCAGATCCTTCGGATTGAACAATAGTTGGTGTAGAATTGGTTCCTGAATTTTCACCCATATTTTCCTTTGTTGATAATGAGAATGGGAATTTTTTTGGGGGTTTTTTAGAGGCATAAACATTTGATACGGTTTGAATTGTGCATCATATGGGGATAGGTGCAGCAGAAACATCAAAGGGAATATCAATCAGATAATATGGATGTTGGAGAATACGACAATATTAATGGCAATATCAAGGCGTCAATGGGTAGGTGGGAATTTTCCCATCGGTGCGGCTAGGTTTTCAATTGTTTTTTTCTTTTTCAAAGAGATGGATCGAGAGTATTAGCTCTGATACCAACTTGAAAATTAGAATTATTAGTGGTTCTGTTATTTTTCTCTCCAGAAGGCAATATATACAATCATTTACATGAATAATTATAGGAAAATAATTGCATGTATCCTTGGGTTGGATATCATTTTACGTGGAATGGCTATAACACAATGTCACATTAAGTATATCATATTTTTTCAATACAATATAATATAAAATATTAAATATTAAAAAAATATCTCCTCATTTTCCAGTCGTTAAATTTTGATTTGGGAGATCTAACGATCTGCACTTCGCATGGCACATAGTGCGGTGTTATAGAGATTCCACCTTTTATTATAAGGTATCATTCTATACTAAAGAATCATTCTATAGTAAGGAATTCTTCTATGGTAAGGAATTCTATATAATTTGAATAATTCAACAATAATTACCCCTAAGAATAAATACGGAGTTGTGCAATTATATGGAGTATTTGCATAAAAATGAAATGAATAATTGGATGAAATTAAAAGTTGATGCTGTGAATGATGAGCTAACATCATCAAGGTTCAAAACGGCCCTAGACGCTCATAGGGCGGTCAATAGGGGCCTCGCGCTTAGGCGGTTAGGTGGGGCATAGGCGCCTAGGCGGTTTTTTTATTTTTAAAGATAAAATTCAACAAATTAATAATATAATAAACTCTATCACATAATTTTATAACAAAAATTAATTATCTAGATAAATAAATTGAGTTGAGAATCATAAATGTTAAAAATATAAGTTTTTTTATTAATTTTATTATACAATATTCTATATTTTTTTAATTTATTATCTTTGTTTTAATTAATACTTATATTATTAACTAAGTATTTAATAAATAAAATAACTTATATAACTAACTATATATATATATATAAGAAATTATATAACTAAATATGTATAAGGAAATATCCGCAAGTCCACCTAGGCGCTTAGTCATTAGATGGGGCGGTTTCCCACCTTCGAGCGTCTAGGTGCCGCCATTTTGAACAATGAACATCATACATGGTATTGTACTTTAATAACCTTGTATGAACTAATTACCCTTTTTACGGACTAGGATCCTCTATGGATCTAAAATGATCCCTAACATGAGGATCATTGTATCCCGATCGTTTATTTAGATTCAGCGGGCAGAAATTGATTTGAATTGTTCTCTCATTTTTAATGTAGTCAATATATCCTATTAAGATACAATTTATATAGATTGATTCATATAATGGAAATCTTGCCAGATCCTAAAGGATTTATATAGATTAATATATGAGATATATAAATATTCTCCACGTTAATGGGCTAATAATATAATTATAGGTAATAATCTTATAATTAAGTTTGTTGTGGTTTGGGCCGTGAAGGGATATGGGCTGACGGAGACAACGGCAAGAGTTTCTGGGACAGTGGGCCCAGAAGAAACCCGAGTAGAAGGAACTACGGGAAAGCTGATGTCAAACGTGGAGGCCAAGATTGTTGAGCCTGACTCTCGAACTGGTATTGGGTTGCCTCCTTTGATGCATGGAGAGCTTTGCGTTAGAGGCCTAGGCGTTATGAAAGGTAAGTTCTTTTTCTCTTTCGTAAGCATAGTCTATATAATTAATCTTTTTAATTTTTGAAGACGATGCTTTTCTATGTAGTAAATATTAGTTTTTTTTTTCACCCGTTATTCAAATGCCAATACGCATTTGTTTATTTTTTATCACATAAGTTTGTTTTTCATCCATTATCTGAGATTCTATTAATAGTTTTCATTTTCTATTATCGTTACATTTCGTCTAATTTTTTATTAAAAAAACTCCTAACAATTATATATAAAAATCATTATGTCATTTTTTTGGGACACAAGCTTTGACCAATTGTGAGAAAATATTTTGATGGGGAGAATAGCAAGGGTTACTGGTTCATGAGGTATGTAGGCAAATCACTCTACCTGTATATGGGCTAACGTGCTGACTTTACAAATTACAACAATAGTACAAGTGTGCTTGTGCATCCTCTTTCACCAAAATACGAACACGGGAACATCTTGCAATTTCTGATCCTACATATATGATGAGATTGTATTTTATACTATTTACATGAGTTTAGGTTACGCCGGCGATGAAGAAGCAACTGCTAAAATTATGGACTCAGAGGGATGGTTAAAAACTGGAGACCTTTGTTATTTTGACAATGAAGGCTATCTATTTTTCGTTGAGAGGATCAAAGAAATGATCAAGTACAAAGCCTATCAGGTTTTTCCCTTTACTGCTTCATCAACTAGTTTTATCATGCCTGGAATGTTGTGTATTATTTTAATTGCTTGCATGTTTTATTAGGTTGCCCCAGCAGAGTTGGAGCACTTGCTTCATTCCCATCCAGACATCGTTGATGCAGCTGTGATTCCGTACATAATTTTCTTGTGTCACCATACTTCAATTGGTTTTGACTCCATTGTTGTTTGAATGTGATAGTGCTTGATGTGCAGGTACCCTGATGAGGAAGCAGGACAAGTACCCATGGCCTTTGTGGTGAGGAGGCTTGGAAGTGTCATCGATGAAGCAGAAATTAAGGATTTCATTGCCAAACAGGTAATTCATAGTAGACTGTACTATAATATTCTAAATTCAGAAATACCTACATTCACTCTAAAGTGGATGTGCTTGTTTCACTCATTGTTCATTACTGAATATTTCATATGCATGTACGCCTAGTGATCAAAACCGTTGATTTTTTAATACACCGTAAAACAATCATCTTGACAAAAGTACGTCCCCTACAAGCAAAGATCTTAATGTTAAAAATAAAACCGTCAATTGTTTTTACAAATATGAATCATCTTCAATTTAGATGATATTTTGCAGACATAATTGAGAAATTATTTCTGCACTAGATATTTTACTTTCTACAGTCCAGTCCATTTCGAACAAAATTAAGATAGAAAGTGAAATGCAGAAAATAAAATTTAGAGTGTAGAAATCAGCTCCCTTTTGATTACCACGTATGCATGAGGTAAATTTGGTAGCATATCCATCTTAGAGTGAATGCAAGTATTGTTTTTCCTACTTTCCAATGATCTCAATGCCATATGAGGGTGAGCTAGTAGTAAAAATTTGTTGTGTACCAATTCAATCGTAGGTTGCACCGTATAAGAAAAGTCCGACGAGTAGCATTCATCAATACCATACCAAAGAATGCACAAGGCAAAATGTTGAGGAAGGAATTAATCAAACTTGCCTTATCCAAGTTATAAATCCCAGCTTCTTTCTTCTGGTGCTATATTTTTAGATTAGTACAGTTAAACCCCTTCGAAGAGGAAGGAAGAAGCGAGGTTTTCTTCTCCCTTTGTGTTTCATATCTGGGAGGGCAACAAAAGTCTCTTATCGAAACAAGTTGGAGACTCCCTACTTTCTCTGATCTTCCTGTAAAGTCTCAGAATGTAAATATAATTTGCTACGGCACCAAGCAAAGATTGTTCATTATTTAATGTATGCATTCCTAATAAAAAGCTCCATACTTTCTCCCCTTTATCATTATTAGCTGTGACAAAGGCAGAAGAATTCTACATATATAAAGACTACAGCTTTATGCACATATGCACTTGTTTCATACAGAAACTATATAAGATTGCACAGAAGTTGAATATCGTTTGAGATGCTGAGATGCTTAAGCCTTCAAATAGAAATGCTGTTGGGGATTCCACGGCCAGTTACCCCGGGCCCTGACGATCGAAGCAGCAATTCATATGGGGGAATGCCTGCTCCGCTTCTGTTCTTAAGATCGCTGTCTTTGTTTCTCAGGTTTATGATCTTCTCTATCTCCTCTAGTCTAGTAGAGAATTTATCAAACGACTTCAAAATCTCTTGATCATTGATCCAATGGGCGTGCAGAGGGTTTACCTGACCCAAGTACTCTTCGTCCGGGGAGTGAGTTGAGAGAGTATCTTGAACCGCCATTAATTTGGTGGCTTGAAGTTTAGTTGCCAAGGAAGACAGGAAGGTTAGCTGAGGGTGAGAAATGAACTCTTCATAATCAGGGTCATCTTCTTGTGGGATGAGTTTTCGCATCACAGTAGGCCGGTTTGGAACATAACCTCCAAAAGGGTACTGCCCGAAGTTGATGGCTGCGTGCTGACCCGAAGCAACCCAGATCATCGTTGTCAGTATGCCAGATAAGTCCTCTTTGGTATTGAGTTTAGGCCACCATGGCTTGTGTCGCTTGTCATAGTGACCCTTGTTCTTGATCTCACTCCACCAGTCTTGGAGCTCAATATCAGATGTCACAGAATTCGGCTCAGAGTAGTAGTGTTCCACATAGGATTCTACCCATTCTTTTATAGCAGACCATATGAGGAGACCATCAGCAGCATATGGATAGTCCTCAATTACAAGTCTTACGCCACAAGGAGCCGAAGGATCTTCCATAGCCATGCCTCTGAAAATGCAATCACAAGTATCAACCACTTACATTCTGGAAATGATAACACAGTTAAGAGTCTATGCAGTCGTTAAAGCCTTACCTTCGAAGAAGATCAGCCGGTAATGCCTCCATGTCAAACCTCCACATGCTCTTGTAGGCGGCAGAACTTACCTCCATAGCATACTTTCCCGGACTAAACGAAGCCTCAATGATTCCCCTCCGTTGATTAAGCTTTGCCTTGCAAGCGCGTTAATCTCTAAAGTGTAGCGCGTATGCGGGTGAAGTAGCTTGTAAATGGGATGCATTGAGCTAAGCTGTCTATGAGTTGCGATTATATAAGGCTCCATACAAGCATGAGTCCTCAACCTAGAGGTAACACAAATTATTGTCAATAATTGGTTAAATGTGACAAAATGTAAACTTTGCATATGCAAATATAAGCGTGTTGTTACCAGTGATTGACTAGTTGATGAATGCCGGCATCGTTGGAGCAAACATGAGCTTTAGCCAGCTTCCAAATCCAATGCGTAGTAGCATGATGCCCGTGAGTATAAACGCGTTTGTTCTGCGGGGACGAAGCTGTTGGTGGAAGTGTAAGCTCAATAGCTAAAGGCCTCATAATACCAGTAGGGGTGAAGTAGAACACTGTCCTGGAGGCATAAGCTTTTCTATCAGACAAGGAGTTCATCCTTTCGATAAACGGCATGAACACGTCATGGTAATCAAGTAAGAACAGCCTCTTCTCCTCGATAGCCTGGTAAGATCAAAATGCTCTTGTTACGGGATATTTTGTTTGAAATTTGGAATGAGTTATGAAAATGAATCTATTTCTCATAGAGTCATAATGCATTTAGATATTCGTACCTTTCCTACACTAATCCCATTGAGTTCTTGTTCTATTAATTCCTTCGTGATGGCAGATTCTGGAGGACCGTAAACAGCAGGATCTAGCTTGCTGAGAATAGGAAACTCCTGTGAAAAATCAGAGAACCCTAATTAGGGACCCGAAAAAGGGCATTTTCTTTACAAGTAGATGGTAATTGAAAAAGGATTTGCTTGTAGGTTACCTTCAAAATCTCAATGTTCACCGGATTCACTCCAGCTAAAGTTTGGCGTGCAAACTCATTATCACGCAGCCAAGCAAATCTATCCCCTAACCACACAAATCGAATCATATGAGATTCAAATTTTACAAAAACAACTGAAACGATTAAGGATAGAGCAAGATCAAGTGCAATTACGTAGTATAACAGCTGGAATTTCATATTTCAACCATCTTTCTCCAACGTTCAGAACCTCTTTAACCATGCTGCCCAGAAACAGTTTCTTATTGCCTTCTTTTTTATCCTCGTCTTTCATGAGGACACCATCAATGTATAGGTTATCTATATCGGAGAAGCACTGGAAAGGGATGTCTGAACTCGCCAATGTAGCTGCAAGAGACGGTATGAGATTATGAAGCAAAGATTTCAACCGTCCGGTGGAGAAGGTGTTTTGTTTGATTTCCTCAAAAGTCTCATCCCTTGGCACATAAACTGGATGGGGCTTTTCGATTCTACTCTCCGAAAGAGGATCTGTTTAAATGCCATTCAAATTTAGATGATAATACCACAAAGATAATTCAATATGATAGAGAAAGAGCATCATCAGGCATACCTGACTTGGTTGGAGGCCGGCCAGTTCTACAGCGCCTAGGATAAGGCCTCTCCTCGCCACCAATGACCGGCCTAGCTAGATCTTCACTTTTATCAGGGTTTCCCAGCTCATTGTAAACATCATAATCATAAATTCTATCGTGTTCCTTTCTTCTTCCTTTCCCATTTCCCCGATTACTCAGTAAGTCTTCGCGGCGAAGATCTTTAAGCCCCGGTGGGGTTTGTGAAGGCAGAAATGCCTAATTTGCCAACAACATGAGCAAAATAAATCCTGCAAATATTCGGATTCTAACAACTCATGTAACAATTCGTACCTGGTTTTTGAAAATGATTCTACTTTCGGGATTTTCATTGCGTGAATGGATCCAAGTGGTTGCTGGGAAGAAAACTGGGCCTCCATCAAAACCATGGATGACAATCTCCACCAAATAAAACTCTTTACTTTGGAGATTGGTGATAAGAATCGCCCCGGGGCTCCCAAAGTCCGCCGGGACACTGAATTCTGCGGCATACTCAACAATGTTGGCATGGTTCGACGCCAATGGCCGCGGCAACCACCCTCTCACGGTGGATTGGACAACCTTCCCTGAATTAGTAACTGTGGAAACAATTAACAAAACAGAGTTTACAGAGCCATTAGAAGTTTAGAACACACATTTTGGCGCAAAAAAAGGTAAAATTACTGCTTACCCATTAAAGAGCATGAAAAGTAAATTATAAAAATGAAGAAAAGTTACAGGCTTTATGCTTTAATTAATAAAAATGAGAAATTTACTAACCAGGATCAACTTCCTCACTGATGAGCTGAATCAGAATCCCCTGTCCAATTCCATTGACGAAGAACTCCCACTGATCCTCAATCTTGTCCGTGAGCTTCTCCTTCAGCTTTTTCCTCACTGTCACCACCGCCTTCACTTGGATCCCTCCAGCGGAGGAAGGTTTCAAGGACCCATTAACGTCTTTGCTCTGAAATGGCGTTGCCGCCTCCACAGCCTTGTCTCCGCCACTGATCACGGCTTTGACTGACCCATGCCCATTGACCCGCGATCCCGGCACACGGGTTTTTGGGACCTTGATGTAGCTCCCCGACCCGGGCACCCGCCGGTCAACGTCTATGTTTGACTTAAGAGGAGTAGTGGACTGTTGCACTGCATACATATCTAGTTGACAGATTATGGCAAAGCTCAATACTTTTTTAGAGGGAACGGTGATGGGATGATATATAAATAAAGCTTAGACTTAGAGCTGATGAACCGACGACGTTTGGTATTTTTCCGGTGGCTGACGCCGTAGAAGAAGAAAATGGCTGTGTCAGTCCGTCTGAGTGTGAGTGTGACCATTATAAAAACCAGTGGGAGACTTCTGAGACAGTTCTTCCATGCCATCATTTAGTAAACTTTTTAGTGATGATGTGGGGTGAGCGATGGGGACTCTCGGATGTGAGCGCGTGATATCACGCTCCGATTATCCAGACGATAGCACATACTTTGTTGACAAGCTTAAACTTAGATGTAGTTCATTTTGGTTTGACGTTTTTGTTTGGCAAGTATTATTGAAATATGTAGATCTCAATTCACTGAATTATGGTAAAAGATCAAACACCAAATTTTTTGGCATAGCTTAGATACCATAGCCAATGAAAACCCATTTTCTTTTATGTATGATTTAGTGAGCACTGATTTTTTTATTAAAACCCATTTTCTGTTTGAGGTATGATTTAGTGAGCATTGACATGATATTATGTAATCCAAGAAATTTAAATAGTACGTAGTTAGTGTAGATCTCGCGCTGATCAAATTAATTGAAAGGGACAAAGGGTAGCCTATGTGATGTCTAAATCCACATGCAAAACCCTTTTTCAACTTTTGAGCTCAATTGCTTGGAAGGAAAAAGTAAGGTCCCAATCCCAAATGATGAATATAATTATAAAAATATAAAATAACACATTCTGATCTGAAATAGTCTACGCAGACATCAAAGGAGGTACGCTGATTAAAGTCCAAAAACGATATTATCTTATATGAATTTTTCGAGTCGGAATGTCATAAAATGGGACCGTCAATATAAGAAGAAAAAAAAGAATGATGAATAGAAACATATATCAAATATATATGTAGGATTCAGTTTGTGTAGATTATTACATAAATAAAGTACGTAGGGGTGACAATGGGTCGTGTCGTGTCGGGTTCGTGTCGTATCATGAATTCTGTTTTACCCATTTATGTCCAACCTAAATTCGACCCGTTTAATAATCGTGTCAAGAATATCCAACCCGAACCCGACCTGTTAATGACCCGTGTAACCTGTTAACCCATTTAATAAACAGGTCATACTCAAAACTCAATTAACCCAATGACCCGTTTGACTCGTTTAACCCGTTTAACATGTTTAACCTATTAAAATTATAAAATTTAATAGATATTTAGTGTCAGGACCCACCCCTAGTCCCCCGGGATTAAGGGCTAAACCCCGCTCCCGTCTAACTTACGCATGACAGGAGGGCCAAACAGACGTCTAACCTCTGTGTGACACGTAAGTCGGACAAGTGAGTTCCAGTCCGACCATCTCAACAACTTTCGAACTTCCCAGAGTGCGCAGGGTCTAGTGTGGAACGTCCATGTGATGTCTCTGTCTCTCAACCAACAGCCCGCGCCGCAACAACCTGGAGGGTATCGAAAACACGAAAAGACTGTGAGTGGACAAAAATAAAGTTTATGTTCAAAAACAGTTATCAGAAAACACATACATTTATACCCTCCGTTTTGAAAACCAATGCATGCATATCAATTTCATATTACACAACCATGCACAAAAAGTCAAACACATTTTTCCTTTTCTCAAATCCCGGGCCTCAGCCCAAAACCACCGAAAACCGTTTCGTCAGGGCCACTGCCCAAAACCTCATAAAACCATTATCATCAATTCTCAGTGAAATCCAAAACACATTTGATACCACATTCTCATCCATCGAACCTGCTGGATTTATCCGAGTCTTTAAATTCCCGAGTCTTTAAACTCAATCTGGGTCTTTAAACCCAATCCGGGCCCGTCCCCCGTCAATCATAATATCCGAGTCTTTAAACTCAATATCCAGATCCAGCAAATCCAATCCAAACCGTTTGAAAACCATTTTCCATTTCCATCTCCAAATCCGAATCTGAAACCACTGGTCTGATGCCCTTCGGCATCCAGAACCGTCATTCCGAATCCAAATCCAGAACTCATTTCCTTCTCATTTCCAGATCCGAGTCCGCAACCATCATTCCGTAAGTCGGCATCCGGAATAACCATTCCGAATCCAAACCTGAAATTCCATTGCAAGTCCCGAATCGAATCCCGAATCGTCATCCGGAATTCCGATTCCGAAACCCGAAATCACCTTTCTGAAAACCACTTTAGAACTGGGCTTCAAGCCCGAAAAACCTTTACAAAATCCTTTACTTCTTTGAAATCAAATCGTAATTCAAATCCTGAAATCCAATCATTAAGAAACCAGGTTCAAAGTACGGTATTTATCAAAACCTCGTAAAACGTAAAAACCGTCCTTTCCTCGAAAAACGTGCAAAACCGTAAACCATCACAATTATAAATTAAATCATAGAATCACGTAAGAAAACATATTAAAATATATATGCATGCATCAAGAGTTAGAAGCAAAGTCCACTCACAGACCATTCCGACGTCGCCTCGATACGCCTGCACTTACGCCGTTCCCGGCCATTCCGCTACCCTCGGCTTTCCCGAACCTGTCCAAAGTCCATAACGAGGTTACTAACTACTTCACAAAAGTCCTACTCAAATCCCATAACTTTCCTGAACTTCTAAGCGTACTTTAAATGAGACCCTAAACCTTCAATCTCGCAGAACTAACCCGAAACACCGTCCGAATAACCCGAAACCTATTCCATTGGATTCGTTATGACATTTAGAACAAAAATTCAATTGGACTCTTCACCGGAAACCGCCGCACGCGCCCCCACGAGCCACCCAAAGTGGCTGCGCGTGGGCCTCACGCGCCTGCACACAGTCACTGTTCATCGTCTTCTTCCTTGGGCGAACCGGTCTGAACCGGCGTACCCGGTTCTCTGCCAAACCTCCACCGTTTCGACTCCTCTCTTCACCATCCTCACCGTCCAGTCCTAAGCAACCTATTCCCATCACTCTAATACCTCGACACGGCCTATAGCCAGTCGTCTCAAACTCGGAACCAACCCCGATCAGTCCCCTGTTTCACAATCCGGCCAACCAGCTATCCCCCGTCACAGCAACCACCATAGACGACTCCTAAGACCTCACTGATTCTCACACAACTCACTAAATCCCTCGACTCAATCCCTAAGTCCACGACTTTCCGTTTGAAATTCACGGAAAAACAGGGCATATTCACAGGGATGAGAAATTACCTGCAGCCGTCCACCACCGTGCTCGCCGCCGCGTTCCTTGGCGTCCACAGAGTCCTCCCAGCTTCCTCTCGAGCCCAATTGATCAGCACACGGCCACACCACCACCAACTCCCTCAGCTCTATCTCTTTTTTTCCCGTGGACTCACCCTTCCTTCTCCCTCACTCACGATCACACAAACCACTCCAATTCACTCCTCAACTCTCCCTTAATCTCTGTTCACTCTCACCAGCTCACAACATCACACATCGCCCTTCACTTGATCGATTCCCTCTCAACCTCACTATGTCTCTGTTTCCTCTCGAATGCATGGTTACACCGCCCAAATAATTGGACCTGTGCACCCGTCTAGAAGCCACTAGGTCCTTGCCACATGTCACAATCCTCTCAACCCTCTCACAATCTCATCTGTACACATGTCCCAATCCTGCTGCACAATTCCCAATGTGCAAAAGACCAAAATACCCTTCCTTTAAATCAAAATTACGATTATGTCACTACCTTTCTAGTCCCGTAACTCACACATCCTAACTCCGATGAACACGTGCCGTCTATCGTTGAATTCAGGACGACGAGATCTACTTAACGGTCCTAGGTCAACGTGCAAAAACCCAATCGTACGAAAAGTCAACTTTTTCCCCTAGTTTAACCCAATTACGACAATACCCTCAACCTTCCGAACATCATAACTTCCTCCTCGGATATCGGAATCGGGCGTGCCACCTGTCTACGGATTCGTGACGTCCCGAACTACATCACGGTCATCGGTCAATACCCAATTGACCACCCGAACTAAAAGTCAACTATTTACCCAACCTAGGGGCAAAATCGTCATTTAACCCTAACACCAAAAGTAACCAACTAACCACCGATTAAGCGCACTAATCCCATCTTAATCACTGTCTTACCCCTAATTTCCGGGATGAGTCCTTACACCTAATCCCCGGGATTAAGGGCTAATCCCGATCCCGTCTAACTTACGCATGACACAAAGGCTAAACTGATGTCCAACCTTCATGTGACACGTAAGTCGGACAAGGGATTCTCGATCCGACCGTCCAAAAAATTCCGAACTTTCCAGAGTGTACAAAGACTACTGGGGATCGTACGTGTGATGTCTCCGTCTCTCTCTCGACCAACAGCCCGCGCCGCAACAACCTGGAAGGTATCGAAAACACGAAAAGACTGTGAGTGGACAAAAATAAAGTATAGTTCAAAAACATTTCATAAAACAATGACATGTATACCCTCCGTTTCAAAAACCAATGCAAGCATATCAAATTCATGTCATAAAACACGTATGAAAACCAAACACATTTTCCTTTTTCTCAAATCCCGGGTCTTAGCCCAAAACCACCGAAAACCATTTCATCTGGGCCACTGCCCAAAACATCGGAAAACCGTGTTGAAAACCACATCATATTTCCATTCACCGAACCTGCTGGATCTATCCGAGTCTTTAAACTTCTGAGTCTTTAAACTCAATCCAGACCTCAATAATCCGAGTCTTTAAACTCCGAGTCTTTAAACTCAACAGGCCTACGGGGGAAATATCAATATATCCGAGTCTTTAAACTCAATCCGGGTCTTTAAACCCAATCCGGGCCCGTCCCCCGTCAATCACAATATCCGGGTCTTTAAACCCAATAACCAGATCCAGCAAATCCAATCAAAACCATTTGAAAACTGTCAGGACCCACCCCGGTTTCACCCCGAAACCCGAGGTAAATCCTGCTCCCGTCTGACTCCCCGACACAACACCAAAGTAAAACTCACACGTAACCACCAACATACTCTGTCAGACGCAGGAGAAACTATACAATACATCCCGAAGTTAACAGTTTACAGAGCATAGTCCCAAATACATAGGAAATAAAACCGATAAACTAAATACACGCACGCGGAAAAGAAAAAACACTCCGGAAACCCTCTCGCGACTCCTATGCCTCAGACGCTGCCTCGACGCCGAAACCCCGCTCTAGCTCCACGACCTGGAGGGCAATTTAAAACAGAAGGTGTGAATGAACCATGAATAAAAGAAAAGTTCCAAAACCATTTTAAAGGAAAACCGGGTTTAGCCCTCCATTTTGAAACCACATGCATAACTCAGTTATTAAAACAGTTATAAATCAATCACCATAAAACATCATAAGAAACAGAAACACTATAAAACAGTTATAGAAAACATAGCAGAAACATCATAAAGCCGTATCATAAACCGTGAATATCAAACCATTCTTTTCCGATCAAACCTGCTGGACCTATCCGAGTCTTTAAACTCCCGAGTCTTTAAACTCAATCCAGGCCTCAATAATATCCGAGTCTTTAAACTCCCGAGTCTTTAAACTCAACAGGCCTACGGGGGAAAATATCAATATATCCGAGTCTTTAAACTCCCGAGTCTTTAAACTCAATCCGGGTCTTTAAACCCAATCCGGGCCCCTCCCCCGTCAATCAATATCCGGGTCTTTAAACCCAATAACCAGATCCAGCAAATCCAATCCAAAACCATTTGAAAACCAATTCTAAATCCGTATCCAAACTCGAATCCGAAACCACCGGTCTGCTGCCCTTCCGACTCCCCGAACCGTCATTTCGAACCCAAATCCAGAAATTCACTGTTCAACTTTAAAACCAAATTCCGTTTCCGAAATCCGTTTCTAAAACCGAAAATCCTTTAATCACCAAATCATGTTTCAAAATCCCTTTATAAGAATTCAAACCAGTTATCCTTTGCCCAAAAACCATGGCATTTTACTCAGAAATCGATGTTTCTCGTAAACCGTGCCAAATACCGTACTTCCTCGAAAAACGTGCAACAATGTAAAACCAACAAAGCATATTCGATAAACATAGAATCATGATTAAAACCATAAAACAATTACAGAAAAACAGTTATGCATGCTCGAGTTTAAGGAAAGGGTCCACTCACAGTACCGAGCCCTCAATCGCGTACCAACGTCTCGTACGTTCCTCAGCTTCCTCGGGAACTCCCGATCCTGTCAACAACCGCCAAAGTACGTCACTAACACATCTACGAAGGTCCACCTAATTTCCCTCAAAAATCCCCGAGTCCTAACCGGAACGAATCGGAACCCTAAGCCTTCACCCTCGCGAAACTACTTCGATTCCACGTCCGATTAACCCGAAACCAACGCCAACAGACTCGTCACAACACCTAGACCAAAAACCATGTTGACCACTTTCCCAACCGCCGCCGTATGCGCCCCCACGCGCCGCCCAAAGTGGATGCGCGTGGCCCTCACGCGCCGCCCAAAGTGGCTGCGCGTGGCCCTCACGCGCCAGCTACAGTACCTCCGTCTTCCTCGCGTCGACCCGGTTCAGCACAGTGCCTGCAAATCAAACCGGCGTTAGCGGTTCTCCGCCATACCTGCACCAAATCGATCCCTCTCTTCACCCACTGCTTCGTCCCGTCCTAAGGAACTCATCCCCCTCACTCAAACTCCTTGTCTCAGGCTCTAACCCATCGACTCAAGCTCAAACAGAAACCCCGAACACCTGCCCTGTTTCCTTCTCCGGCCACCCAAGTCTTCCCCCGTCACGGTGGTTACCCCAAACTCTTCCTAGGACTGTCCTAAACCTCACCCAACTCACCAAGACCGTCGACTCTCACCCAAAACTCACGACTTAACGTCTGAAGCAAAAGGGAAAAACAGAGTACACAGGGTACTCTCCGTTGTCTAGACTCTGTCGTGCACTCCTCCGCCACGGCTGCACAACTAGAAGAACCCTAGGACCCTACTAAGTCCCCTATACCTCACTAGACTCCTCGATTCAACCCCTAATGCCACGACTCGCGACTTGAAACTCGACAGCAAAACAGAGTATCGAAAGGGAAAATAAGAAATTACCTGCCTCCTGTCGCCGTCGTGAGCTCAGCCGTGAGGCAGTATGACAGGACCGCCCCCGAGAGGGGCATCAATAACCGTGCCCGGTCCTGCTCCCGTCTGGCAAGGTGACTGAAAACCCCAAGTTACCCTCAGTACTTGCCAAACCAGGGATAGCCACACGTACTTACTCATGCCTCCGCCCCTCGTACAGCCTCGAACAACGCGCCACGACCTGGAGGGTCAATAAAAACCAAAAGGTGTGAGTGGACAAAAAGAATTCAGTTTGCAAAACAGTTACGGAAAGACGTTTTTTACCCTCCAAGTAAAAAACCAATGCATGCATACAAAAATCATTTCGTAATCCGTTACATTTTCAACATAAGAAATCCATATATGAAAGATCAGAAACATTTTCCTTTTCTTAACCTTCGGTTCATAGCCCGCAATCATGACCACAGGGCCACAGCCCAAAACCATAAATCAAACCAAATGCACACATGATCCAAACCAACAACCATATACCAGGCCACTGCCCAACTCAACTGAAACATCAGAAATCATCAATAAATCACAAGTCAATCATTTTGCTGGATATCAAGTGCGCCCGAGTCTTTAAACTCAAAACCATGCTCATCATCAGGCCTTCCCGGGATTTCAACGAGTCTTTAAACTCAAAACAGAATCAATAGGCCTCGGGGGTATCACAAGAACCGAGTCTTTAAACTCACGAGTCTTTAAACTCAATAAGGGCCCTCCCCCGTCATCAATTAACCGAGTCTTTAAACTCAAAACGTGCTCCAGCAATAGCACCGGGTTTTTAAACCCAAAACAGTTTTCAAACACAACAACGGGTCTTCAAACCCAAAGCAGTTTTCAGGGGGTCTTTAAACCCCAAAACAGTTCATCAATCACGACCACGTGGGATCCATCCCAAAATCACATTTTTCACAACAGGACCCATGGTCCGAAATTCCACATTCAGTTTCCCCAAATCATACTTTACAAACATAATCAAATCATCATGAAGCACGGGGCATGCAAAAACAGACCAAATCACTTTATTAAATCCTTTTTCATTCCCGAATTCGAATTTGCAATAATGATTCCGTAAGCCGGCATCCAGAAACATCATCCCGAACCCAAACCGAGAATCCACTTAAATTTCCGAAAACTGAAAACTCGTTAATCCAAGTTACTTTTCTGCCCCAAGCACCAAACCAGAAATCATCTTATTCAAAAGCCTTTTTAATTCCTTGAAATCACTTCATTTCTCAAATCCCATTATCCGGGCATCAAAACCACGACCATAATCACTAAAATCCCGGTCTAGTCAAGCATACTCAAAATCCAATTTAAAATCCTCGGAATCGCAAACCTCAATTCACATTCCAAATCCAAACATCAAACAGTGATCAAATCACAATAAACTCAAATCTCGTAAACGTGCAAAACCGCAAAAACCTCGAAAACCGTGTCCACACCGTAAATCGCACTCACAATCATAAACAACTTTCTTAAATCATCATACACCCATTTCATATAAACTCTTTCATTAAACCATTATTAAGCACAAAAGTAACCATAGTCTCGAAATACGTGTAATTTCACATATATAGTAAAAATACGTATAAATACGGATATCGAATACAGATAAATACGGGAATCGAAATCAATCACAACTTATAATCATAATCATAAAAATCATAGAAATAATTTATGCATGCATTAAATTTTGAAAGCAACGTCCACTCACACACCGTCCAATAGGGCTCGGTTTCGCGCCGCACGCGGTTCCGTAATTTCCCATATTTTCCAGAAATTCCAAATCCTGTCCGAGAACATAATTTAGTGTCACTAAGAGCTTAGATAATAACATATCATTTTCCCATAATTTTCCGGGAACTAATCGTTAATTACAAACGTAATATAAACCTTCGGACCCTCGAAACAACATCGAAACGGCGTCCGAAAAATTCGAAACCAACGTTAAAATGTTCGTTACATTGTATAGCATAAAGTTCATGTTGAACTCACCTTGAAATTCGGCCCCACGCGCCGTCACGCGCCGCCGCAAGCGGCTGCGCGTGACACTCACGCGCCAGCTACAGTAACCCCAACGGTCACCATCCTCACCCGATTCCAATGTAAAACGAGTATGCAACTCGCGACTGGACCCGATTCAATCCCTGCAAATATCCACTTAATTCCTTCAATTAAACTCTCAGATGGCATTGAAATGGACCTAATTTAAGTTCTGTTTTACTCATTCACGTCGACATGGCCTAAAACCAGCCCAATCGAATACGGGTCCTAATTGGGTTCTTAGTCCCCATTCATTACACAGTCGTAGATACACTCAATTAATTAGTTGGGGAGCTTCGTATACTGATTCTATGGACGATCACACAAGTAATTTCACAAGAACTAACCTCAATCATCACGACTCCAAGCTTGGATTTTCCGACGAAGAACCGACCACTGTTCATCACTGGAGTGCACCAATACCCATCGTTTCCTTCAATTTCTTCACTCAGCAGCACCGCAGGATCCATAAGAACATGTTTCTGAGCTCCAAACCAAGGTCCCGAGCCTCCAACCACCTGGACTCCACCACGACCCGTTCCCAGAAACTGAACCTCAGTCTGGGGTCAAGACACGACCACTCCCAATCGATTTTTGCGTGGTTGCAGTCGACACCAGCCCAGGTAGCTGCACTGATTATCAGTTTGGACCCCCAAGACTCACAGATCGAATTTGGTATTTTTCCCTCCATTTTCGAATTTTGATTTCAGACTCTCTGGTTTCTCAAATTCCTCCCTTTCCTTCTTCTTTCCCCCTCAGAACTCAGTTCTCTCCTCCTAGTTCCTTCTCCCGTTCACAATTTCACTCACTGTGGCCTTGGGAAGATCAATCATGGCCTGAACAAGGTCTCTGTTTTCCTCAGCTCCCATGGCACCAGTCCAGCATTCTGTTCCCCGCACAGACACCACTCAACCGTGCACTCCCTTCTCTCCCTGCTCCCTCACTATCTGCCTAAGTAACTAGACCACGACATTGCCCCAATTCCAATCTCACCCGTGCAACTTCAACCTCCTGCCCACTCTGTTTTCTTACCTCAAAAGAGCACCAGCCCGTGCACTGCCACTCACCACACCATGCACGATTGCCTCCCACTCAGTCACAAAAACAATTCCCTCAGTCCACTAGCACCCATCACGAGCGATTGGGTTCCAAAAACAATTTGCACGCTCAGACACCCACGGCATAGCCGTGCAGGTTGTCTCCCACGGGGGTGAACAGTGCCCAGTTGGTAAAATGACCAAATTGCCCCCATTTGGCAAATTACCATTATGCCCTCCGACTTCCGTGACCCGTAACTTGGTCATTCGGACTCCGATCGACGTGTGTCGCATGTCTACGGACTCAGGGCATCGAGACCATCCTAACGGTCCTCGGTCCACGGCCATCGGACCTCCCGATCAAAAAGTCAACATTTTCCCTTATCGTCCAAATTACGGAAATGCCCATGAACTTCCGAACATCATAACTTTCTCCTCGATCGTCGGAATCGAACGTGCCACCTGTCTATGAACTCGTGACGTCCCAAACTACGTCACGGTCATCGGTCAAAGTCCATTTGACCGCCCGAATTAAAAGTCAACGTTTTCCCCACGATCAGGGGTAAAACGGTCATTTGGCATCGTTCGTCCGATTTCGCCCAACTAATCACCGATTAGCCCCGCTAATCATGATTAGGTAGTAATCTAATCCCGAATTCCGGGATGGGTCGTTACACAGTAGCTCCTCTCGTCCACCTCCAGCCTCTGGACACCTCCTCTGGCCTCGCTTGATCGATCACAGCCGCAACACCACCCACAAACACTCACTTCCTCCCTGTTTTCCTTCCTGTTTTCCCGTGGCTCCCAACTCCCTCACACACTACCACTGTACCTCAAAACCTCCTCTTTTTCTCCCTCTTGACCTCTGATCACTCACTCCCTCACCAATTCACACAACTCACAAAAAACACCGTCCAATTTCTCTCAATTCTCTCCCTCAGTTTCTGTCTGGGTCGAAGAACACACACTGCACGATTTAATCCCAAATTATTGGACCCGTGCACACAATCCTCGAACCAACCAGAACCCCTACACGTGTCACCAATCCCTCAACTCCTCTCCCAAGTGGCTCAATCTCAGCCCTCCATCTGTCCCTCTCTGTTGCACAAATCCCAGAGCACAAAAGACCAAAATGCCCTTCCTTTTTCACCAAAATTACAACTTTGCCACTACCTTTTTAGACCCGCAACTCCCACATCGTAAGTCCGATGAATACGTGCCGCCTGTCGTTGGATTCAGGACAACAAGATCTATCTAACGGTCCTAGGTCAACGTACCAAAACCCGATCGTCCAAAAAGTCAACTTTCCCCCTATTTTACCCAAATTACGGTTATGCCCTCAACCTTCTGAACATCATAACTTCCTCCTCGGATGTCGGAATAGGGCGTACCACCTGTCTACGGGTTCATAACGTCCTAAACTACGTCACAGTCACCAGTCAAAGTCCATTTGACCATCCGAACTAAAAGTCAACTAATTGCCCAACCTTGGGGCAAAATCGTCATTCTACACTATCGGTCCAAAAGTACCCAACTAAGTACTACTAAAACTCACTAATCCCATCTTAACCACTATCTTAACCCTACTTTCCGGGACGGGTCATTACAAAAACCATTTCTAAATCCATATCCAAACCCGAATCCGAAATCACTGGCCTGAAGCCCTTCCAGCATCCAGAACCGTCATTCCGAATCCAAATCCAGAATCATATCCACCTCATTTCCAGATCCGAGTCCGCAGCCATCATTCCGTAAGCCGGCATCCGGAATAACCATTCCGAACCCAAACCCGGAAATCCACTTCAAGTCCCGAATCAAATCCCGAATCGTCATCCGGAATTCCGATTCCAAAACCGAAATCACGTTTCTCAAAACCACTTTTCTGAACTGGGCTTCAAGCCTAAAAACACTTTCCAAAATCCTTTTTCTTTCTTTGAACTCAAATCGTATTTCAAATCCCGAAATCAAATCATTAAAATCAGGTTCAAATCACAATATCCGTCAAATCTCATAAAACGTGAAATACCGTCATTTCCAAACGTGCACAAACCGTAAACCATCACAATCATAAATCAAATCATAGAATCAAGCATAGAAAACATATAAAAACATATATGCATGCATCAAGAGTTAGAAAGCAAAGTCCACTCACAGACCATTCTGTCGTCGTCTCGATACGCGCGCACTTACGCCGTTCCCCGCCATTCCGCTATCCTCGGCTTTCCCAAACCTGTTCAAAACCCATACTAAGGTCACTAACTACTTCCTGATACTCATACTAAATCACCATAATTTTCTCATATTTTTAACTATTTTTAACCGAGCTCTAAAACCTTCGGACAGCCCGAAACATATCGAGACGATGTCCGATTGACTCGAAACTAGTGCCAAAATGTTCGTTACATCGAATACTTTAAAAGTGGTGTTGGAAACTTCCCCAAACTAGGCCCCACGCGCCCCCATGCGCATCTGGAAAGTTCTGCACGTGAAACCCACGCGCGTGAACAGTGTCACCTTCTTCCTCGCGCCGACCCGGTTCAGACCGGTTCGAACCGGTCCGGTTCGACCAAGCCGGCATGAGCGGTTTTGTCCCATTTTCAATCCATTTTAAGTCTTACTTAACCTAATATGTTCGTCCTTTTATGTATAGTCACTCTACCTAATCAATTTATGAGAAATCGAACTTGAACAATTACCTCCCAAAACACATTCTGCGAACCGCCCCTATTTTCCTCGAGTCGTCACAGTTCCTACCTCCAAAATCCTCGATTTTGAGCTCAAACGCCTTCTGGCATTCCTAGAAACAGAACCAAATGATCAGGACCTCACAGCGGCCCTTGTAATTGATCGTACCATTATTACACAAAATAGAGCGGTTACGGGTTGTAGCCATACCTTCGCCGTCGAGCCCCGCCGTGGGTACCAACAGCATCGTCTAACCTTCCTTTATCATACTCCTTTAGATAGGACGAGAGAATTGATCGTATAGAGCTGGTTCAATCCCTGATTCCTCTCTGTTTTTCCTGTCCCGCGTTTTTGGTTCCTCACTGCTAGGACCACCGTCCACGGCCACGTACGGTGGTGGCACCACCACGATCTTCCCCCTCACTCTTCCCTCAATATAATTGACTCTCATACTCAGCCTCTACCTCTCTGTTTCTCCCCCTTAAATCACAATTGCACTCTGGTTTTTACTCCATGCCCGTGTTTATTTATCATCCAAAACAATGGGAGAATGCTGGAACCAACCAGAACTCTCCCACGTGTCCACATCCCTCCAGTCCCTGATGAAAAAGGGACAGGTGTCATCATCTAGGTGTTCACAGATTCCATGCTTATCCAAAAGACCATTTTGCCCTTCTAATGTACAAATTACCATTTTGCCCCTTGTACGTTTAGACCCATAACTAAACTATCCAAAGTCTGATCAAGGCGTGCCGCCTGTCGTTGTACTCAGGACGTCGAGACCTACCTAACGGTCCTTGGTTTGCGTGAAGAATCCTTGTCATGCAAAAGTCCACAATTTCCTCCTTTTTAACCAAATTACGAAAGTGCCCTCAACCTTCCGAACATCATAACTTCCTCCTCGGATGCCGGAATCGGGCGTGCCACTTGTCTACGGACTCGTGACGTCCCAAACTACGTCACGGTCATCGGTCAATACCCAATTGATCGCCCGAACTAAAAGTCAACTTTTTGTCCAAATCAGGGGCAAAATCGTCATTCTACGCTCATGGGCCAACAGTAACCAACTAAACACCGATTAGACTCACTAATCTGTTACTAGTCACTTTACTAATCCCGGCTCTCGGGACGGGTCGTTACATTTAGGTAGGTAAATGGATAGATATATGGGTTAGTAATGACACATTTATTAAATGGGTCAATATAAGTCAATATACGGGTTAACCTGAAATCTACATATTTATTAAACGGGTTAACAGGTCATTGTCCAGGTTAACAGGTCATTGTCCAGGTTAACAGGTTGACTCGAAACCCACCAGTTTAATAAACGGCTCATAACGGGTTGACCCGAAAATGACCCGAAATTTTAATCGTGTGGGTTAACCCGGATAAATGTGGTGCGGATTTCGAGTCGTGTATCGAGTCGTGTCAAAAATTACCACCCTTAATGACAGGACCCATCCCAATCCCCCCGGGATTAGTGCGGGATGACCCTGCTCCCGTCTGACACGAAGTGTCAGACAAGGGATATTTCCGACCTTTGCCCTCCCGGGCTATCAGAGTACGCCAGGATCCGGAGGAGGCATGTGATATCTCGGTCTCTGCTACAGTCCACATCCGATGTCAACCTGAAGGGCAGTCAAAACATTAAAAATTGTGAGTGGACAAAACAAGAGTTTATAAAAACATTTAATAAGAAGACATTTGTACCCTCCACTAAAAAGCATGCATGCATTCGAAAACCATTTATCCAAAACAAACCATATGTGGGACTAAGCCCAAAGCAGATATAAACCAAGGTCGAAAGGACCACAATGAAAACGACCGTAAGGGCCACTGCCCAAATCCATAAGGGACTCGGCCCCAAACCATAAAGAAACCAAGTACACGAGCCACTGCTCAAATCCTGTGCACACCTGTGCACACCACATATCATATATCATATATACATCACATACATATATATAAGTCACACAACCAATCCTGTCACGGTATCCAAAGCTACGCGCGTGCTACCCGGGTCTCAATCCGAGTCATCTCAAAGTCAAGGTCAATGTCCGCAGACCACTGACCCTACCCGAGGTAATAGTAACCATAGCCTTCCTGAGAGTAAGGAACCCAACTGGGGGGTGACTCCACTCAATCGGTGCTCCGTGACTACTCTGGGGTCCACCCAGGCCAACGACCCTCCCCGGAGGAGATAGTAGAACATGTAAAGGAAGGTAGATGAAAATATATATACATAACATAAACATTCATGTCCGGTTCCCCCTGAACTGTCATGATCCATAATATCCATAATCGGGTAACATGCCGGTTCCCATAAACCGTCATGTACCGTAATAACATAACCAGGTAACATGCCGGTTCCCATAAACCGTCATGCACCGCAAGGACCAACAAGGGTTCATGCCGATTCCCATAAACCGTCATGAACCATGATACCATATTAAGAGTTCATGCCGGTTCCCATAAACCGTCATGAACCGGGAAATCCATTTAAGGTTCCCTGACCTGAAATCAAAACCGTAAAGTAACTTGGGCCTCGTACCCGAACATAGGACATCAGTTGGGCTCCGTGCCCGAAATCTTAGGTCATATGCCCGAGACAAAACCAAATGGGTCTCATACCCGAGTTTATCCTTTTGAAATTCAAATCCAGTTCATTTAAATCAATACAGAAATACAGACCCGTACAAGCACCGTATAAGGCCGAAACCTTGAAATACGTGCTTATACGTAACCACATACAAATGCACCCATGGCATTACAAACAAGCATTTAAAACATATAATAAACATTTATGCATGCACCAATTTAGAAAACAAGGTCCACTCACAGACCGTCCGAGCTGCCGCCTCGATTTGCGTGCCATACGGCTCCCCGAGCCGATCACCATCACCGGGACTCCCAAACCTGTCCAAATCGTAATAGAAGGTTACTAACTACTTAATTAATGACAGGACCCATCCCAATCCCCCCGGGATTAGTGCGGGATGACCCTGCTCCCGTCTGACACGAAGTGTCAGACAAGGGATATTTCCGACCTTTGCCCTCCCGGGCTATCAGAGTACGCCAGGATCCGGAGGAGGCATGTGATATCCCGGTCCCTGCTACAGTCCACATCCGATGTTACCCTGAAGGGCAGTCAAAACATTAAAAACTGTGAGTGGACAAAACAAGAGTTTATAAAAACATTTAATAAGGAAGACATTTGTACCCTCCACTAAAAAGCATGCATGCATTCGAAAACCATTTATCCAAAACAACCATATGTGGGACTAAGCCCAAAGTAGATATAAACTAAGGTCTGAAGGACCACAATAAAAACGACCATACGGGCCACTGCCCAAATCCTGTGCACACCTGTACACACCACATATCATATATCATATATCCATCACATACATATATATAAGTCACACAACCAATCCTGTCACGGTATCCAAAGCCACGCGCGCGCTACCCGGATCTCAATCCGAGTCATCTCAAAGTCAAGATCAATGTCCGCAGACCACTGACCCTACCCGAGGTAATAGTAACCATAGCCTTCCTGAGAGTAAGGAACCCTACTGGGGGGTGACTCCACTCAGTCGGTGCTCCGTGACTACTCCGGGGTCCACCCAGGCCAACGACCCTCCCCGGAGGAGATAATAGAAGTAAAGGAAGGTAGACGAACATATATATACATAACATAAACATTCATGACCGGTTCCCCTCAACCGTCATGATCCATAATATCCATAATCAGGTAACATGCCGGTTCCCATAAACCGTCATGTACTGTAATAACATAACCAGGTAACATGCCGGTTCCCATAAACCGTCATGTACCGTAATAACCAACAAGGGTTCATGCCGGTTCCCATAAACCGTCATGAACCATGATACCATAACAAGGGTTCATGCCGGTTCCCATAAACCGTCATGAACCTGGGAATCCATTTAAGGTTTCCTGACCTGAAATCAAAACCGTAAAGTGACTGGGTCTCGTACCCGAACATAGGACATCAGTTGGACACCGTGCCCGATATCTGAGGTCATATGCCCGAGACAAAACCAAATGGGTCTCATACCCGAGTTTATCATTTTTAAATCCAAATCCAGTTCATTAAATCAATACAGAAATACAGACCCGTATAAGCACCGTATAAGGCCGAAACCTCAAAATACGTGCTTATACGTAACCACATACAAATGCACCCATGGCATCATCAAACAAGTAAATAAACATATAATAAACATTTATGCATGCACCAATTTAGAAAACAAGGTCCACTCACAGACCGTCCGAGCTGCCGCCTCGATTTGCGTGTCATACGGCTCCCCGAGCCGATCACCGTCACCGGGACTCCCAAACCTGTCCAAATCGTAATAGAAGGTTACTAACTACTTAATTAACCTCCTACCAAAGCCCCGTAAATTTCCCGTATTTTTAACAATTTTTAATCCCGAACCTAAACCTTCCGATGCCCCGAAACATATCGAGACGGTGTCCGGTCGACATGAAACCAGTCTCAAAATGTTCGTTACATCGAATAGATGATTTCATATGTTGGAACCTTCCCCAGATTCCCTGCCACGCGCCCTCACGCGCCGTCTGAAGTGGCTGCGCGTGGGCTTCACGCGCCTGCTACAGTGCCTGCTGACGTCATCGCTGACGTCAGCATGACGTCATCGCTGACGTCAGCATGACGTCATCGCTGACGTCAGCATGACGTCATCTGACAGCTGTCAGGTCTGACATGTCAGACTCTGACAGGTGCCACGTGTCAAGCTCCCATTGGTCCCCGTCACTGTGCTGTCAGTGCCACGTGGCAGTCTGACATGTGCCACGTGTCATCACGGCACTGGTCCACGTATGTGCCACGTGTCTGCCCCTGATTGGGCCACGTCACTGACATGTCAGTGCTGACTATGCACTGACATGTGACATGTGTCGGCTGATGAGTGGTCCACGTCACCTGACAACCTGACAAGTGCCACGTCATCATGCCACGTCACCACCTTCAACCGCTCGACGGGTCGACCCGAATACCAGTAACCGGGTCGCCGTGACCCGCGGCTTGACCCGGCCGGTTCTCCCTGCTACGGCCACCATTTTTCCTCCCGTTTGTCCCATTCTACTCCTCTCAACCTAACCTAAAGATCCACAGGCTTAAAAACTATGAAACGGGTCGCGATAATTACCTACGGTGCCAAGAACAGTCGCCCAGTTTCTGGCCGTCCTTCTGGGCTGCACCGTCGTCCCCCGCCACTTCATTCGATCCTGTTAGCCTCCTTTTCAGGTTTCCTCCCGCCGTGTCCTCCGTCGTCCTCAGCCGCCGTGTCCTTTAGTCCTTCATCGTCACATCCTCACATTATCTCTCTGGTCTCAGTCGCAGATGATGAGGGAGTGTGGGTGTTGGCTGTGTTTTGAAGAAAATGAAGAATATGGGTTAATGGGGTTTTCGGGTTTGTGAGGAGGAAAATGAGGAAAATGAAATGAAAATGGTGATGGTGCTGTGGAAGAGAAGAGAGGTGATCAGATGAGGGAATGAGAGATGAAGGGTGAGGATTAAAAGGTAGGGTTGAAATGGATGGTTAGGATTAATAGTTGTTAGGTTAAATTATAAAATAATTAAAATAATAATATTTAATTATTTAGATCCACATTTTGAGGGATCAAAACAATGGGATGAGTGACACTTGTCACTCATCCATGGGGCCCACCAAAATATCCACCCAATCAGATTTCGCCGAAACGTCCCCGTCTCGAAGTTCGTGCATAGTGAAATCGAACTTCCCTGACCCATAACTCTCCCGTTCGAAGTCCGATTTCAGTGTGCCGCCTGCCTATGGATTCGTATCGTCCTTATCTATGTAACGGTCTTCGGCCCACGGCCATCGGACCTCCCGGTCAAAAAGTCAACTTTTGACCTCCTATTCACCCAAATTACCAAAATGCCCCTAAACTTCCGAACGTCATAACTTCTTCCTCGAACGTCGGAATTGAACGTGCCACCTGTCTATGAACTCGTGACGTCACGAACTACGTCACGGTCATCGGTCAAAGTCCATTTGACTGCCCGATTAAAAAGTCAACGTTTTGCCACCATCAGTGGCAAAACGGTCATTTCGCACCGTTCGTCCGATTTCGCTCTACTAATCACGGATTAGCCTCACTAATCATGATTAGTCACTAATCTAATCATGGAATTTGGGACGGGTCGTTACAATTAACCTCCTACCAAAGCCCCGAAATTTTCCCGTATTTTTAACTATTTTTAAAACCGAACCTAAACCTTCTGATGCCCCAAAACATATCGAGACGGTGTCCGATCGACACGAAACCAGTCCCAAAATGTTTGTTACATCGAATAGATGATTTCGTATGTTGGAACCTTCCCCAGATTCCCTGCCACGCGCCTGCTACAGTACCTGCTGACGTCATCGCTGACGTCAGCATGACGTCATGCTGACGTCATCTGACAGGTGCCACGTGTCAAGCTCCCATTGGTCCACGTCACTGTGCTGTCAGTGCCACGTGGCAGTCTGACATGTGCCACGTGTCATCACGGCACTAGTCCACGTCTGTGCCACGCGTCAGCCCCTGATTGGGCCACGTCACTGACATATCAGTGCTGACTGTGCACTGACATGTGACGCGTGTCGGCTGATGAGTGGTCCACATCACCTGACAATCTGACAGGTGCCACGTCATCATGCCACGTCACCGCCATCAACCACTCGATGGGTCGACCCGAACCCTGCAACTGGGTCACCGTGACCCGCGGCTTGACCCGGCCGGTTCTCCCAGCTCTGGCCACCAAAACACTCCCCGTTTGTCCCATTCTCTTCGTCTCAACCTAACCTACCGTCCTATGACTTAAAACGGAAGAAAAAACATCGAAAACCCGTACCTTCAATTCGGCCATGGTGGCCGTGACTTCTCCCGCCGTCCACGGCTGTTCCCGGCCGTCCAACGCCTCGAAACCAATCTCATTCATCTCCTGGGATCCCTAGAAACCTTACCCAATTAATGGAATCAAGTAAAAACCATTAAAATCAAATTTTCAAAATTTGAAATATTTTCACCTCACGGGTTCTCTCTCCCCGCCGTGTCCTCCGTCGTGGCTGGCCGTGGCTTGCCATCCTCAGCCTCCTTCCACCACCTCACGGTCATGTTCAACTCACACAAGCAAGGAATGGTGATGGTGTGTGTGTGTTTCGGATTTGTGAAGGAAAATGAAGAAAAATGGAGGAATATGGGTTATGGGGTTTCGGGTGTGTGTGAAGAAGAATGAAGGGGATGAAATCAGATGAGAGAATGAGGGATGAAGGGTGTGGATTTAAAGTTAGAATTGAAATGGATGGTTAGGATTAATGGTTGGTTGATTTGATTATAAAAATAATTAAATAATATTAATTAATTATATAGATCCACATTTTGGGGGATCAAGTCAATGGGATGAGTGACACTTGTCACTCATCCATGGGGCCCACCAAAATATCCACCCAATCAGATTTCGCCGAAACGTCCCCGTCTCGAAGTTCGTGCATAGTGAAATCGAACTTCCGTGACCCATAACTCTCCCGTTTGAAGTCCGATTTCAGAGTGCCGCCTGTCTATGGATTCGTATCGTCCTTATCTACGTAACGGTCTCTGGTCCTCGGCCATCGGACCTCCCGGTCAAAAAGTCAACTTTTGACCCCTTTTATCCAAAATTACCAAAATGCCCCTAAACTTCCGAACGTCATAACTTCCTCCTCGAACGTCGGAATTGAACGTGTGACCTGTCTATGAACTCGTGACATCACGAACTACATCACGGTCATCGGTCAAAGTCCATTTGACCGCCCGATCGAAAAGTCAATGTTTTGCCACCATCAGGGGCAAAACGGTCATTTTGCATCGTTCGTCAGATTTCGCCCAACTAATCACGGATTAACCTCACTAATCGTGATTAGTCACTAATATAATCATGGATTTCGGGACGGGTCGTTACAACCTTCCCTCCTTAATTAATTTCGTCCTCGAAATTCCAACCGACCTAATCTAACCGTTCTTCCCTCCTTAATTAGTTTCATTCTCGAAACTCGTGTACACTCGTACCCCCACTAACCAGAACGATACTCGTCTGCTACTAGACGTACCACTAACGCTCACGTCGCATCGACTACATTCGACCACGTCGAAGAACAGTAGTCATACGCTCCGAACTGACACCACTTGTCAGATCTACCATTTCGTTGACACAGCAACTCGACGGTTCCTTTCTCAAACACTAACTATCCCGACATCTACTCCCACTGGGAGTTACCAATCACTCAAAGATCCACGCTGACACCTCCGACAAACTGTCACCACTTGACAGTCGTCAGTCGCAAACTGATATGACACACACTCATGGTTACACTAACCACAAGCATTTCACTCGACCTGTGCGTAACTAGACTCATCAGAGCCACTATGACCCAATGCACAGTATCCAATGTCCAGTCCACGATCCCGACTAATCCAATGGTATCGGAACCAAGCCGACTACCAACACGCTCTCCAACGTACCACCGGTATCACCTATATACCGTCACCAGGCACGACAAGTCTGCCTAGTATCGTACCTTGAACAACGTACAAGGTACGTACATCTACCCATCAATCAGCCTACAACCACCTAGGTCATAGCCAATCACGTTTCTACGATGGAGTCCATTTATCCAATCCAGTATTAGACAAATCGAAACTCCGACCCATTATTTATTTCCAAATCCGAATCCGAATCCGCAATTTCGTAAGAAATCCCAAATCCAAACCCAGAAATCATATCCATATCATGTCCAAATTCGAATCCGAAATCATCATTCCGTAAGCTAGCATTTGGAATAACCATTCCGAACCCAAATCCATAAAAGAAAATCTACAGTCAAGCTCTAGACTCAAATCCTGAATCGTCACCCAGAATCCGATTCCAAAACCCAAATCTAGAAATCCTTTTTCAAGTTCCAAAATCAAATCCTGAATCGTCATCCAGAAATCTGATTCCAAAACCTGAAATCTCTTTTACGTCTACCCAGACGCACCAAAACCGAACCTATCGGTTACCCGTTTAAACAATTACCTCAATACCTTTGATTGACTTCATAGGGAAGCCAATCCCAACATCAACACATCTAGGTTGACCATATCCAACCACGTCGGAAAACTACTCATCGGACAACTACTCAGGCGAGTAGTAAGCCATATGGGATTTACCTCGAAAAGAAGTTCAGTCCCAACATGCCCCACTCAAACATCCAAGTATGAGTGATAAACTCTCCACCTATCTGGATCATCAAGACCACGATCCAGATCCATAACGATACCCAAAGTCCTAAACCAATTCCCACATCTAAACAGATTAGTCAACGACGAGACACGCCGAGACTGTGGGTTCTCACTGATTACCTCGTATTGATCCTTATCATTCCACCGAGGAAAACCAAAGATGATCCAACACGATGACATCAAAGATCATCCTACGTGAATGCAACCAAAACTTGATGCACTCACCACGCCACGTAATCCAACATCGTCTGCCACCAAGTAGAAAATGAGAAATCTCAGTCATTTAACTTCGATATACTCATCTCCTCCTGATGATTCAGAACAAATCCCGGGTCCACCAACCAATACACGATCAGTGTACTAGTGGCAACCAACAACATCTATATCATCAACGTCATCGCAATCACCGGCACCAGCACCAGCACTAGTACCAGTATCAACACTATCACCTATCAGCATCAGCACAAAGTGTCCACACCAACATCAACAACAACACTAGCACACCATGTGCAAAACTGACAACCCTGGATCTCCGCTCATACCGAGCGACGACTCCGTACCTCTGCTCGAATAGGAGAAACTCTACCTCCCTCGTACCCAACACCTCTGGGTACAATCACCCTGACAACTCATACGAGAAAAGGAAACGTCCCCTGAACGTCCCCGATTCCCAACAACCACAGCTACAACCACTCTCGGTAGTAGTGCCTTTCACAGACTCGTGCAGACCTAACTACCAGACCTCGCTATATCCAGACTCCGTATCCAACGGAATCAATCGCCCGTACCAACTACTCTGTATCCCACTCAGGGATTTCATCGACAAGTACCAACCCTGGTAACCTGTCCAACCAAACTCTAACCAGTCGCAACTCAACTAACCCAATGTCCTCTACCAGGTCACCAATGACCTTAGTTGCGACAAACCACAACTGAGTAGCATGACAACCAACTATGTCTAACCGATAAATATAACCTCGACTGCAAAGTGCAGTCCCAACACAAGCTGACATGACTAGACCGACTAATGAATCCAAATCCGAATAGTCGTCCAAGTCAAACCACTCGTCAACTCCCATTTCTGAACTATACACATACGGTAGGGTTCCACGATCACACCTAGAGTTTCTCAGAACCCAACTGCATAAGGCAGTAAAATCCACAATCTGACCGACTCCGCGGTCTTGACATCGTAATGACGTCAATCCAATCCTACCGTAAGTTCAACCTGGATTCCCCGAATCCGACTGCTAACTGCCAAAAGGTCAACTAGAGTTCCACGAACTCGACTGCTAACCGTCAATCGCAATGTAATCCATAACCCGACTGCTCCCAGCAGTAAATCCATCTAACCTAACCAAATCCGAAAATC
Source organism: Prinsepia uniflora (assembly GCA_032719365.1). NCBI lineage: Eukaryota > Viridiplantae > Streptophyta > Magnoliopsida > Rosales > Rosaceae > Prinsepia > Prinsepia uniflora. Next base: position 52,194,378 of record CM064871.1, on the reverse strand, counting down.
GGATAGTTACAATTCCCAACCAGTCGTCGGAACCGATCCTACGACATCGTGAAAGACGATCCCAACTAACCGTCTCACGATCAAAACGTTAACGTACAGGTACGTCATCCCTTCCGTAGGGTCTCACACTGTCAACCTTGACAGAACTATGGCAACCCCGGCCTCAAATGCCGAACCAAGGCATGCCAATCCTAATAACTATCGCCCCGGCATCTCAACATCAGGTTGACCACGAACTGTAGCCCATTGAGATATCACATCCTCGACCTGCGTACATACTCCAAAAGCTACACGGTTGCTCGAATAGAGACAACCCCGCTCTGATACCACGTTGACAGGACCCATCACAATCCCCCCGGGATTAGTGCGGGATGACCCTGCTCCCGTCTGACACGAAGTGTCAGACAAGGGATATTTCCGACCTTTGCCCTCCCGGGCTATCAGAGTACGCCAGGATCCGGAGGAGGCATGTGATATCTCGGTCTCTGCTACAGTCCACATCCGATGTCAACCTGAAGGGCAGTCAAAACATTAAAAATTGTGAGTGGACAAAACAAGAGTTTATAAAAACATTTAATAAGAAGACATTTGTACCCTCCACTAAAAAGCATGCATGCATTCGAAAACCATTTATCCAAAACAAACCATATGTGGGACTAAGCCCAAAGCAGATATAAACCAAGGTCGAAAGGACCACAATGAAAACGACCGTACGGGCCACTGCCCAAATCCATAAGGGACTCGGCCCCAAACCATAAAGAAACCAAGTACACGAGCCACTGCTCAAATCCTGTGCACACCTGTGCACACCACATATCATATATCATATATCCATCACATACATATATATAAGTCACACAACCAATCCTGTCACGGTATCCAAAGCTACGCGCGTGCTACCCGGGTCTCAATCCGAGTCATCTCAAAGTCAAGGTCAATGTCCGCAGACCACTGACCCTACCCGAGGTAATAGTAACCATAGCCTTCCTGAGAGTAAGGAACCCAACTGGGGGGTGACTCCACTCAGTCGGTGCTCCGTGACTACTCCGGGGTCCACCCAGGCCAACGACCCTCCCCGGAGGAGATAGTAGAACATGTAAAGGAAGGTAGATGAACATATATATACATAACATAAACATTCATGTCCGGTTCCCCCTGAACCGTCATGATCCATAATATCCATAATCAGGTAACATGCCGGTTCCCATAAACCGTCATGTACCGTAATAACATAACCAGGTAACATGCCGGTTCCCATAAACCGTCATGTACCATAATAACATAACCAGGTAACATGCCGGTTCCCATAAACCGTCATGCACCGCAAGGACCAACAAGGGTTCATGCCGATTCCCATAAACCGTCATGAACCATGATACCATATTAAGAGTTCATGCCGGTTCCTATAAACTGTCATGAACCGGGAAATCCATTTAAGGTTCCCTGACCTGAAATCAAAACCGTAAAGTAACTTGGGCCTCGTACCCGAACATAGGACATCAGTTGGGCACCGTGCCCGAAATCTTAGGTCATATGCCCGAGACAAAACCAAATGGGTCTCATACCCGAGTTTATCCTTTTGAAATTCAAATCCAGTTCATTTAAATCAATACAGAAATACAGACCCATACAAGCACCGTATAAGGCCGAAACCTTGAAATACGTGCTTATACGTAACCACATACAAATGCACCCATGGCATTACAAACAAGCATTTAAAACATATAATAAACATTTATGCATGCACCAATTTAGAAAACAAGGTCCACTCACAGACCGTCCGAGCTGCCGCCTCGATTTGCGTGCCATACGGCTCCCCGAGCCGATCACCATCACTGGGACTCCAAAACCTGTCCAAATCGTAATAGAAGGTTACTAACTACTTAATTAACCTCCTACCAAAGTCCCGAAATTTTCCCGTATTTTTAACTATTTTTAAAACCGAACCTAAACCTTCCGATGCCCCGAAACATATCGAGACGGTGTCTGATCGACACGAAACCAGTCCCAAAATGTTCGTTACATCGAATAGATGATTTCGTATGTTGGAACCTTCCCCAGATTCCCTACCACGCGCCCTCACGCGCCGCCTGAAGTGGCTGCGCGTGGGCTTCACGCGCTTGCTACAGTACCTGCTGACGTCATCGCTGACGTCAGCATGATGTCATCTGACAGCTGTCAGGTCTGACATGTCAGACTCTGACAGGTGCCACGTGTCAAGCTCCCATTGGTCCACGTCACTGTGCTGTTAGTGCCACGTGGCAGTCTGACATGTGTCACATGTCATCACGGCACTGGTCCACATCTGTGCCACGCGTCAGCCCCTGATTGGGCCACGTCACTGACATGTCAGTGCTGACTGTGCACTGACATGTGACGCGTGTCGGCTGATGAGTGGTCCACATCACCTGACAATCTGACAGGTGCCACGTCATCATGCCACGTCACCGCCTTCAACCACTCGACGGGTCGACCCGAACCCTACAACCGGGTCGCCGTGACCCGCGACTTGACCCGGCCGGTTCTCCCAGCTCTGGCCACCAAAACACTCCCCGTTTGTCCCATTCTCTTCGTCTCAACCTAACCTACCGTCCTATGACTTAAAACGGAAGAAAAAACATCGAAAACTCGTACCTTCAATGTAACGACCCGAACTTTCGTAATTATTATTTTATTGTAAAATGACCGTTTTGCCCCTGAGGGGGGGAAAAGTTGACTTTTACCTCGGGAAGTATGTAGGACTTTGACACGTGACCGTGACGTAGTTTAGGACGTCACGAGTTCATAGGCAGGTGGCACGTTCGATTCCGACGTTCGAGGAAGAAGTTGTGACGTTCGGAAGTCGAGGGGCATTTTGGTAATTTGGCCATTTGGGGGGCCAAATGTTGACTTTTGACCCGGGAAGTCCAACGGACGAGGGCCAATGACCGTTACGTAGGTCTCGTCGATACGAATCCGTAGACAGGCGGCACGCTGAAATCGGACTTACGACGAAAAAGTTATGGTCAAGAACGTAACCGAACTAACCGAGACTCGGAACTTAAATTAATAATAAAATATTATAATCTGATTTACTTTAACCCAATCAATCTGGACCCTTGATGAGTGACACATGTCACTCATCTACCCCATCCACATCATCCCCAACAATCTGGATCTTGGTCTGCCATGAGATTAATTAAATAGTTTAATTTCCTTAAATCCTCACCCTTCACTCTTAACTCAGAATCAATCTCAGCCCTCCATTCCATTTGATCACCCTGTTTTAAAAACCATGAGAGAATTCATTCTCTCATTTCCATTCCATCAAACCGTGCAACCTCCCATTCTCTGCACCAACACATCAGCCACCACACCACCCCTCAGCCTCAACCCACACACCAGCCTACCTCTCAGCCACCTCCAGACGGCCATCACCACCACCACGGACGGCGGAGCAACCCGGAAAACCCACAAACCCGTGAGGAACCCGTGCGGCCCAAAACCATCCAACCATCCAAACCGTGACGTCTGGGCTCGAACCAACCTAGGGCTAGGACCGTTGTGACCTCTGGACGGCGTAGGACTGGACTGGGCAGCCCACGGCGGCGACACGGCGGCGGTAAGCCTGCAAACCCGTGAAGGCCGATTTTCCTTCTCTGCCTCGAACCGTCCGTTTTTAACGTTGAACTTGTTTGGTTGTTTTTGAGACTTAACCTAGGAGACTAGACGAGCGTTTTGGACCTGAGTTGGTGGCTGGAAGCGTGACGGCTCGCCGGAGAAGACGAACCAGAACCGGCAGCCAATTCCCCGTCGTTTTTCAGGTGATTTCTCGAACTTCAAAATCTTTTTTGATGACACAGAGCCATAGAACATGTTCAGACGAGTCCATAGGAACAAACCCCGTCGATTTTGGTGGTCGGAATCACGATCTGTGATCGGGTCGAACCGTGGGTCTGCGGTGACCCGATTCGCAGACCCGGTACTGTAGCTGATGACGTCATCATGCTGACGTCAGCAGTGACGTCATGATGACGTCATCATGTCAGAATATTGTCAGACCAGGGACCAATGGGCTGTTGACACGTGTCCTCTGACACTGTCAGTGATGACGTCACGCTGACGTCAGCAGTGACGTCATGCTGACGTCAGCATCACTGTAGCACTGTTGACCGGCGCGTGGGGGGCGCGTGTGAACAGTATTTTGTGTGGGACCAGTGCCATTTTCAAGGTTTCGACGATACGGATCCAATGGCGGTGGTTTCGTGTCGATCGGAGATCGTTAAGTTGGTCAAATTAGGGTTTGACGCCTTGGGAAGCGTGTTCGGCCGGCTTTCCCGGGCCGGTTTCAGTCTAGGGTTTCTTAGTTGTTTAGTAGGGACTTAAAGTGACCTTTACGTATGTTTTGGGCATGACAGGAATTGTACTTTAAACCTTGGACGGGGCTTTACGCTCGGGATTGCAGCGGGATTGTACTGTGAGTGGGCCTTTGATTTCACTAAACTTCGGCATGCATAACTGTTTTACTTTCTACTATATCTATATGTGATTTGAGTAAAAGTATCTGTTTATCTTGTGTATGATTTATGGCACGTATTACGATGTTTGGGCATGAGACCCGTCTGGTTGTTTATAATGGTTTGGAGTCATATATATATAATGGATCTCGATATTATCTGTGGTACTGCACTGTATAGATCTACCCTAGGATTCTATCTCCTCCGGATGTAGGTACACCGGAGTGGTCACGGCGCATTGCCTGTGAGGAGTCATTCTACGGAGGGACCGGACCGTAGAGTGACTCAGGAGCAGGATTGCTACTATTGGACGTCTGGGACGTCAGGCATCTAGAATGCCATGCTCGGACTAGGTTCGGGATTTGGATTCGGGATTGAGACCCCGGGTGGCACGCGTAGCCTTGAGACTGTGACCTTATTGGGCGTCTGGGACGCCAGGCATCTGGGATGTCAGGGTTGGGATGTATAGTGCAGTGACTAAGATTATATTATGTTGATATTATTCTGCTTATGACTATATGGTTTTGTGGTTTTGATACTATGCATGTCTTTTCGGAAAACGGAGGGGAAAAGCTATATGTTTTCGAAATGGTAAACTACTTTGTAAACCTTGAGTTTCGGCCCACTCACCTTTGTTGTTTTACTACCCCTCCAGGTAGTGCTATCGAGGAGGAGGATCCTGAGGAGGAGAAGGAGGATCCCGAGGAGGAAGAGGCATAGGTTTACGTTGCGTACCTGAACCCTACTGCTGGGTAGGTTGGCACGTAGTGTGTCTAGAGTCGTGCTCAATAAACTGTATTCGGGAACCATCCCTTGTCTAACACTATTTGTATTTGAGTATTTGTGTGGTGTGCTATGTATGACTTAACTATGGATTTTCTTTATGCATTTTATCTTCAATAAGGGTATTTTTGGTATTTTAATGTCGGGTGTCTGACGGGAGCAGGGCAAGTCCCGGGTGGTCCCAGGGGGATCGGGGCGGGTCCTGTCAACTTGGTATCAGAGCACTAGGTTGTGGTCAGCATGCTAGACTAGTGGTCAGTACTTAGTTTAACAGATGTCAGTATCTAATCTATGCCTCTTAACAGCGGGTTATGCCTCCAAGGAGAATTCCTCAAACACGAACTGACGAGGAAATCGCGAGAGAGATGGAATGTGCTAGCATTGAGCGGGCTCAAAGGTTGGGAGCCACACCGTTCAGCGGGGGATCAAACCCCGAGGATGCCCATGAGTGGATTGCGAAATGGGAAAGAATCTTCACCGTGATGCATTGCCCACCCGGCGAGCGGGTGGCATTGGCGGCCTTCTTACTGGAAGGCGGGGCTTATCAATGGTGGCATGGTCTGGAGATATCCGGGTGGACTGTTCACACCACCACATGGGAGGTCTTTCGTGCCCGATTCTTAGATCAGTATTACCCGCGTTCATTTCGCATGGCACGAGAGGCAGAGTTCCTGCGGCTGGAACAGGGAGATATGTCTGTGGCAGATTAAGAGCAGACCTTCGGGAAGCTTTCCCGTTTTGCCGCAGCTTTCGTGAGTACTGAGGAGGAAAAATGTCAAAGATTTGAGTTGGGACTCCGAGGGGAGTTGCGGGCAAGTGTGACGGCTACTAGTTACGCGACTCTGAGGGACATGGTCGACGCTGCAGTTCGTGTCGAGGCCAGTCTGGTGGCACACCAGGCGCGACAATCATCAGGCGAGGGGCAGCGCCGGGATCGTCCACATTCTGGACCAACCGGCCCAAAAATCTCTAAGGGGGGAAATTACCGAGGAGCACCCTCATCTTTACGTGGTCGTGGCTGGTCAGGTCAACATGGGAACTGTCAGAGGGGCGGATCGAGATTCAGTTCTGGACAGCATCAGGCTTGGAGTGGTGCATCAGGAGGATCTTGGGATGGACCGAGGACAGTTAATTGCTTTGCTTGTGGAGGAGCGGGCCACTATGCCCGAGATTGCCCTTTACTGTCAAGGAACAACGAGACTAAAGGTGTTAGTGTGACACAGAGTTCGGCTTCTCACCCTTCCAGAGGTCGAGGACAGAGTGCTGAGCGTAGCGCGCGTGGGCGCGGACAGACTGCGGGACCCAGAGCTCGTGTTTTTGCAGTGACTCAGCAGCAGGCGAGGTCAGCCCCTGGTGTGGTTACAGGTACTCTTCATATCTCAAATATTGTTGTACGGGTGTTAATGGATGCTGGGGCTACTCATTCTTTTATTTCGAAAAGTTGTGCGGGTATGTTAGATCGCGAGGTGTCAGCCTTGGATAGTGAAATGGGTGTTGGTACACCGATGGGCGTTGTGTACATAGTGAATCAGGTGATCCGGAGATGCCCAGTAAGGGTGGAGGATGTAGATCTGCTAGCTGATCTAATCCTTATGGATATCCATGACTTTGATGTTATCTTGGGAATGGATTGGTTGACTGAGCACGGTTCGCTCATCGACTGTTGTAGTAGGCGGGTGATTCTGCGAAGTCCGGGTTTGCCGGAGGTTACTTTTCAGGGAGAGCGCGACGGTTCGCTACTTGAAGCAATTTCTTCACTTGCCGCTACGAAGCTTCTACAGAAGGGATGCCAGGGTTATCTGGCGCATGTTGTGACGACAAAGAGTGATACTTCGGGTGCCGATGATATACCTGTGGTGCGAGAATTTCCGGATGTGTTCCCGGAAGATTTGCCTGGTTTACCACCACATCGGGAGATTGAGTTCACGATTGAACTACTTCCCGGCACACGACCTATATCGCAGGCACCATATCGGATGGCACCAGCGGAGTTACGGGAACTGAAGATCCAATTGCAGGAGTTGGTGGACTTGGGATTCATCCGACCGAGTACATCACCGTGGGGAGCACCGGAATTATTTGTGAAGAAGAAGGAGGGGAGCCTCCGTTTGTGTGTAGATTATCGACAGCTCAACAAGGTCACGGTAAGGAACCAGTACCCCTTACCCAGGATCGACGATCTATTTGATCAACTGCGGGGAGCACAGTACTTCTCGAAGATAGATTTACGATCTGGTTATCACCAGTTGAAGATTGCTGAAGGAGATGTCCCGAAGACAGCGTTTCGGACCAGATACAGGCATTATGAATTCCTTGTGATGCCTTTCGGCTTAACGAATGCTCCAGCAGCATTCATGGATCTGATGAATAGGGTCTTCCGATCTTATTTGGATAAGTTTGTGATCGTGTTCATTGATGACATCCTTGTGTACTCGAGGAGTGCTCAAGCTCATGAGGAACACTTACGTTCGGTGTTAGGGAAGCTGAGGCAGAACCAGTTATACGCCAAGCTGAGTAAGTGTCAGTTTTGGCTAACCAGCATTGGTTTTCTGGGACATGTAGTGTCAGCAGACGGGATTAGTGTGGATCCCCAGAAGACCGAAGCGGTGACAAATTGGGCTAGACCGACAACCGTGACAGAGGTACGGAGTTTCGTTGGTTTGGCAAGATACTACCGGAGATTTGTTGAGGGCTTCTCTAGTATTGCTGCACCGTTGACTCGTTTAACCAGGAAGGGAGTAAAGTTTGTTTGGGATGAACGGTGTGAGCAGAGTTATCAGGAATTAAAACGTCGGTTAACTACCGCACCTGTTCTTGCTTTGCCGGATAACAGTGGAGAGTTCGAAGTCTACAGTGACGCATCGTTGCAAGGTTTGGGTTGCGTGCTGATGCAGAATGGCAGAGTTATCGCTTATGCATCGAGACAACTAAAGACACATGAGCTGAACTACCCTACGCATGATCTGGAGTTGGCGGCGGTGGTTCACGCTTTAAAGATCTGGCGACATTATCTGTACGGGGTGACTTGCAGGATCTTCACCGATCATCAGAGTTTAAAGCATTTGTTCACTCAGAAGGAGCTGAACGTAAGGCAGCGACGGTGGTTGGAACTGATCAAGGATTACGATTGTACGATTGAATATCATCCAGGGAAGGCGAACGTGGTGGCAGACGCACTCAGCAGGAAGTCAGCAGGATCAATTGCACACCTGAGGCTGGTGTACCTTCCTTTGCTAGTGGAACTCCGAAGAGCTGGAGTTATGCTGGGGATGGATGAGCAGGGAGCTTTGTTGGCCAGTTTTCATGTACGACCTGTGCTAGTCGATCGGATTATCGAGGCACAATTGGAGGATCCGACACTTTGTATCTACAGGATCGAGGTCGAAGCAGACGAGAGGCAGGACTTTACTATCCGACCAGATGGAGCTCTGGTGAAACTAGGCCGTTTGTGTGTTCCTGCAGTGGCAGAGTTACGGGCAGAAATTCTCGAGGAAGCCCACAGTTCGGCTTATGCCATGCATCCGGGAGGTACAAAGATGTACCGTACCCTCCGGGACCACTATTGGTGGGCAGGAATGAAGAAGGATATTGCAGTGTTTGTGAGCAGATGTTTGACCTGTCAGCAGGTCAAGGCTGAGCGGCAGAGACCGTATGGAGCAATGCAACCGCTTCCGATTCCCGAGTGGAAGTGGGATCACATTACCATGGACTTTGTCTTCAAATTGCCTAGAACTCAGAGGGGATGCGATGGAGTTTGGGTGATTGTCGACCGATTGACCAAGTCAGCTCACTTCTTACCAGTACAGGAGACATTTAAGCCAAACCGACTGGCTCAGCTGTTTGTGAAGGAGATCATTCGACTTCATGGTACGCCGGAGTCGATAGTGTCTGATCGAGATCCGCGTTTCACATCTAGGTTCTGGCGAAGTTTGCAGAACGCCTTGGGTACAAACTTACATTTCAGTACAGCGTTCCACCCACAGACCGATGGACAGTCAGAAAGGACTATCCAGACACTGGAGGACATGATGAGGTCTTGTGTACTGCAGTTTCAGGATTCGTGGGATACTCATTTGCCTTTGATGGAGTTCGCATACAACAACAGTTATCAGGCAAGTATCGGGATGGCACCCTACGAGGCACTGTATGGCCGACAGTGCAGGACACCTATCTGTTGGATGGAGGTAGGAGAGCGAGCAGTTTTAGGACCGGATTTGATGGACATGACCCAGGAAACAGTTCGAATCATCAAGGAAAGATTGAAGGCAGCACAAGATCGCCAAAAGAGCTATGCGGATCGACGAATTCGAGACTTGGAATTCGAGGTTGGAGATTTTGTGTTCCTTAAGTTATCTCCATGGAAAGGAATTATCCGTTTTGGCCGACGCGGGAAGTTGAGTCCACGTTACTTTGGACCGTTCGAGATCATTGAGAGGATTGGACTAGTGGCATACCGGTTGGCATTACCTCCAGAACTTGCCAGAGTGCACGATGTTTTCCATGTGTCCATGTAACGGAAATACCTACGGGACGATTCACATGCCTTGCTGGAACAACCAGTAGAACTGATGACTGATCTGAGCTTTGAGGAGAAACCAGTGCAGATTCTGGATCAGAAGAACAAGGTTCTGAGAAACAAGACGATTCGGTTGGTGAAAGTGCTATGGAGGAACCATGACGTCGAGGAGGCGACGTGGGAACCCGAAGACTTGATGAGGGAGCAGTACCCGTTTTTATTCGAGTAAATTTCGAGGACGAAATTTTTGTAAGGTGGGTAGATTGTAACGACCCGAACTTTCGTAATTATTATTTTATTGTAAAATGACCGTTTTGCCCCTGAGGGGGGGAAAAGTTGACTTTTACCTCGGGAAGTATGTAGGACTTTGACACGTGACCGTGACATAGTTTAGGACGTCACGAGTTCATAGGCAGGTGGCACGTTCGATTCCGACGTTCGAGGAAGAAGTTGTGACGTTCGGAAGTCGAGGGGCATTTTGGTAATTTGGCCATTTGGGGGGCCAAATGTTGACATTTGACCCGGGAAGTCCAACGGACGAGGGCCAATGACCGTTACGTAGGTCTCGTCGATACGAATCCGTAGACAGGCGGCACGCTGAAATCGGACTTACGACGAAAAAGTTATGGTTAAGAACGTAACCGAACTAACCGAGACTCGGAACTTAAATTAATAATAAAATATTATAATCTGATTTACTTTAACCCAATCAATCTGGACCCTTGATGAGTGACACATGTCACTCATCTACCCCATCCACATCATCCCCAACAATCTGGATCTTGGTCTGCCATGAGATTAATTAAATAGTTTAATTTCCTTAAATCCTCACCCTTCACTCTTAACTCAGAATCAATCTCAGCCCTCCATTCCATTTGATCAGTCTGTTTTAAAAACCATGAGAGAATTCATTCTCTCATTTCCATTCCATCAAACCGTGCAACCTCCCATTCTCTGCACAAACACATCAGCCACCACACCACCCCTCAGCCTCAACCCACACACCAGCCTACCTCTCAGCCACCTCCAGATGGCCATCACCACCACCACGGACGGCGGAGCAACCCGGAAAACCCACAAACCCGTGAGGAACCCGTGCGGCCCAAAACCATCCAACCATCCAAACCGTGACGTCTGGGCTCGAACCAACCTAGGGCTAGGACCGTTGTGACCTCTGGACGGCGTAGGACTGGACTGGGCAGCCCACGGCGGCGACACGGCGGCGGTAAGCCTGCAAACCCGTGAAGGCCGATTTTCCTTCCCTGCCTCGAACCGTCCGTTTTTAACGTTGAACTTGTTTGGTTGTTTTTGAGACTTAACCTAGGGGACTAGACAAGCGTTTTGGACCTGAGTTGGTGGCTGGAAGCGTGACGGCTCGCCGGAGAAGACGAACCAGAACCGGCAGCCAATTCCCCGTCGTTTTTCAGGTGATTTCTCGAACTTCAAAATCTTTTTTGATGACACAGAGCCATAGAACATGTTCAGACGAGTCCATAGGAACAAACCCCGTCGATTTTGGTGGTCGGAATCACGATCTGTGATCGGGTCGAACCGTGGGTCTGCAGTGTAACACCCCGGAAATTCGAGGATTTCCATATTGTAATTTAATGTGTGATTTGACGATTTTACCCCTGTGAATGGTATGGTCAAATTGTTGACTTTTTGGTTGATGAACTAAATGAACTTTGACCTATGACCGTGACGTAGTTCGGGACGTCACGAGTTCATAGACAGGTGGCACGTCCAATTCGGACGATCAGGGTAAAAGTTATGACTATCGGAAGTTCAGGGGCATTACCGTAATTTGGACTCTCGGGGGGAAAATGTTGACTTTTCTTTTGACAACTAATTTTCAGTTGACTCAAGGACCGTTGGGTAGGCCTCGACGTCCTGAGTCCGTAGACAGGCGGCACGCCGAAATCGGACTTCGTACGAGGAAGTTATGGTCAGAAACGTGAATTCGGGAAGTTCGTGTCTCGGTTTTCATGTCGAATATTAAATTCAGGAAATCTGATTGGAGGACACCTGGTGAGTGACAAGTGTCACTCACCCATTGGCTAGATTGGATCAGATCCACTATTGGATTATTAAACATTTGAATCAGCTTTAAATTTCAGCCTTTGGATTGAAAACCCCAGATCTAATCTCAGCCCTTGATCTAATCTGGAGATCAAATCTGGGCCGTTCAATTTTTTGAGCAGCTTTCCCTCCATTTCTATATAATTCTCACCCGAACCCACACACACTGCCCATTTCATCCATCACACCCGCACTACTCCCTGTCCCTGTGTCTGTGTGTTGCTGGACTCACGGGGAAGGACGGAGGCACGGCGGTGGACGGCGGCAGACGGCGGCAAGGTGAGCTGTTCTTCAAAACCCGAAACCGTTTTAAAAACTCAGGATTTGGAAGCTTGTTTCCAGCATGTGTTGTCGAGTTCTAGTGTCCCTAATCGACTCTCTGGATTAGTAGGAAACTTTGGGACGTGTTTGTGTGACCGGAGGTGACCTGAACGGAGTTTGAACGGCGACGGGAACCGGCTCTGTTCTTCGAGGTAGGCCTTCGAACCTGTCTGTGTTTGTCAATTTTGATTAGCTAGAACCCTTTCTGGGATTAAGACGAGTAGTTAGGAACAAATCTGAACGGAAATGATTGAGAAATGGTGAAATGGTGACCGGGTCTTGATCGCGGGTCTGATCGACCCGAGTTGCAGAAATACGGGTCAACCCGTCTGAGGACAGAGGTGATGACGTGGTACCCTGTCAGCCTGTCAGATGACGTGGACCAACCGTGAGCCGACACGTGTCACATGTCAGTGCACAGTCAGCACTGACATGTCAGTGACGTGGCCCAATCAGGGACTGCCACGTGTCACTGACATGTCAGTGACGTGGACCAGTGCCGTACTAACACGTGGCACATGTCAGATCTGACACGTGGTCTGACAGATCAGTGAGGTGGACCAATCAGATGTTGACACGTGGCACCTGTCAGAGTCTGACATGTCAGACCTGACAGCTGTCAGATGACGTCAGCATGACGTCAGCGATGACGTCAGCAGGAACTGTTCCTGCGTTGACCGCCGCGTTGACCGGCGCGTGGGGGCGCGTGTGAACAGTGTTTCTGGTGGGACCACCACCATTCTTTAGGTTTCGACGATCCGGATCCAATGGCGGTGGTTTCGGGTCGATCGGAGATCTTTAAGTTGGTCAAAATAAGGTTTATTGCCTTGGAAAGCGCGTTCGGGCGGCTTTCCCGGGTCGGTTTCGACCTAGGCTTTCATGGTTGAATGTTAGGGGTTTGTATTGATCTTTACGAATACTTTGGACTTGACAGGGATTGTACATTTGTACCAGGTCAAGGGTATACGTTCGGTTTCTAGCAAGACTGTACTGTGAGTGGGCCATTTTCTTAAACCCTTGTGTGCATAAATGTTTTCTGGTTTTATTATACTTATTCACATGCTAAAACAATAATGGTTTTGATGATATGGAAAATATGGTTATGGCACGTTTCACGGTATTTGGGCTTGAGACCCGTCCGATGAAACTTAATGATTGGTTCGGATGTTATCTATGTATATATATGCCTTGCATGTGGATATCAATAAAATGCATTTGTTACTGCACTGTATAGATCCTTCCATATTATATTGTCTCCTCCGGATGAGGTACCCCGGAGAGGTCACGGACGTCTAGAACGTCCAGCGTCTATGACGCTAAGCATCGGGGATGCTGTACCCGAACGGGGTTCGGGGATTGAACTCGAAAAATTGAGACCCGAGTGGCACGCGTAGCCTTGTGATTGTGACCTTATTGGACGTCAGGGACGTCAGACATCAGGGATGTCGGGATTGGAGTGTATAGTGCAGCAACTAAAATTATGGTTATGGTTTTATTATGTGCCTTATGGTTCATATTATATGGTTATTGATTTTGAATTATGTTGCACGCATGTTTGGAAAACGGAGGGGTAAATTATATGTTTTAATTATCAAACGATTTCATAAACTTGTGTTTCGGTCCACTCACCCTTACTGTTTTGATAACCCCTCCAGATCGGGAAACTGAGGTAGAGGAGGAACCAGAGGCTGAGGCATAGATCTACTTCTGCGTACCTGAACCCCTGCTGGGCGGTGTACCCGCAGGTTTACTTTAGAGTCGTGCTCGCAAATTTGTAATTTTGGATTATATCCCTTGTCTGACATTCGTTTAATTCGGATTTGATGTATGACTTAAATTTGGTTATTTATGCTTTTAAATGTTTTGAGGTTAAAATTGGTATGAATTATTGGGTGTCAGACGGGAGCAGGGCACGTCCCCTTGTGGTCCCTGTGGAATCGGGGCGGGTCCTGTCAGCTTGGTATCAGAGCACTAGGTTGTGGTCAGTACTAGGGTATTGGTCAGCATGCTAGACTAGCGATTAGTACTAGTTACTTTTCGACTTTTAAGAATATTGTTTTCTGATCTATGCCTCTTAACAGTTGGTTATGCCTCCTAGGAGAATTCCGCATACTCGAACGGACGAGGATCTAGAAAGAGAGATGGAATACGCGAGCATCGAAAGGGCTCAACGTTTGGGAGCCACTCCTTTCTGCGGGGGATCAAACCCCGAGGATGCTCACGACTGGATCACCAAGTGGGAGAGGATCTTCTCGGTGATGCACTGCCCTCCGGGCGAACGAGTGACTCTGGCGGCCTTCTTACTGGAGGGAGGAGCCTGCCAGTGGTGGCACGGACTCGAAATGTCTGGGTGGTCTGTCCATACCACTACCTGGGAAGCTTTCCGTTCCAGGTTTTTGGACCAGTACTACCCGCGATCCTTTCACTCGGCGCGGGAGGCGGAATTCCTGCGGCTGGAGCAGGGTGACATGTCTGTTGCAGACTACGAGCAAACATTCGGGAAACTTTCCCGGTTCGCTGCCTCATTCGTAAGCACGGAGGAGGACAAATGCCAGCGGTTTGAGCTTGGACTCCGAGGGGAGATCCGGGCCAGTGTGACTGCTACCACTCATGCTTCTCTGAGGGATATGGTCGACGCAGCGGTGCGTGTCGAGGCCAGTCTGGCGGCACACCAATCACGACAACCTTCGGGGGAGGGGCGACGTCAGGATCGCCCACATCATGGGCCATCGGGCCGTAAGAACAACAGGGGAGGGAGCTACAGAGGAGCACCCTCATCCTTCAAGGGTCGTGGCTGGTCGGGTCGACGTGGAGGCTCTCAGGGCAGAGGATCTGGACACAACTCTGGGCAGCACTCATCTTGGAGCGGTGCGTCTGGTGGGCATTCGGGCAGGCCAAGGCCAGTAACTTGTTTTGCTTGCGGAGAGGAAGGCCACTATGCCTGTGATTGTCCGCAGTTGTCCAAAAACAACGACGCTGGGGGCTCGAGTGTGGTTCAGAGCACGGCTTCCCACACTAATGGAGGTCGCGGTCAGGGAGGTGACCGTGGTGCTGGACGTGGCGCGCGCGGGCGCGGATGGAACGGAGGGCCGAGGGCCCAAGTGTTTGCAATGACCCAGCAGCAGGCGAGGACTGCTCCAGGCGTGGTCACAGGTACACTACATATCTTTAATTTTCTTGTACGTGTATTGATGGATGCGGGGGCTACACATTCTTTTATTTCGAAGAGTTGTGCTGGTTTGCTTGATTGTGTGGTATCAGCCTTAGATTGCGAAATGGGTGTTGGCACCCCGATGGGTACCGTGTACCTTGTGAATCAGGTGATTCGGAGGTGCCCGGTAAGAATTGAGGATGTGGATTTACCAGCAGACTTAATTATTCTGGATATCCACGACTTCGATATAATCCTAGGGATGGATTGGCTGTCGGAGCACGGATCGCTCATCGACTGCTGTAGCAAGCAAGTAATTTTGCGGAGCCCGGGTTTGCCGGAGGTTATCTTTCAGGGGGAACGTGATGGTTCGCCTCCTGAAGTGATTTCGTCACTTACTGCTACCAAACTTCTACGGAAGGGATGCCAGGGTTATCTGGCGCATGTCGTGTCGGAACGGGTCGATACTCCGGTTATCAACGAAATACCGGTGGTCTGTGAGTTTCCGGATGTATTCCCGAAAGACTTACCTGGGTTGCCACCATCGCGGGAGATTGAGTTTACTATTGAACTACTCCCGGGTACTCGACCTATATCCCAGGCACCATACCGGATGGCGCCGGCCGAGTTACGAGAACTCAAGACTCAATTGCAGGAGTTGGTAGATTTGGGATATGTCCGACCGAGTACTTCACCGTGGGGAGCACCGGTGTTGTTCGTGAAGAAGAAGGAAGGAAGTCTCCGTTTATGTATTGACTATCGACAACTCAACAGGGTGACACTGAGGAACCAGTATCCTCTACCCAGGATCGATGACCTTTTCGACCAGTTGCGGGGAGCTCAGTGCTTCTCGAAAATTGATTTGCGGTCTGGGTATCACCAACTGAGGATTTCGGAGGAGGATATTCCGAAAACCGCTTTTCGAACCCGTTACGGGCACTACGAGTTCCTTGTTATGCCATTTGGTTTGACGAATGCTCCAGCAGCATTCATGGATCTGATGAACCGGGTCTTCCGACCCTACCTGGATAAGTTCGTGATTGTGTTCATCGATGATATTTTGGTATACTCGAGGAGTGCCCGTGCACATGAAGAACATCTACGGTTGGTCTTGGAGAGACTGAGACAAGAACAATTGTATGCCAAGCTGAGCAAGTGTCAGTTTTGGCTGAGCAGTATTGGTTTTCTGGGACACGTGATATCGACGGATGGGATTTGCGTGGATCCCCAGAAAACAGAAGCGGTGACCAACTGGGCTAAACCGACAACAGTGACCGAGGTGCGGAGTTTCGTCGGATTAGCAGGTTACTACCGGAGATTCGTGGAGGGTTTCTCCAAAATTGCTGCACCATTGACTCGTTTGACTCGGAAGGGAGTAAAGTTTATCTGGGACGAGCAGTGCGATCGGAGCTTTCAAGAGTTGAAGGATCGATTGACCACTGCACCTGTCCTTGCATTGCCGGATGACAGTGGGGAGTTTGTGGTCTTCAGTGATGCATCGCTGCAAGGTCTGGGCTGCGTGTTGATGCAAACTGGCAAGGTTATCGCCTATGCATCCCGGCAGCTGAAGACTCATGAGTTGAACTACCCTACTCATGATTTGGAGTTGGCGGCGGTGGTTCATGCTCTCAAGATCTGGAGACATTATCTGTTCGGCGCAACGTGTCGGATATACACCGACCACCAGAGTCTTAAATATTTATTCACTCAGAAGGAGCTCAACATGAGACAACGGAGATGGTTGGAGCTGCTGAAGGACTATGACTGTACGATCGAGTACCATCCGGGTAAGGCCAATGTGGTGGCGGATGCACTCAGCAGGAAATCAGCGGGAACTATTGCACACCTAGGGATGGTGTATCTTCCCTTGTTAGTGGAACTCCGGAAGGCGGGAGTTATTTTGGGTACGGATGCGCATGGAGCTTTGTTGGCCAGCTTTCATGTGCGACCAGTACTGATTGATCGGATCATCGAAGCACAACTTCAGGATCCGATACTCTGTATTTACAGAATTGAGGTCGATGTGGATGGGAGACAGGATTTTTCCATCCGGGACGATGGAGCACTGGTGAAATTGGGCCGTTTGTGCGTACCTGCAGTGGCAGAGTTACGGGCCGAGATACTTGAGGAGGCCCACAGTTCGGCCTATGCTATGCATCCGGGAGGTACAAAGATGTACCGTACCCTCCGGAACCATTATTGGTGGCCAGGAATGAAGAAGGATATTGCTGAGTTCGTGAGCAAATGTTTAACCTGTCAGCAGGTTAAGGCGGAACGGCAGAGACCGTATGGGGCTATGCAGCCACTTCCAATTCCTGAGTGGAAGTGGGATCACATCACCATGGACTTCGTCTTTAAGTTACCGAGGACTCAGAGTGGAGTGGACGGAGTATGGGTGATCGTGGATCGGTTAACCAAATCAGCCCATTTTCTGCCAGTTCAGGAAACCTTTAAACCTAACCGACTGGCTCAGTTGTTTGTGAAGGAAATCATACGACTTCATGGTACGCCGAAATCGATCGTGTCTGATCGTGATCCGCGTTTCACTTCCAGGTTCTGGCGAAGTTTGCAAGCTACTTTGGGAACAACCTTACGTTTCAGTACTGCTTTCCATCCACAGACCGATGGACAGTCTGAGAGAACCATTCAAACCCTGGAAGACATGATGAGGTCATGTGTACTACAGCTTCAAGACTCTTGGGATACTCATTTGCCATTGATGGAATTCGCTTACAACAACAGCTATCAGGCAAGCATCGGGATGCCACCTTATGAGGCACTGTATGGCCGACAGTGCAGGACACCTATCTGCTGGACGGAGGTAGGAGAGCGAGCGGCTGTAGGGCTGGAGATGATGGACTTAACCATGGAAACTGTTCGCGTGATCAAGGAGAGATTGAAGGTGGCACAGGATCGCCAGAAGAGTTATGCCGACCGACGGATTCGAGACTTGGAGTTTGAAGTGGGAGATTTTGTCTTCCTGAAGTTGTCTCCGTGGAAAGGGATTATCCGTTTTGGCCGACGGGGGAAACTGAGTCCGCGTTTTATCGGACCTTATGAAATCGTGGAGAGAATTGGCAGAGTTGCATACAGATTGGCACTACCTCCAGAACTATCTAGAGTTCACGATGTTTTCCACGTATCGATGTTGCGGATGTACGTACGTGATGCTTCTCATGTACTTAGGGAACAACCTGTCGAACTACAGGAGGATTTGAGCTTTGAAGAACAACCAGTACAGATCTTGGATCGGAAGGACAAGGTACTACGACGGAAGACGATCCCTCTCGTGAAAATTCTCTGGAGAAACCAGAATGTGGAAGAAGCCACATGGGAGCCTGAGGCTCAGATGCGAGAACAATTTCCTCATTTGTTTCTTTGAAATTTCGGGACGAAATTTCTTAAGGGGGGAAGGTTGTAACACCCCGGAAATTCGAGGATTTCCATATTGTAATTTAATGTGTGATTTGACGATTTTACCCCTGTGAATGGTATGGTCAAATTGTTGACTTTTTGTTTGATGAACTAAATGAACTTTGACCTATGACCGTGACGTAGTTCGGGACGTCACGAGTTCATAGACAGGTGGCACGTCCAATTCGGATGATCAGGGTAAAAGTTATGACTATCGGAAGTTCAGGGGCATTACCGTAATTTGGACTCTCGGGGGGAAAATGTTGACTTTTCTTTTGACAACTAATTTTCAGTTGACTCAAGGACCGTTGGGTAGGCCTCGACGTCCTGAGTCCGTAGACAGGCGGCACGCCGAAATCGGACTTCGTACGAGGAAGTTATGGTCAGAAACGTGAATTCGGGAAGTTCGTGTCTCGGTTTTCGTGTCGAATATTAAATTCAGGAAATCTGATTGGAGGGCACCTGGTGAGTGACAAGTGTCACTCACCCATTGGCTAGATTGGATCAGATCCACTATTGGATTATTAAACATTTGAATCAGCTTTAAATTTCAGCCTTTGGATTGAAAACCCCAGATCTAATCTCAGCCCTTGATCTAATCTGGAGATCAAATCTGGGCCGTTCAATTCTTTGAGCAGCTTTCCCTCCATTTCTATATAATTCTCACCCGAACCCACACACACTGCCCATTTCATCCATCACACCCGCACTACTCCCTGTCCCTGTGTCTGTGTGTTGCTGGACTCACGGGGAAGGACGGAGGCACGGCGGTGGACGGCGGCAGACGGCGGCAAGGTGAGCTGTTCTTCAAAACCCGAAACCGTTTTAAAAACTCAGGATTTGGAAGCTTGTTTCCAGCATGTGTTGTCGAGTTCTAGTGTCCCTAATCGACTCTCTGGATTAGTAGGAAACTTTGGGACGTGTTTGTGTGACCGGAGGTGACCTGAACGGAGTTTGAACGGCGACGGGAACCGGCTCTGTTCTTCGAGGTAGGCCTTCGAACCTGTCTGTGTTTGTCAATTTTGATTAGCTAGAACCCTTTCTGGGATTAAGACGAGTAGTTAGGAACAAATCTGAACGGAAATGATTGAGAAATGGTGAAATGGTGACCGGGTCTTGATCGCGGGTCTGATCGACCCGAGTTGCAGAAATACGGGTCAACCCGTCTGAGGACAGAGGTGATGACGTGGCACCCTGTCAGCCTGTCAGATGACGTGGACCAACCGTGAGCCGACACGTGTCACATGTCAGTGCACAGTCAGCACTGACATGTCAGTGACGTGGCCCAATCAGGGACTGCCACGTGTCACTGACATGTCAGTGACGTGGACCAGTGCCGTACTGACACGTGGCACATGTCAGATCTGACACGTGGTCTGACAGATCAGTGAGGTGGACCAATCAGATGTTGACACGTGGCACCTGTCAGAGTCTGACATGTCAGACCTGACAGCTGTCAGATGACGTCAGCATGACGTCAGCGATGACGTCAGCAGGAACTGTTCCTGCGTTGACCGCCGCGTTGACCGGCGCGTGGGGGCGCGTGTGAACAGTGTTTCTGGTGGGACCACCACCATTCTTTAGGTTTCGACGATCCGGATCCAATGGCGGTGGTTTCGGGTCGATCGGAGATCTTTAAGTTGGTCAAAATAAGGTTTATTGCCTTGGAAAGCGCGTTCGGGCGGCTTTCCCGGGTCGGTTTCGACCTAGGCTTTCATGGTTGAATGTTAGGGGTTTGTATTGATCTTTACGAATACTTTGGACTTGACAGGGATTGTACATTTGTACCAGGTCAAGGGTATACGTTCGGTTTCTAGCAAGACTGTACTGTGAGTGGGCCATTTTCTTAAACCCTTGTGTGCATAAATGTTTTCTGGTTTTATTATACTTATTCACATGCTAAAACAATAATGGTTTTGATGATATGGAAAATATGGTTATGGCACGTTTCACGGTATTTGGGCTTGAGACCCGTCCGATGAAACTTAATGATTGGTTCGGATGTTATCTATGTATATATATGCCTTGCATGTGGATATCAATAAAATGCATTTGTTACTGCACTGTATAGATCCTTCCATATTATATTGTCTCCTCCGGATGAGGTACCCCGGAGAGGTCACGGACGTCTAGAACGTCCAGCGTCTATGACGCTAAGCATCGGGGATGCTGTACCCGAACGGGGTTCGGGGATTGAACTCGAAAAATTGAGACCCGAGTGGCACGCGTAGCCTTGTGATTGTGACCTTATTGGACGTCAGGGACGTCAGACATCAGGGATGTCGGGATTGGAGTGTATAGTGCAGCAACTAAAATTATGGTTATGGTTTTATTATGTGCCTTATGGTTCATATTATATGGTTATTGATTTTGAATTATGTTGC
This sequence comes from Prinsepia uniflora, assembly GCA_032719365.1. Lineage (NCBI taxonomy): Eukaryota > Viridiplantae > Streptophyta > Magnoliopsida > Rosales > Rosaceae > Prinsepia > Prinsepia uniflora. The sequence continues at coordinate 52,173,234 of CM064871.1, read as the reverse complement.
ACGCATGTTTGGAAAACGGAGGGGTAAATTATATGTTTTAATTATCAAACGATTTCATAAACTTGTGTTTCGGTCCACTCACCCTTACTGTTTTGATAACCCCTCCAGATCGGGAAACTGAGGTAGAGGAGGAACCAGAGGCTGAGGCATAGATCTACTTCTGCGTACCTGAACCCCTGCTGGGCGGTGTACCCGCAGGTTTACTTTAGAGTCGTGCTCGCAAATTTGTAATTTTGGATTATATCCCTTGTCTGACATTCGTTTAATTCGGATTTGATGTATGACTTAAATTTGGTTATTTATGCTTTTAAATGTTTTGAGGTTAAAATTGGTATGAATTATTGGGTGTCAGACGGGAGCAGGGCACGTCCCCTTGTGGTCCCTGTGGGATCGGGGCGGGTCCTGTCATGCGGTGACCCGATTCGCAGACCCGGTACTGTAGCTGATGACGTCATCATGCTGACGTCAGCAGTGACGTCATGATGACGTCATCATGTCAGAATATTGTCAGACCAGGGACCAATGGGCTGTTGACACGTGTCCTCTGACACTGTTAGTGATGACGTCACGCTGACGTCAGCAGTGACGTCATGCTGACGTCAGCATCACTGTAGCACTGTTGACCGGCGCGTGGGGGGCGCGTGTGAACAGTATTTTGTGTGGGACCAGTGCCATTTTCAAGGTTTCGACGATACGGATCCAATGGCAGTGGTTTCGTGTCGATCGGAGATCGTTAAGTTGGTCAAATTAGGGTTTGACGCCTTGGGAAGCGTGTTCGGACGGCTTTCCCGGGCCGGTTTCAGTCTAGGGTTTCTTAGTTGTTTAGTAGGGACTTAAAGTGACCTTTACGTATGTTTTGGGCATGACAGGAATTGTACTTTAAACCTTGGACGGGGCTTTACGCTCGGGATTGCAGCGGGATTGTACTGTGAGTGGGCCTTTGATTTCACTAAACTTCGGCATGCATAACTGTTTTACTTTCTACTATATCTATATGTGATTTGAGTAAAAGTATCTGTTTATCTTGTGTATGATTTATGGCACGTATTACGATGTTTGGGCATGAGACCCGTCTGGTTGTTTATAATGGTTTGGAGTCATATATATAATGGATCTCGATATTATCTGTGGTACTGCACTGTATAGATCTACCCTAGGATTCTATCTCCTCCGGATGTAGGTACACCGGAGTGGTCACGGCGCATTGCCTGTGAGGAGTCATTCTACGGAGGGACCGGACCGTAGAGTGACTCAGGAGCAGGATTGCTACTATTGGACGTCTGGGACGTCAGGCATCTAGAATGCCATGCTCGGACTAGGTTCGGGATTTGGACTCGGGATTGAGACCCCGGGTGGCACGCGTAGCCTTGAGACTGTGACCTTATTGGGCGTCTGGGACGCCAGGCATCTGGGATGTCAGGGTTGGGATGTATAGTGCAGTGACTAAGATTATATTATGTTGATATTATTCTGCTTATGACTATATGGTTTTGTGGTTTTGATACTATGCATGTCTTTTCGGAAAACGGAGGGGAAAAGCTATATGTTTTCGAAATGGTAAACTACTTTGTAAACCTTGAGTTTCGGCCCACTCACCTTTGTTGTTTTACTACCCCTCCAGGTAGTGCTATCGAGGAGGAGGATCCCGAGGAGGAGAAGGAGGATCCCGAGGAGGAAGAGGCATAGGTTTACGTTGCGTACCTGAACCCTACTGCTGGGTAGGTTGGCACGTAGTGTGTCTAGAGTCGTGCTCAATAAACTGTATTCGGGAACCATCCCTTGTCTAACACTATTTGTATTTGAGTATTTGTGTGGTGTGCTATGTATGACTTAACTATGGATTTTCTTTATGCATTTTATCTTCAATAAGGGTATTTTTGGTATTTTAATGTCGGGTGTCTGACGGGAGCAGGGCAAGTCCCGGGTGGTCCCAGGGGGATCGGGGCGGGTCCTGTCATTCAATTCGGCCATGGCGGCCGTGACTTCTCCCGCCGTCCACGGCTGTTCCCGGTCGTCCAACGCCTCGAAACCAATCTCATTCATCTCCTGGGATCCCTAGAAACCTTACCCAATTAATGGAATCAAGTAAAAACCATTAAAATCAAATTTTCAAAATTTGAAATATTTTCACCTCACGAGTTCTCTCTCCCCGCCGTGTCCTCCGCCGTGGCTGGCCGTGGCTTGCCATCCTCAGCCTCCTTCCACCACCTCACGGTCATGTTCAACTCACACAAGCAAGGAATGGTGATGGTGTGTGTGTGTTTCGGATTTGTGAAGGAAAATGAAGAAAAATGGAGGAATATGGGTTATGGGGTTTCGGGTGTGTGTGAAGAAGAATGAAGGGGATGAAATCAGATGAGAGAATGAGGGATGAAGGGTGTGGATTTAAAGTTAGAATTGAAATGGATGGTTACGATTAATGGTTGGTGGATTTGATTATAAAAATAATTAAATAATATTAATTAATTATATAGATCCACATTTTGGGGGATCAAGTCAATGGGATGAGTGACACTTGTCACTCATCCATGGGGCCCACCAAAATATCCACCCAATCAGATTTCGCCGAAACGTCCCCGTCTCGAAGTTCGTGCATAGTGAAATCGAACTTCCGTGACCCGTAACTCTCCCGTTTGAAGTCCGATTTCAGAGTGCCGCCTGTCTATGGATTCGTATCGTCCTTATTTACGTAACGGTCTTCGGCCCTCGGCCATCGGACCTCCCGGTCAAAAAGTCAACTTTTGACCCCTTTTATCCAAAATTACCAAAATGCCCCTAAACTTCCGAACGTCATAACTTCCTCCTCGAACATCGGAATTGAACGTGCCACCTGTCTATGAACTCGTGACGTCACGAACTACGTCACGGTCATCGGTCAAAGTCCATTTGACCGCCCGATCGAAAAGTTAACGTTTTGCCACCATCAGGGACAAAACGGTCATTTTGCATCGTTCGTCAGATTTCGCCCAACTAATCACGGATTAACCTCACTAATCGTGATTAGTCACTAATCTAATCATGGATTTCGGGACGGGTCGTTACACTTAAAAGTACGGTAGCTAGTTGCACTATCGTACTTAACTGAGACGGACACATTATCTAATTTACTACTTCTCAGTTGTCATCTACATGATACATGAATTTCAATAACATGCATTTTATTTTAGTTTATCAAGTTGTCATCAACCACCCAATCTGTGGAGATCTTTGTAAAACAAAAATCATCAATAATAAAGCCCACACCTTCTGGCTCACATGTTTATTATCTAAATTCAGGATATAAATAATAAACAATTTTGTGTAGACGTCGAAAACTTGAAATTATCCATGTATCATGTATGTGTAACACATGTATTCTTTTGTGCATTTCAATGTGTATCGTCTTTTTTATTATATAAATTTCTTGATAAAAAAATAATATCATTATATATCATAATTATAATATTAAAATTAAATTAAGATAGTAAGATCCACAAATCAATACGGAAATATTAATATGGACAAAATCACACTAAAAGTTAATCAATTTACATCATTAAAATTATGCAAAATTACAAATCAAACTCATAAAGCCTCACATTACATTTGGTCTTGAAGAAAATGTAGAACATGGCAGATTTGAGAAAGATTTAATCTCCGGCAATCCAATTGCATATTAAAGCGAATAAATGACAAAAAGTTATAATTTAATTATTGTAATCAAAATCAATTAAAGATATTACAGAAAAATAATACGGTAGAAAAACTAAAATTGAGTATGACTCACATACTGTCACATAAGACCGTCACACCATATTGTCACATAAGTGGACTTTTATTACTAACGAAAGAAAAAAAAATGATTAAGAGGAGGAAGGGAGCATGCCTTAGGTTGCTTTTTCTTTGGGAGTCGGAGAGAAAATGAATGCTATGATTTTTTTAGTCAGGACTTTTGCCTTTTTATTATATAATTTTGATTCATATAAAGTAAATTATTGTCGGTGGTATCAAAGGAAGACAGCAACACTTTTGTAACCAATATTAAAAAATCTATAGATTCAGATTCTCGGAACATGCAAGATCCACATTCATATAATCAAAGTGAAGAAGGTTCTGTTTTACACGATGCCAAAGGATCAGCTTTATTCTTGAGTTTACAAAGACTAGCATTATAATACAATAGCTGGCTGATAGGCTAAAGGTAGATGTAAATTGGAACCTAAAGCATTAAGTAACTCCGAGATGGGGAATTGTGGCGGCCAGAGTGCAGGTAAGAACCTCTCCGTCTGCTGTCACCGTGTATGTCTCCGGGTCAACCTCTATGGTCGGTAGGGCGTCATTGAGCTTCATGTCCAGTTTGGTCAGATTCCTAACGTTGCGCACAGCTACTACTCGTTTGCCAAGCCCATACAAGTCTTTAACCCTGTTGTCTCTAGCTGCATGTAACACCAAAAGAAAGCCAACAAAAAGTCTCTTAAAAGACTTCGAACACGTGTCCCAATGTGAATTTCTATCATGAATTTTTATTTCGGCCAATTTCCGCATGAACTATTGTTAATAGACAACTTCCCCCCAACAAATTATTTACTCACATGTCATTCAATTTTGTTGTTGAAAGAAGTCGCATCGCGGGCATTAGACCCAAATGTGACATCATGAGGAAATTGGCTGAAATAAAAGTTCGGGAACAGCCTAATCTCACATGAGAGAGAGAGAGAGAGAGATCCATGCCTGGCTGACAAAAGCAAGGGAATGAGCACTAGCAGCCATGCCAAATGCAGCAAACATAGGCCTTGATATAACCTGCTAACACATAGGGTTTGCTAAAATTATGAACTTGCTTCTTAACATAGTTAATATAATTCAAAAGTGGTATCATGTTTTTCGTGGTGGTTTGCGCATGTGATTACAAGCCCTTAAATTAATGGAAAAAGTGCATTCTTGCATAGTAAAATGTAAAGTTTACCGGTTCAGGTGTGGGGATGCTGGCATTTGGATCACCCATATTAGCCCATGCAATTGCACCACCTTTGATCACCATTTCTGGTTTTGCGCCAAAAGAAAGATGGCTTCCATAGAACAAGATCAGCAAACTTCCCCACCTACCTAAATAACACATGAAGCTCATAATAACGAAATAATGAAAATTCCAGTATTTTAATCATAATAGGATTTTTAAGGAATGAAATCCAACAAATGCAAGTTGAAATGAATGATTTTGGTTGTGTTAGAAGTCGCATACCTCAACTGAGCCAACATAGTCAGAAAATCCATTAACTATTGCTAGATTTATAGTGTACTTTGCTATGTAGCGTTTGATCCGAAAGTTGTCATTACCGGATCCACTAGGTTCTATCGACCCTCTTTATGACTTCATCTTGTCAGCTGTTTGCCAAGTTCTACTAATCACCTGACAAGAATAGTTTTAACACAAAATAAGCCTCATATAACACAGCTTTCCTTATTTTGTTACGATTTCAGTAAGGGCTTTCACATACAAACAGATACACAGACATGTACCTCTCCAATGCGACCCATAGCCTGTGAATCAGAAGATACAATGCTAATTGCGCCCTTATCATGCAAAATATCTTCTGCAGCAATTGTTTCAGCTCTTATTCTTGATTCGGCAAAAGCCACATCTTCGGAAATGTCCTTGTCAAGGTGATGGCCAACCATCTGTGTATGCATTGGAAATTTCATAAAAACATTGACTCGGAAGACTATAACTCAATAATTCGTCATCTTCTCATACCAGCATACCAAGATGCTCATCAATAGTATTGGAGGTGAAAGGCCGTGTGGGGTTTGTTGATGAGGGAAGGACATTTTTCACGCCACAGACCCAGATAATATCGGGAGCATGGCCCCCACCTGCACCTTCGCTGCCAATAAAACAAGGACAAGAAAACATTGAGATTCAAGAACTCAAAAGGAAAAAAAAAATTAAGAAAGAACAAGGAAAATGAAAGTAGCCAAACACAGGAGTTTATGCCAAAGCTCAAAATAACCAACTGAAAGATCTGTACTTTGCAAAGAATCATATTGCCAATTCATAAATATTCACATAACAAAATACAAGACAAAAACGCAAAATTATAAGAACGCCAGAAATATTAGGTATGAAGACATGACCCAAAAAACCCCGATCACAAAATAGTAGTCATGAAGACTGGAAAGAAAGATGATTATAAAGTTATCATATAGAACCAAAATGTGATTTATACCTGTGGTAAGTATGGATAGTTCTCCCTTTGAATGCAGCAATTGTATGCTCCACAAATCCGGATTCATTCAAGGTGTCTGCATGTATATTAACCTATCAAGATCACAATTGATATTTGAAGATGCGAAACTCATAAGAAGTTCGCACAGGAACGAACAGCCTATAAAACTTCACATAAAATAAGTAAATATAGCACCTGGATGTCATATTGATCTCCAACAGCTAAACAATTGTCGATTGCAGCAGGTGTAGCTCCCCAGTTCTCATGCAGCTTCAGTCCCATTGCCCCGGCCCTTACTATATCATGTAGCCCAGGTTTGGAACTGTTTCCCTAAAGTAAACAGGGGTTATCATTGGAAATAGTTTTAGCTATCACTTCATGTTGTAAGACTGGACAAACAGGTATGCTTTTAAGCTTGTATTTCATTGATAAGAAAGGTGCCTTATATACAGTAAAGACTTCCTAATATGTACGATGGTTAGCTTGCTCCTAAAGTATAGGAATTGACAGGATAGTATAAACTGCCTAAATAGGAAGATCCTAGGATCCTAGAAGATACATGTAAATCATAGGACATCTATTCTGATCTGATTGGATCCTGAGGGTCTAACACACCCCCGCAAGCTGACAGGGCAATCAAGAACAGGCAGCTTGGAGAGGAGAGAACGGAAGCGGGAGATGGACAATCCTTTGGTGAAGATATCTGCAAGCTGGTCCAAGGTGGAAACATAGGAGACCAACAGCTCACCTCGGACAACCTTTTCACGAACATAGTGATAGTCAACTTCAACGTGGCGGGTACGGGCGTGAAAGACTGGATTGGAGGCCAGGGAGATGGAGCTGATGTTGTCACACAGCAGCTGTGGGCGGGACAAGGGAATCCGAAGATCACAGAAGAGGGCCCGAAACTAGGAGATGGCGGCGGCAGTGTAGGCAAGCTGGCGGTATTCCGCCTCAGTACTGGACCGGGAGACACCCCCTTGTTTGGTTGGAGCCAAGATATATACAGTAGCCACCAGTTGAGCGACGGTCATCAGGATCTCCAGCGTAGTCAGCATCCGAGTAGGCCCGGAGGGAGAGGGAACCAGGACAGTAGGACAGGCCATGAGCAGGGGTACCTCGCAGATAGCGAAGGATGCGTTTGACTGCAATCCAGTGGGCAGAGGTGGGGCGATGCAGGAACTGGCAGACCTGGTTGACAGTGAAAGAGATGTCTGGTCGGGTAAGAGTGAGGTACTGCAGAGCACCCACAATGCTTCTGTATTCTGTGGCATCAGATAACGGGTCACCATCATGAAGGCTGAGACGGCAGCCCGCAACAGTTGGGGTGGCGACCGGCGTGGCATTGAACATGTGGGTGCGTTTGAGCAAGTCACAGAGGTACTTGTGCTGGGTGAGGGAGAGACCAGCAGGGGTGATCTGAACTTCCATGCCCAAGAAGTAGTGAACGGGTCCGAGGTCCTTCATAGAAAACAGTCTACCCAAGTTAGCAATAAGAGCAGTGATATGAGTGGAGTTATTACCAGTGATGAGGATGTCATCAACGTATATCAAGAGATATACTCGAATGGTGCCATGGAAGTAGGTGAACCGAGAAGAGTCGGCTTTGGAGGAGGTGAATCCCAAGTCTTCCAGGTGAGTGGAGAAGCACTAAAACCAGGCACGGGGAGCCTGCTTGAGGCCGTATAGAGAACGGCGTAGGCGGCAAACATGGTCTGGGAACTGGGAGTCAGCAAAACCAGGGGGCTGGCGCATGTATACTTCTTCATCAAGAAAGCCATGGAGGAAGGCATTTTGAACGTCAAGCTGGCGAACCGGCCACTGGAATTGGACAGAGAGAGCCAAGATGAGCCGAATGGTGGAGTGATTGACCACTGGGCTGAAAGTTTCGCCGAAGTCAAGACCTGGTTGCTGATGAAATCCATTTGCAACAAGACGGGCCTTATACCGCTGAATGGTACCATCAGAGTTGCGCTTTATACGAAATACCCACTTATTTGGAAGAACATTCATCGTGGGAACACGAGGAACCAGGGACCAGGTACCAGCCCGTTGAAGGGCATTGAATTCGTCAGCCATAGCCCGACGCCAGTGCTCGGAGGTGTTGGCCTGACTAAAGCAAGTGGGCTCAACGGTATCCTGAGAAGGAAAGTTAGCAGCATGAGCAAGAGGAGGAAATTGCTGGAGTTTCTTATTTTTACCTCGAGTAAGCATAGGATGCACAGAGACAGGGGCCATGGAGGTGGTCGGCGCTGATGTAGGTGGCAGAGGCGGGGGTTGAGGCTGAAGGAGAAGAGGTGAGCTGGTGTGGGGTGCAGGGCAATTTGTTGGTGCTGGGCAAGGCTGGGAAACAGCGGCGGGAGCATTGTGGTGTGTGGGTTTGGGGCGGCGATGGTAAACGCGGGAATAGGGGGGTATGGAAGGGGGAGGCGGGACAGATGGAGGAAGGGGATGATTGGGTGCGGGGCAAATAAGTGGGGAAGGATTGGGCTGATCGGTCTGGGCCTGGGCAGGTTGGGCAGGGGGCCAAATTGTGCTGGGTTTTGGAAGTGGGAGATCAAGGGGCCTGGTGATGAGGAGTGGGGAGTCTGATGGCGAGGAAGACAATTCCGAGGACCGAGTAACCCTGGTGGCAAAAGGAAAAGATGATTCATCGAAGATAACATGGCGGGACAAAAAAACACGATTAGAGGAAAGGTCTAAGCAACGATAACCTTGATCATTCAATGAATAGCCTAGAAAAACACATTGAATGGAACGAAATTGTAATTTGTTTGTATTATACGGACGTATATATGGAAAGCAAGCACACCCAAAGACTTTGAAAAATTCATATTTAGGAATACGATTGAATAATTTTTGATAAGGAGAGAGAGAGCCCAATGTACGGGTGGGAAGCCGATTGATGAGATAAACGGCCGTATGAAGGGCTTCAGCCCAATAAACTGTAGGCATAGAAGCATGAGCAAGGAGAGTAAGTCCAGTCTCAACGAGGTGACGATGCTTGCGTTCAGCAAGACCGTTCTGTTCTGGATGATGGGGACAGGAAAAACGATGCACAATGCCATGGGAGGATAAAAAATTTCGAAAAACATGACTTGTATACTCCCCACCCCCATCAGATTGTAAACATTTGATACGAGAAGAAAACAAATTTTCGACCATGGACTTAAACTGAACAAAATGGGAATAAACTTCAGATTTACGATGCATAGGATATATCCAGGAATAACGAGAATAATCATCCACAAATAAAACATAATATTTGAAACCAGAAACAGAAAGAGTCGAAGAGCTCCATACATCAGTATGAATGAGTTCTAGAGGAAATTTACTAATAGAATCTGAAGATTGAAAAGACAACTTAGCACTTTTGCCGAGAGGGCAAGAATGACAAACAAACGAACTAGAAGCCGAAGAGCGAGAGACAGGCAAAAGCTTGCGGGAAAACAAAGACCGCAAAGTTGAAGAAGACGGATGACCAAGACGCGAATGCCAAACATTGTCAGCAGCACGAACACCATGAAGGGCGACATGAGCGGAAAGTGGCGGAGTAGGTGAACCAGGAAGGAAGTAGAGACCATTGTTACTCGTGCCCCGAAAAAGGATCTTCCCCGTTGCCAGATCCTGGATCAAAAAGGAGTTAGGAAAGAAAGTGAAATAACAGTGATTATCAGAAGCAAATTGATTAACAGAAAGTAGAGAGTGAGAGGCATTAGGACAATGAAGGACATTGGGTAAAGGAAATGTAGAATTGCATAAAGAAAGGGTCGAAGAACCAATATTTTGGATAGGCAAACCTGTGCCACCAGCAACACCGCCTACCAAATCGGGCCCACGATACTCACTGGCCCGTGTCAAGGAGCCCAAGTCATTTGTGATATGAGAATTTGCACCAGTATCCACGACCCAAGGTGAGGAAGTAGGAGAGTTAGCTGCTGGTGCTTGCTGGGCGGCCAAGGCCGTGAGGCGGGAAGGAGGGACACGGCCTTCATAAGAAAGATTGAGGCGATTGTAGCAATCAATCGCAGAGTGACCAGAGCGGCCACAAATTTGACAGCGAACACGCTGCCCAGAGAACGGCGAGGACGCGCCGCCAGTGCCAGTGGGAAAGGAGCCGCTGTTGTTGCCGCCAGGAGGAGCAGACCCGAGGATGCCATCGGAGCGATAGCCACGGGATGAACCGGCGCCGCCTGCGCTAGTGCTGTAGCCACCTGGGGAACCACGGAATGAGCCGCGGTGGCCTCTTGTGCCACCTCGCGAGGGACCACGGCCACGAGAAGCAGCAAGAGCCTGGACAGTGGGGTCGGTGCCGGCACGGAGAAGAGGCTGAAGGCGCTGCTCTGCGCTGAGAAGAAGGGCCTCCAAGTCGGCATAGGATATGGGTTTGTCACGGGCTTGAGCAGAGGCGACTGTGTTTTCATAAACAGGCCCAACATTGGACATGATGACGGTAATAAGGTCTGAATCGGACAGGGGAGAACCAGAGAGAGCCAGAGAGTTGGCAATGGAATTGACTTTGTCCAGATAGTCAGTTATGGAAAGATCACCACGGAGGGTGCGAAACAACTCGCTGCGAAGCTGCAATAGGCGATTTTGGTTTCGAGAGGCAAAGCGATTCTCAAGAGCCAACCAGGTTGCTCGAGCAGTGGTGAGGTTGGTGACCGTGGATAAAACGGTGTGGTGAAGAGAACCGTTGATCCAGGACAGCACCAGTTGATCACGCTGAGTCCAAGCAGCGGACTCAGGGTTTTCCACAGGGGTGGAGTTGACAGCATCCTTGTCAGGGGCAAGAAACTGAGGTGGACAGGAAGAAGATCCATCGACAAAACAGAGGAGTCGACGGCTGCGAAGGACAGGGAGGATTTGGGCTAACCAAAGAGGGTAGTTAGTCCGGTCAAGTTTGACGGTGAGAACATGGGAGACGTTGGGCAGGGCTGCTTCAAGAGAGGAAACATCAGAGGGAGACATTGGGAGATGAGGAAGATGAGGGGAACAAGGAGCAGAAATAGAAGGAAGGCCAGAAGGATCGAAGAGGAACAGCAATAGGCTAAGAGGCGACTGATACCATGTAAGACTGGACAAACAGGTATGCTTTTAAGCTTGTATTTCATTGATAAGAAAGGTGCCTTATATACAGTAAAGACTTCCTAATATGTAAGATGGTTAGCTTGCTCCTAAAGTATAGGAATTGACAGGATAGTATAAACTGCCTAAATAGGAAGATCCTAGGATCCTCGAAGATACATGTAAATCATAGGACATCTATTCTGATCTGATTGGATCCTGAGGGTCTAACACATGTAATGCAGAATGATAATAGGTTGATCCTTAAACGTGTGCAAAGGGTTGGGAAGAAAGCCTACCTTCCCTGTAAAGCCAAAATTTAAAGGCAGGACATCTGTTGACTGCAGCATCAACTTCATTTGTAATGAGGCGGGCGTACAAGTTGTTGCACAAGTCCCAGTAGCAGGTCCTGTTCCACCTCCCACTAAGGTGGTGATACCTACATATAAGTAAAAGTTTGGAAAATGGACCAAAAGATGAAACAGATGCAAAAAGAATCAACCAGAAAAAAAAATAAGCCATTCAGATTCTAAAACAAATCGAGCAAGTGTACATCTCAGTTATGTCAGCAATAATGTTTGACACCAGTACTGCTGATACATGTGTCATCCTATGCATCACAAGCAAGTTCCAGCATAAGTATTTCTGGAATATAGCTCACCACTCGATATTGATTCATATGCTAATTGAGGGCATATGAAATGCACATGATAGTCTATGCCTCCTGCAGTCACAATCATGCCTTCCCCTGCAATGACCTCAGTGTTAACCTACACAATAGAGAAGGTAAAAACACTTGTTATTGACTTCCCGGGCAATTTTCTTCCATAAATCTTGGATGTGAGACGATAGATATTTACCGCAATGATCATATTTACACCATCCATAACATCTGGATTCCCTGATTTTCCAAGGGCACAAATATTACCCTCTTTGATACCAATATCTGCCTTATAGATCCCACTATAATCAATGATCACAGCATTAGTTATAACCAGATCCAAAGAATCAGCTGGTTCATTCCCAGATGATTGGCCCATTCCATCCCTAATAATTTTTCCACCTCCAGATACAGATTCATCCCCATAAATGGTAAAATCATTTTCAATTTCAGCAAACAAGTTGGTATCACCAAGCCGAATTTTGTCACCAGTAGTAGGGCCATAAATGTTTGCATATGCCTCATGAGAAAGTACAGTAGTGAAAGCTAGATCTTCTCCCACAATACCTCCACTGCAAAATTAGTACTGATGTAAGGCATCTCCCTTTTTTCTTTAATTATCTTCGCGGACTAGCTAACAATCAAGCAATGCTATTGATCCAAAAAACAAAAAGGCAAATAGGCAAGTAAACGTTTCTTGGGTAGAAATTCTAGACCTAGCTTTTGGTTCTTCCTCATTTCCAAATCCTCTTGCTTCTAAATTTTCCCTGACTGCCACTGGTTTGCCATCATGTACTGGACCATCCACAATGCCATTTCCTCCTCTGATTACTCTATTACCTCTGATACTTACAAGCATAACATGTTTACTTTCCCCTGGCCGGTACAGAAAACAAGCACTGGTAATGTACTTAGAATGCACATCATGTTATGTTAAATCAATATGAGACCAATAAAAGATGATGCAGGATGATGACATTCCATTCTTGTTAGACTTTGATAAGAAATATATATATACAGACATAAATATGATAGCTAGAATGTATTTGAAATTGAGATGAACTAAACAACTTCTAATCAAAAAGTTGAAAAATTACTTAAAGACATTTAAAAAAATAAACAATTTAGACCTCATATCTCTTGGCTGTTCCAGCTGGTATGTTCAGAAGCATGCCATATGATTTCATTCGATCAAAAACCAGGTCTGGGTTGACCTCAATGAAGTGATAGTGGCTGCCAACCTGAAAAAAGTAGGCTGAGTAAGTAATCATAAATTGGCCTCTTAAAAACCAATTACTCTATTGAGTTAAAGTAAAAGAGATGTTGATTAGTTCAACCCGGAAAACCTTTGACACCCTTAACTAATCAAATTGTAATAATTTGACCGGGGAGCACAAGACTTAAATATATAGACAACAATAGCTGACTGAAGAAATTTAGATATTCATAAACAGCCTCAATCGAACAGGCCTGAATAAACGGGAAATGATAAGTAAAAGACAAACACCTGAACCGGCCTGTCTCCTTGGTTAACTACTCTGAGGATTATTGCTTTCCTTCCATGATTAAGCACAATGGTACCACCTCCATGAATAATTTCACCCGGAATTTTATTATCTTCCATTTCAGGAAACTTGTCTAGTGAGGGTACTGCAAAAAAATCTTATTTCATAAATTCCAGTTCCAAAAGAAAGAAATTTGAAATTTCCAATAGAATATTTGCCCTCCTTACCAGGAAAAAAAGAATCCTTCAAAGCTAGTTCCAGATTTCCGTTATTACTAGAAATTGGATCATGAATGGTGATTAACTAGGTCCGATCACGAAAGGTTCCTTCAACCTACATTTACATCTGACTTATAACAAATAATAATTTTAGGCTAAACTGGTGGAAAATTTTGACAAATTCTAGGCTTTTTCCCATAGCAGAAGAACATAAACCACACAATTAATGAGCAAAATACCTGCACCATATCCAGAAGATATTGAACACCAGGAAGAACTTGTTTCCTGTACGAACAAAAAAGATAGATAACAACAGATCAACCTTCAGCAGTTATGCACATAATTCAACAACTGCGATGCTATTCAACTATTTTCAATCCATTTAACGTGGAAAAATACAAAAAGAGGGCAAATTTGATAAGATTTCACTTACCTTCCGAGAAGCTGCTTTCCGATGTCCATCAATTCTGCCACAGATTTGTCACCATTTCGAACAAACTCCAAAATCTACCAACCCAAAAACATGTTAGCCCAATTGTTTCCTTTTACAAAACCCATTAGCAATTTATGATTAGATCTTGAAAATTTGAAGCAAAGATCAAGTTTTTGAGCGAAGTATGAAAATTACAAAGCAAGAGAGACTGACCTGTGTGGCTATGAGTGCCGAGGCTTCTGGGTGATTTAGCCTCAATCCACGAGCAAGGCGCTTCTGGGCAAGAAACCCAGCAATTGCTTAGATTTCATTTTTCAGCTTCTCTTGGAACCACCTTCATTTTTTTTTTTTTTCACTTCTTGAGTTATCCCAAATCAATGCCTACATAGCAAGAAAAAAATGAAAGTGGAGAAATGACAAGCTGCTTGAGCTGCAGAATTACAAAGGAGGTAGAGCTGAGCTAGAGAAAAAGATGACAAGCTTCAGAACTACTACTTGTCAAGCAGCCGATGATGTCAGTGACTGAATCCGATGATACTCAGATGCAAGGAGGTACAGACGGGTCCCTGGACTCCCAAATGAACTCAATATGTTGATGACTGTCAATTAACTTTGGGACACTTTTGCGTATCACTGAGTCCGGTAATGATTCAATGAATACACTCATTTGATGGAGTCATGTGTAAAAATTGGTCTTTTGAACAGAGATCATCTCTAGGAGTGTTTTAAAATGGAATAAAAGAGTACAATTTAAAAAATTTAGATAAAAATAATTTTGGTAGGTATTCTAGATGTAGAATAAAGGGCTAAAAACATGTATGTGGGTTAAAAAGGACCAGCCGATTATATATATATATATAGGTTTCTTGGTTCAAAATCTAAAGTTGTGTTGTTAGATCAAGATACTCTGCAAGAACTTCTAACTACAGTGGGGAAGAGATCGCCAGCGGGCTAGGTCGCTGTTTGAAGCTATTTGTGAGGCGTGTTAATGTGTAGGTGATAAGTCTGGCGATACTCCGATTAGGGAACAGAGAAGTAAAGAAACTCTCTTCTGATAGCCAGTTTACTTCGATCTTTGAGCGAGACATCTATTTGTAGCAGTAGCGGCTCTAGTAGCAATGACAGCGTTAGAGTAATGCGGGTTAAAAATGTTGAAGAGGTAACAATTCTTAACGTTGAAAAAAGATTTAGAAAACTGAAGTATTCCAAAAATTCCTACAGGTGATATTTACCAAAAGGGACCTTTGAGTTTAAATCATCAGAACGGTTGAAAAAACCATTTTTGTCACTGATGCTAGTGCAAATTTTCATTTACTTTCTCAACATCAAATAGATCAGTATCTGCACAAAGGTCATAACTATTTGCATATTGGATTGATACAGGTCGCAGTGAAACCGCTAACCCGTACTAGATTAAATACATCAATCCTCCTCTGTCTACGCGATAAGCGGCACAAAAACTTTGTTAATTCTATGTTAGGATTAATAGTCTTCATTAAGTGAGGGACTAATTTACTGTAATTCTTACCCTAGCTTTTATGTGTCCTTAACATCACAATCTTCTTCTTAATGACTGGCATAAGCTGGCACATCTTCTACATCTTACTCCTGGGCTGTGTTTCGACCAACATTATCACTCGGACCAGCCTCTCATGTGTTTAGACCAGCATCTCCAGTGCTTGGACTAGTAGTGCTTAGACCAGCCTCTAATATATACACCAGATTTGCATCTGTCACTTGGTCCACGAGATGGGAAGCATACACATGCATTGCCTTCTCAAATGTTCTTGAAGACTTTCTAATGAGTGTCAACAGTTGCTGATCTGTTGATACCTTAAAAAACTATCTACTAGCTTCATCTTGTATGTAGAAATCCACCTTATCCCGAATATATCTTTCCTGCTTCACTAGGGCATCCAATTCAACTAATGATGAATACTCCCAACAACATCAGTCATACAATTTCAATGCTCCGTCCGCATATCTCCACCCTTCTTATTTTTGTACTATTCTTCCACCGTGATGTAAGGCGATTGAGACAATGTCATCGCAGTCCCCTTCAACACACAATCAAAAAACAAACATTACTTCATAAGCATAAAGAATCCACACCCAATATAAACTATATGAAATATCACACAATCAAAACCCTAAACCCTAACCCCTAAACCTATACTGCATACACCTAAACCCTAAACCCTAAACATAAACCTACACATACTGCCTAAACCTAAACCATAAACCCTAAACCTAAACCATATACCTAAAGCATAAACCTAAACCTAAACATAAACCATAAACCTAAACCTAAACATAAACCATAAACCTAAACCTAAACCTAAACCTAAACCTAAACCATAAACCTAAACCTAAACCATAAACCTAAACATAAACCTACTACCTAAACCTAAACCTACTGCCTAAACCTAAACCTACTGCCTAAACCTAAACCTACTGCCTAAACCTAAAGCCTAGCCGAACAATCTAAACCTATTGGCTAAACCTAATGTATAAACATATAGTTTGAACCAAAAGTCAATGTTACAATCTCATTCCCTATCACAATATCAATTATAATCCAAAATACTCATATGAAGTCTCTGTACCAACCTTAAACCCTTTAACCTGAAATGCCTAACATATCAATGCAAATTCGAAAGCCTTAGCTCTAATCTAAAAGGCTTCTAAAATGCCCATCTTTGAACCCTATACACTGCCATAACCACAACCCACTTTCCAAAGCCTTAGCTCTAATCTAAGAAGCTTCTAAAATGCCCATATTTGAACCCTATACACGGCCATAACCACAACCCACTTTCCAAAGCCCACACTCACAGCCTATTTTATTCACATCCACTAACAACCAACATCCAAATAGCCAACATCCACATCCACCAACAACTAAGAAAACTTAAATAATTCGAAGTGGAAAAAATTGCACATTGCACACAAACATCAAGAAAATTTAGGCTAATTTAATCCTAACTTCCAATTCGAACCAAGATTTCAAAATTTCGAATTTAAATCCCTAACTTACCATATGGAGGCTATCATGCTCCAGGCTTTCAAGGGATTGCCATTTTTATCCCGTTGGTGTCGTCTCCTTGTCCGATTCAAACCCTAAACCAAAATTCAATAGATTGAATCTCGTTTCAATGTCGTCTTCCTCTTCCCTCTTCTCTGATATCGCCCAAATCCCAAGCCATAGAATTCCCAATTCGCGAAAATGTCGTGTTCTGATCCACTTCGATATGGTGGGGGACCACGAGCATCCCGTCTAATTGCCACATAGGTGTCACGTAAGCACCAGTGACGGCGTTACTAACGTGGGTAACGGATGGAGTAACAGTGCTACCAGAAGTGCAGTTGTGGTAGCACATAGGAACTAAATTCGTTTCGGGGAGTAAAGTGATACTTAATGTCTGGTTAGGAAAGCAAAGTGAGTAATAAGTCAATTTATTTATTACAATATATTAAATGTAAAAAAATATACAAACATAAGACTCAATATATTACATCCACCATAAATTAAATGTGACTTTGCTCATATTCGATGTCCACACATAACCCAAAGATGTGCGAAATCCTTTCCGAGGTTTTTGTTTACATCAATTTTGTTTTTTAAATTTAAATGATATCTTATCAATATTTTATAGGATTTTATTTATACAACTGAGATAAGGTGAGACAACTAAGAGACAGTAAATTTCGAGAATCAATCGGGTACTTACACGGGGCAAATTATTTTAGCAATATCTTAATGATTTTATTATTTTAAAATAAAAAATAAAAAAATACGAATTTCACGAGCCGACACATGACAAAAAATTAATCTTATATAAAATAATTTTTATTTTGCCTTATATCCGAAATATAGTTAAGTGTTAATTTAGTGCATTTATTAATTTATTAAACTCAAATATATGTTCTTTTTGTTCAAGTTATGATCTTTGAAGATAAAAATAATCATTAGAAGATTTTGTGTTTTGTGTCTAGAAAACTTGACTAGTAATTCAAATATCAAGTTTGTTTGGGAAGAGACCCTCTGTTCACGCATGTATCTTCTAACATTTGTTCTTCGTGAAAAAGGTGGCAGCTTTTTGTTCAAGGAGCGATCTTTGAAGACAAAATATCACAACTCTGGATTTCTGTAATTTATTTATTTACTGCTTAAATGGAATGCTTTAGGCTTTTTACAAAGCAAGATTGTTGATTTTCTTGGTTTAATTCATTCCCAAGTATTCATGCTTATTTTCTGATTTAGTGGGTCTTCTTCTCTGTTGTCCAATTTATAGATAAAATTCCCGATGCTCGTGGTAGTGTACAGATTCTAACACTATTTTATGCTTTTAACTAGGAAAAAATGGTGAGAACATTATCGAACAATGGGAGAAAGAGGATGCCTTCCTTCTGCAGGATTTTTGTTGATGGTTTCAACACTGAACATTTGGCAACTAGCTAGAAAAGAGAATTATCTGTCTCTTTAATTTCTTGGATTTTTTGTGGAACTTAATTTCTTGTGTATTGAAGCATCTCCCAGACGATTTCTTGAAACACATTTCCAAGGATCAGTTTAAAAAAGCCACTCTGATACTGGATGATTCATCATCGGATTCTTCGTGGACAGTCGGTGTTGTCAAAACAAGCCAAGGAGCAGTCTTCAAGGAAGGCTGGATGGAGTTTGTGAAGGATAACTCCTTGCTGAACAAGGAGTTCTTAACATTTACATATCATGGAAATATGCTTTTTGTTGTCCAGCTTTTCCCCAACAGAGAGTTGTTGAAATGAGAATTTGAAAAGTTTGGAGAAAAAAAAATATTAAACGAAATATAGCATAACTCCCCCAGGTAGAGATGATAAAATATATACTATTCATTAAAAAAATTTAATTTTGGAGTCCTAAATTTTGATTTTGATAACCCTTTCGGACCCTATTGCTAGTGATGGTCTTAGGATTAACATTCAAATTTACACCCTTAAATGACAAACTCCAACAAATTGATGCATCCACCAAATCACCATCGCCCTAAACCATTATGATATGGTCTATACTCCACGTTAAAATTAAATAAAAAATTTATCATTCATTAGAGATAACAAAGAAGTATTACTTGGTTTTAATTTCTCTAAGTATGGCAGTGATACCGGCTGCTTGTTTACTCCTTACAACGGAAAATCATTCACTTCTAAATTCAAATACTTAGACTTCATGACTTTTTCAATCCAAAATACTACAATCTACGAAACAAGTCAGTAATGTTCCGTTCAGCACTTTGCATCGGTGAGGAATTTTGGTGAGGGTATCTACCAAGTGTGTATATGTCTACAATAAACAGCCAGCATGCTCAAAATACGCTACACTGGACTGGAATGGGCTGATTACAGAATGCAATTACTCCTTGAGCCGAAAGTAACGAAGGATCAATTATTGAAGTAGCTTGTCATGTAAGCTGCCCCATCGAAGGACAGAAAAAAGAAACAGCTGTGCCAGACCGCTGTCTTCCGGGGAGTTTGTATTAATAACATGATATTGGTTTCCAAATGAGGCAGACGGTGGCCTTCGCTTGGTTTCACGAAGGTGAATTGAGGTAGCAAAGGTGAATAAGCTCATTTCTTTCCTCTACGAGCAAGAAATCGTTCCCTAGCTGCCTGTATTTTACTGTCACGGTCATCAGGAGCTGCAGCAACGTAGTCTTTCTTCGGAAATTCAAAGAGGCTTTCCTTCTTCTGCTCTTCAATATGACTAATCCCGCCACTGCAATGTTGATATGCGACCATGAATAAGCAACAAAATCAATTTCTACTCATAATTGTGCTATATGAAACTGGCTTTACCTCAGCTTTTTTATATTTAGTTTGTTAACTTTGTCCAAAATGGGTTGCACCCAAGCAATATTTACAGCACATACAGTACGCAAGTATGGGCGGGAAGTTGCAATGAGTTCTTGGTACACAACGTAGTCGGGCAATTTCCCTTCATCGTCAGGCTTCAGCACCGAGGATGGATGCACCTAAAACAAATACAAGTGTCAGTTCTAATTCTAGACTTCCGAACATTCACTACACAGTAATCGAAGCTTTTTCCTTTTCATTTTTTGGTTAAAAATAAGAGCATAGGTCACTTATTTAAAATTCAAATCAAGGGTGGTGTTGATAAAAAGAAATGCATAATTGTAATGTAACAGAATCAACATAGACTAAATTTCAAGATTCATACCTGTACCACTTGGGGTTTAAAACCCAAGGTTCGGTATCCATTGTGATGTACCATTCTCTCCGCTAGCTGATTTGCATATCCCACACACAAAGCCTTCCTCAAGTTGTAATAATCCTGTTGACTTTCTTTCCGTCTTCTGCTTGTTTGTACATCTAATGGTCCTATTTTTAAGATATTCAATGACTTACCAATAGAGTGAGGAAAACAACATCAAAAAACACAGCAAGAAGAAAGACCTCCAGAGTATAACTCAAGTTTTCTGTTTTTTTTTTTCTTTTTCCCCCCTCTCCCCACCCCCCCTTCTCTCTCCATATCAGTTCAATTTTGTTCCATAAATCAATGTAGTTTCAACAAGTAATTATTGTAAGCTCCTAAATAATGTAGCTGACCAACCTTTTGCTATTTTCTGCATGATCTGAGACAACTGTTTCCTTACATCCCTGACAAACGTCATCCCTCTTACCTACAATCAACGAATGCCACAAACATAAAATACATGTATTCAAATCTTATTGTAGATTTCTGGAATATGGTACATCATAATTTTGACAACATTCCTCGTCACGCGAAAATAAATTATGCATACGACTGTCCCTACCTCACTCTAAATTGTCAGGCTAAATTGTCAGGTATACCAAATTTCTTATGCAGGATATAAAAAGGTACCTGCAGCTCATAATCCTTGCACCAATCAATGTCATAGTTAGTTTGATGCCAACAGTCATAGATCTGTAGCAACTGGATGTGATCACCCCAACCAGAACCATCAGGAAGGTCCAAATACTCATTCTTCCTCTTCTTCTCAGTATTCTTCCTGGAAATGGAGGGTAAGCACAACTACAATTATGAAATATTCATGGACTCCAAGGGCCGCATGGAAAGTGCAGGGTACACAAATTTTAACTATGTATAAGAGTGTATGTGTGCATGTGTTTCCGCATTTAGTTTCACATATGAGATAATGCATGCTATTAACTTTCACTACAAAGGAGCACTGTCTTCTAAGAAAATGTTTATGAGTTAACCTTCGACCAGGAAGCAATGTGGTTTCTGCAGATAACATAGCAGCAACAGTCAAAGCCTGGGATAAGCAACCAGTCTCATTTGCCTCCATTAAGGTCCTTGACAGTGAAGGTTCCAGTGGAAGCTCTGCATAAAATCAAGGAAATACTCAGCTGACTTATAAAAGATCCAAGAGACAATATGTGCAAAGTTCACACTGGCACTACATGAATATGTAATATGGATGATGTATAATAGCAACATATAGGCCACGTTTGGTGAGAGGGATTGGATTAAATAAAAAATAAAATTCAATGTATTTTGAATGTAAAAATGTTTATGTTCTCATTGTAGGAGGATTAGATGGGATTAGACTTAGAAGAAAACTTATCTCTTGTAATCCTACCTTTTAGAGGGGATGGGTTTAGATAAATTTTCTTCTACATCTACTCCTCCTAAACCTCCTCACCACACCAGCCCATAGTGTCTACTAATATAAATCTTAAAAAATTGATGTGAATATAATACCAGCCATTGTTTTTCCAACTCTTGTGATCAGTCCATTTTCATCAATAGCGTCAATAAGATACAGTTGCTTCAGAGCATCTTGCAAAGACTCAGCTGAAGCAAAACAAATTGCATTTAAATACTATTTCCAAAGAAATCAAATAGTATACCAAAAAAGGGAAGAAAAACACAGGAAAAAAAATATGACTTACAGGAAGGAGAATCAAGAAAATCGAATTTGAGAATATCAATATCTGGGAGGTCCAAAGATTTCAAATAAAGAACACTTCCAGCAAGAGAAGAGCGTTGAATTTCAGGAACTGTTGCATCCAGAAACTCACCCTCATAAACCATGGAAGGATACAATCGATAGCATTTCCCAGGACGTGTTCTTCCTGCTCGTCCTGCACGTTGATTTGCTTGTACCCTGAAATCATATGGATTCTAAATTTATTAGAAGAATAATTGAAAAGTAGAGATGCAATCCAAGTGATCCTTTTGTCAAAGAGAATCCTTCAGCGATGTAAATATGACATCCTTCTTTTATTGCATTTATGGTTTGGGGGGCCACTTTGCCCATGCTTCTTAAAAAATGTCATGACTACACCATCTGGTTTCAGCATCACTAGCTTCCTTAAAAATAAACTATAGGTTTTCCTAGATCAAAACTCCAATAGATAGATCTGCTTAAGAAGCCGCTAATGCTGATTGTTTTCATTGCTGTTTCGGAGTTGTAGTATTACAATTTATTAAAGAACAAGAACATAAACAAGGAAGTGAAACTGCACATAGCAGCTATTAAAATCTTTCTCATAGAGGAATGAAATGTATCAGGATTCAAATTACCAGAATTCAAACATAAGCAAGCTGCACCTAGCTGCTATTCATTTGTGTTAGAAACAGTATAGAAATTAGCAGACCAAGATGTGGAAGAAGGAAGAGGAAAGACTATCCTTTGGAATATCCTGGAAACATACATTTGTACTATCATAAAGTCGTCTACCAAAATTACACACAAATAGCTAAGAAAGCCAGACAAAAAACCTCCTTACTTGCTAATTTGAACAACATCGAGAGAATACATGCCAGTTGACGGGTTGTACTGCCGTTGCTTCACATAACCAGAATCAATAACATACCTATGATTAAATAAAAGTATGAGAAAACAGAAAAACGTTTAACATCAACCATGAAAAACCCAGAATAATTGATAGTAAATCAAACTTCATATATAGAAAGAAGACACAATTTAGAAAGGGAAGAGAGGGGAGGGGGAAAACAGTTTTCTTAATACCATTTGATTATATTGGCATTGCTTTGATGGAATCGTTATCAATAAGTAAACTCCATCAAAGCGAAGCTCCCATTTTATTGAAGAAATATATAAGGAAGAATAAAACGGAATGAACATGATAGCTAGACATCAGTTTCTACACAAGTTTGAGTTCTCTTACACAACACCATCAACAGTCAAAGAAGTTTCAGCAATGTTTGTGGCAACAATAAATCTCCTACAATTTGGAGGTCGAGGACCAAAAACACGTACCTGGATAGAGAAAGATTAAGCATCAACCACAAGATTATTATAAGTATAAATCCTAATAAAATATAATACAAACAAATACAGAAGTCTTTTACTTGCCTGCATTTCCGGCTGCAAAGAGCCATGAAGTGGAAGGATTATGGCATCCATGCAAGACCCTTCTTCCAGGCTTCGAACTCTATCTTCTAACTTGGCTACCAACTTCTCTATATCATCCTATGTAAAAGAGCATTGTTTTGGTCAGTAGAAGCATTGTATGTAAATCCAATGTAATCAAGAGGTTTAATCCAAAGTGAAAGTGTAATCGCAAACTAAGTCACAAACTAACATGCACATTGGATGCCATAAAAGTAAAAGAAAGTAGGAGAACAGCAACCCACCTGCCCAGTCATGAATATTAAGACGTCACCTTCCCGTTGCTTAATATGTATATCTGTAGAATGGGACCTGGTTAGTTCAACATCTTACGAACAAGTGAAAGTCTGAAATAAAAACAGTACTATTCTACACATTAAAAGAAAGGAACGAGTCACATTTATGAAAAAGAAACAGTAAAACTCTATAAAAACAGAAAGGAGATACCACAACGATTATATGTGTGTGTGTGTGTGTGTGTGTGTGTGTGTGTGTGTGTGTGCAAAGAATTAACTAAAATTTAAATCATACCAAGAGCTGTTGCTAAAGATGACTCAAGATAGCTGATAGGTCGGTCATGACTGTACACAATTTCGACTGGAAATAACTTCCCTGGGACCTTCAGCACAGGGCAATCTGAAAAAAATTGTGATACTTTTTCACCATCAAGAGTTGCTGAAGTGATAAGAACCTTAAAATTCGAGGTCCGTCTTTTAACCAAGCGTTTCATCAGCCCCAGCAATATATCCCTGATCAAAAAAATGCACATTCAAAATTAACAAACACTCGAACTTCCATTAGCACAGAATTAACAAATAAATCACAAAGAAATTAAATTTACGTGTTTAGGCTCCGCTCATGAGCTTCGTCAAGAATGATCACAGAGTACTGGTCAAGCTCTGGATTGGACAGACTTTCGCGAAGAAGAACTCCATCAGTGAGGTACTTAATCCGCGTCCTTTCTGAAGTTCTATCTTCAAATCTAATGGCGTATCCAACTTCGTCTCCGAGCCGAACATCGAGCTCCTGCGAAACTCGCCTGGCCACCGAGACGGCGGCGACGCGGCGGGGCTGAGTGACGCCGACGATGCCGGACTTGGTGTAACCTCTTCGGTGGAGTATTTGAGAGAGCTGTGTACTCTTTCCCGAACCAGTCTCTCCAATTATCACTACGACGGGGTTTTCGTCTATTGCTTTTACGATTGTCTCTTCAAATT
This sequence comes from Prinsepia uniflora, assembly GCA_032719365.1. NCBI lineage: Eukaryota > Viridiplantae > Streptophyta > Magnoliopsida > Rosales > Rosaceae > Prinsepia > Prinsepia uniflora. The sequence goes on along the minus strand of CM064871.1, from coordinate 52,148,523 downwards.
GAAGGATGGGCAGGTCCGCCATTGATGAAATTTTAGACGATCTCCAAATTCCAGTGACAAGGAAGAAAGAAGAATATGGGGGCTTTTGAGAATTGATGGGAGAAAATAAAAATAACAAAACCGGGAACAAGACCGGTCTGGGTAGTTACGATAAAATATTCCGAGCTTGATTGAGATAAAATATTTATGAGTTAAGTTTTTTAAAAAAATTCTAATTGTAGCTGGATTGGGATAAAATATTGAGTTTATGCTGGGCATATTGAGTAACAAGCCCATATGAAAGGGGATATGGATGGTACACCTCTTTCTTTTTTAAGTCATGAAATCAAACCAATAAAAAAAAAAAAAATCATAAAATGGAAAAAAACAAAAATCCAAATTGTTATCAGACTGACGACTATTGTCAGGACTCGACCCTCTTCTATCAGGTCCCGATTCATCTAGCACGATATTGTCCGCTTTGGGTCTCCTTGCCCTTGCCGGTGCAACTTCCCAGGGGGTCGCCCATCCGGAATTGCACCAGCCTCAACTCGCTTAACTTTAGGGTTCCAATCCCCCCAAAGCCACTGAGCTCCCAAAAGGCCTCATGCTAGATAGGTGTGTGCTTACACCTTTAAGGCACACCACCATTCCCTTCCCAGACCATTCCCCCCTCGCAGGAATGTGGGATTGTTCACCGTTCCCTCCAGGACACGGGTCTTACAATCCACCCCCCTTAGGGCCCAGCATCCTCGCTGGCACACTTCCCGGTCGGGGTCTGGCTCTGATACCAAATTGTCAGGACCCGACCCTCTTCTGTCAGGTCCCAATTCATCTAGCACGATATTGTCCGCTTTGGGCCTCCTTGCCCTTGCCCTCACGGTTTTGTTTTCGGGAGCTCACGGTGCAACTTCCCAGGGGGTCACCCATCCAGAATTGCACCAGCCTCAACTCGCTTAATTTTAGGGTTCCAATCCCCCCCAAAGCCACTGAGCTCCCAAAAGGCCTCATGCTAGATAGGTGTGTGCCTACACCTTTAAGGCACACTACCATTCCCTTCCCAGACCATTCCCCCATCGCAGGAATGTGGGATTGTTCACCGTTCCCTTCAGGACACGGGTCTTACAACTATTACAACTCCAGCCCTTGAGGGACTGACAACAAGTTAATATTTAGCCGAATAGAGAGATGATTTGAAAGATATATCTCATGCTTATATTTACAGAATACAAGGCGTAAAAAAATCGATGATCAGCTCTCTAATGGTCAGATTTCGCTTCACGGCCCATGGTAAGTCAAAGAGCTTGGTCGTTATGAACTTGAAGATCTTGTTCACGTTTATGTTGGATAATTTTTGGACAATTTTGCCCTTTCATCTTAACATATCCTATTAAATTAGATGTTTCGGGGATGGGGGCGCAAATTAGGACTAAAATCTTGTTCAGGAGGCAAATTGGGTCAAAATCATATTCAGGAGACATTCTGAGACTAGTTTAATGTTCAGGGGGTATATTGAGTAAAAAACCTTTCATCTTAACAGAATATATTAAATTAGATATTCATGGGGCAAATTGGGACTAAAATCGTGTTCATGAGGTAAATTGGGTCAAAATCATGTTCATGGTGCATTTTGAGACTTAACTCAATGTTCATTGGGCATATTGAGTAAAAAGTCTTTCATCTTAACAGAATCTGTTAAATTAGGCATTCATGACGCAAATTGGGACTAAAATCCTGTTCATGAGACAAATTGGGTCAATTTCATTTTCATGTTCATGGGGCATTTTAAAATTTAGCTTAATGTTCATGAGACATATTGAATAAAAAGTCAAATGAGAATTAATCTGCAACTTCCATGGGATTTTTGTGTAACTAAAATGGGGATTTAGCGATTCAAATACTAGTTTTGTTTGCTTTCATATATACTATTCAAATCTCATTAGTAGTGTAACAACTCGAGGACGCACATGTGTCATGGCTTAATTATCGATCACATGTGTATGCCTATGTTGATGCCTCATAGAATGGAGATTAATCTCATATTAATGAATGTGCCCCTTGCTGAGGATCATACATGCTATCCCTGGCTTAATACCAAACTCATGTGGGAGTGTTTCATGATATACATGCCCATGGTCTATATTTAACTCGTGCGCATTGTGGTCCTATGGGGCTAGAGTTTAGTCTCATACTCTGTCATGGCCTAATATCTATCTCATGTGCGTACTGGGTTCAATAAAGAAAAAAATTAGAAAAACGTAAAAAAAATTAAAAATAAATTTATGTCCAAGGTAAATTTCATTCAAACGAATACGACCATGTTGTCGATTTTTTGAATTTTTGTATTTACCAAATTCCCCGAAGTTATTATAAATGGTCAACATAAAAAAGGATTAGTATTTGTAACAATGTAATTCTACTGAACCAATCCAAGTTTTTGCCTTTAATCCCATTGGTTCCTAGGGTCCACCTATCACCCTTTGTAAGGTTTCTTGATTACCAAGCCACGAGGTCCAAAGATCAACTCTATTGTTTTGGTAACAAGTCCTTTCTTAGCCGACAAGGTAGAATTTCCAACCACCCCTATTTGAGGGAAGTTTGGTCCTTTGGTCGGGGAAATCCCCCACTTCCACTCTCCTGAGTTCTTGTGGTGGCACATAAGGTTGTGCGTTCAGTCATAGAGAAACTCCGCCATGGTGGAAAGTTACTGCTTAATTTTTTTCTTGTGGGGATAAATCTACAATGCTTAAGCATAATAGAAGAAACAGTAAAAGAGAGGAACCAAAAAGCATAAAAAACCTGCTTCAATTGAACAAAGTACCTCACATGCATACCTTCATAACAGCTTCCCATAAACAACTTTCATAGTAACAAGCTTGATCCCTCTCAACCACAACTCAGCCATTTCAGTCCCACCTTCACACACAAAATGCAGCTCCTTGTTCTTTGTCGTCACCACATGAAACAATTCGGGCTCATTAGTATCAAGTTTCCTTCGGTGATTCCATCTGAATGAATCATTGGCCCCGACCTCTGCCTTCTTGCATATCACATTCCTCCTACTTGACTTCCCCCACTACAAAACCCCCACAACCCCTACCATTTTCAATGTTTTTCTATAGGGAGCTCATTTCCTGCACTTCGTGTGTCAGGACCCGTCCCAAATATGGCCTCGATATCCGGGACGAACCCTGCTCCCGTCTGACAATCACACTTACAGTATCAAACAAAACAAACATCCGTCACACAACTATAAGCATAACTATCAGACGAAGGAGTAAAATATACATAGCAGTCCATCAGAGCATAGTTCTACAAAATGGGTACAAAAGTCCTACAATGCTAGTCTCGCAACGAAAGAACGTCGGAAGCTCTATGCCTCGATATCTGCCTCAACGTTCACCCCAGCGCTATCACCACGACCTGGAGGGAAAATCTAAAACCAAAAGTGTGAGTGGACTAGAATAACCAAAAGTTGTAAAATCAGTTTATCACTAATTCGAGGTTAAGGAAAAATAAGAATCAGTGTTCCCTCCGTTTTTAAACACAGGCATGCCCAACGAAGTACTAGAAAATCATAATATGAAACATCATAAGAAACAGAAACACTATAAAATCTCAGAAGAAACAGATACACTATAAAATACCATAAGAAACAGAAACACTATAAAACGGATATAGAAATCATAGTTTCAGTATCAAATCATCATTTCCGATCAAACCTGCTGGACCTATCCGAGTCTTTAAACTCAATCAGGCCTTAAATGAAATCCGAGTCTTTAAACTCCCGAGTCTTTAAACTCAACAGGCCTATGGGGGTAACATCAACATATCCGAGTCTTTAAACTCCCGAGTCTTTAAACTCAATCCGGGTCCGTCCCCCGTCAATATCAATCCGGGTCTTTAAACCCAATATCCAGATCCAGCAAATCCAATCCATATCCAGTGTAAAACCAATTCGAAATCGATCGCGAAACTCGAATTCGAAATCCCCGGTTTGAAGCCCTTTCGGCGTTCCGAATCGACATTCCGAACCCAAATCCGGAAATCCATTGTTATACCCAGAAATCATACATAATCACAAATCATATTTCATAAACGTGCAAAACGTGCAAAATCTCGGAAATGTCTCGAAAAATGTGCAAACTCATCAATCACATAAATCATCATTCAAAAGCATAAAAACATATTTAAGATCATAAAACGTTAATAAAACAGTTAGGCATGCTTGAAAGAAAGAAAGAGTCCACTCACAAATCCAGAACGAGTCACTCGCGCTCCGTGCGCTCCTCGACTGTCTCGGGTGCCTCCCGTCCTGTCAAAATGCACGAAATAGGGTCACAAAAACATCAAGGATCCTAATCGTAATTTCCCCAATTTTTCGAGAATTAAATAATATTTTAATCCTAAACCCTCAACCGTCTGGATTCCCGAACAACTCCGTAACACCGTCCGATTAACTCGAAAACTATACCAATAAACTCCTTAGGACAAATAGAACCAAACTCCTGTTGGAAGCTTGGCCAGATTCTTCTCCACGCGCCTCCACGCGCCGCCCAAAGTGGCTGTGCGTGGGCCTCACGCGCCTGCTACAGTGCCCTTCAACCTTGAGCAGACCCGGTTCAGCACAGTGGTCTGCAAACTGAACCGGCGTCAGCGGTTCTCCGCCATACCTGCACGATTCCTCTCCCTTTCTTCACCTAAAGCTTCTTCCAGTTCCAACCTATCCATTCCCCAGCTCCTCAGACCTCGACACCGCCCCAATCCCGTCGACTAAAGCTCGAACTAGACGGCCAAACTCCCCCTGTTTCACGATCCAGCCACTCCGGTCATCCCCCGTCATGGTGGCAACACCAGACGGTTCCTAAGGCCCTTCTACGTCTAACCCGACTCACCTTGACCGTCGACTCGTGCCCAAACGTCACGACTCGACGTTTGAACCCACGGCCAAAACAGAGCACCAGAGTACTCACCGTCGACTGAACTCCGCCGTGTACTCACCCGTCACGGCAACTGTCTTAAACGACTCCTAGGACCTCCCTAAACCTCACTTCACTCACCAATCCCCTCGACTCTAGCTCTAGGTCCACGACTTTGCAAAATAAGAAACACGGGAAAAACAGGGGAATTGGGTATACCTTTCGATTCAGTCTCCGCCGTGTGCACCGCCGCGTGCCACGGTGTTCGTTGGGTTCCTTGCAACCACCTGGACCTCCCTCTGCCTTGGTTTGAGCCACCTCACGGCGTAGCCACCACCACAAACTCACAGCCTCCCAGTTTCCTCAAATCTTCGCCGCACCACCACCGTGCCGCCGTGCACGATTCCAGTCCCAAAACACGATCAACACCTCACCCTCGTCTCTCTGTCACTCTCACCAATCACCCTTCACTCACCCTTGTAACAAAATTGATCCAAATCTCTCCCGTTTCTCCCCTCTGTTTCTCTGTGTTCTTCGAACAAGCACGGTTCAAATTGAACAAAGTGTGGCCGTGCACACGTTAGTAGCTCCTGGAACCATCCAGTCCCTTGCACGTGTCCATCAGCCATAGGTTAGCCCAAAATATCCCTGCCACTTGCCCTTATCTGATTGGGCTGAAAGAAAATGACCAAAATACCCCTTGTACAATTAATTACCGTTTTGCTCTCGAACGTTCTAGACCCGTATCTTTTCCGTCCGACGTCCGATGACAGCGTGCCGCCTGTCGTTGGACTCGGGACGTCGAGACCTATCTAATAGTCCTCGGTCTAGGTGAAAATCACAAGTCCTCCAAAAAGTCAACATTTTCCTCACTTAAACAAATTTACGGTAACGCCCTCAATCTTCCGAACGTCATAACTTTTCCTCCGATTGTCCGAATCGAACCTGCCACCTGTCTACGGACTCGTGACGTCCTAAACTACGTCACGGTCACGGGTTAACACTCATCCAATCAGTACTTCAAAAAGTCAACTGTTTGTCTACTATTCACAAGGGTAAAATCGTCCTTTATATACAAAACTTTATAAAATTACATTTTTACCCTTCCCGAAGGTACGGTTTGTTACATCGTGTGGTTCAGATGGTATATGTAAAACATTTAATAAATCATTTCAAAATCTTTCAAAGGGGCCATGCCCAGAATTTCCATAAAACCATCATAAACCCATAAATCCAGTTTCTCAAATCCAAATCTATTTAGGGTCTCTGAACCCGAAATCACATTTATAAACCACAAATGGGACTCATACCCGATATCATACTCAACTAGGCCTCAAGCCCGATATCGTAAACCAACTGGGCCTCCACCAAATGGACTCCAAGTCCGATAGTTTCCAAATCAAATGGGTCTCATACCCGATTTCATACTTCCAAATCCAAAACCGTTCTATTAAATCCACAGTTGAAATCACAAGCACATGTAAATCCAACATAAAACTATATGCCTCAAAATACGTGCAAATACTTAAATACCAAATATCACAAATATATGTACTCAAGGCATTCAAAACATAGATATAAAACATATAAAACAGTTATGCATGCAACATATTTAGAAAACAAAAGTCCACTCATAGACCGTCCTAGTTGCCGCCTCGATATGCATGTCATAAGCCTTCCTGAGGCTAAATCACCATCTTTGGGACTTCCGGACCTGTCCAATTCATACCCAAAGGTCACTAACTATCTATATAAGTCCATAGGGTAAAACCCCAAAACACCCGGAATAGTCAACGTATCCCAGACACGTTTTCTGAGGTGAAAAACTTTGATTTGACCAAGTTAACGATCTCCGATCGACCCGAAACCACCACCATTGGATCCGGATCATCGAAACCCTTCAAATGACACTGATTCCACCTTGAAAATCGCCCTCACGCACCCCCCACGCGCATGGTCAACTCTGGTCAACGGTCAGTCAACGTTGACGTCGCGTTTGACAGGTGTCAAACCTGATAGATGACATCATCTCGTCCCTGACCTCCAGTTGGATCAACCCAATTGCCTGCAACCGGGTCGCACAGACCTGCGACCTGACCCGACCATAAAACCCTCGATTTCAGTTCGTTTTAATCCTAGTTTCTTCATATGTGATCGTCCAACCTCCTTTAATCGATCTATGGACTCACAAACGTGAAATCAAACCTAAAACTTAGCCTTGAATCGATGAATAGTCTGACCAAGTTTCCTTCGTCGAGTTCTCTTGATTCTGGCCACCTCTACCCTCGATTCCAAGCCCTCTGAGCTTGCCCAACCTCCAAAACCTCATCCAAATAGCCAAATCGATCAGAAGTCATCGAAACAGAATCTACAATTTTTGAACTAAAAACTGGGCTCTCTGGTTTTTCCCCTTACCTCGATGTCGTTGCTCCGTCGTGGTCACCGTCGTGATCGTCTCGACGTCCCCTTCCATTTACACTCACGACCCACAAGCAAAGCATGAAGCATAAGGGTGTTTTTGTGGGATTGGGGGTTTGGGTGTTCTCATGGGTTATGGGAATGAAGAACAGAAGTGAGAGATGAAGATGACTAATGAGGATAAGGACCCAAAATATTGGGTTCTGAGTTAATCATATGGGTGACACTTGTCACTCATCTGATGGGTCCTCCCCAGATGTTTCTCCAATCAGATCCTGCCACATGTCGTCCTTTCTTGATTTGCGTGAATAGTGTCATAAACCTTCCTAGACCCGTAACTTTCCTGTCGAACGTCCGATTTCGACGTGCCGCCTGTCTATGGACTCGTGACTTCCCGATCTACGTCACGGTCATCAGTCAATGTCCATTTGACTGCCCGAGTCAAAAGTCAACATTTTTGCCCATTCCCAAGGGTAAAACGGTCATTTTACACCGTCCTTCCAAAATCTCTTGACTAGTCCTCGATTAGTTGCGCTAATCCTCAGTTAAATACTAAAATAATCCCGAAATTCGAGACGGGTCGTTACAAATAATACCTTGTGAAGGGAAACTGGTACTCTAGCTTCTATATACCTAGAGGAATGGTAGAAATAATTGAGGATTGGGTATGTTTTTTATTATGGATATTTGTGTTCAGATGTTTATCTCATGATTGGATTGAAATGAATTGAGTAATGATTTAATGAATTCTAGATTTACGAATGAGTTCTGGACACTAGTTCATGATGGAGTTGTGGAAGCTATTTCTAGGAAAGCCATGTTTGAGCACAGACCCTATGAAAATGTTTATGGAAATGAGTTTATTGGATTTGATGACTGTTTTTCACTTGAACTATCTTTAAGTATGTTGTTGTTTTCTCTGGATGTCTGGTGATTCCAGAGAGGTTGCAATTACGCTATCTGGAGATGAGTAGCTCCGTGAGAGACTCAGTCTCAGGAGTGTTAGATTATGACATCGCATGAATGTCGTTGATTCCGAGGATGTACTCGGAGGTGAGGATCTTGAGTTTTTCTACACATAGTATTGATATCATGACTGGTGTTTGATAATAAGGATTGGAGCTTAATTGATAAGACAAGTCAACTATATGAAGTTGTAACAGTGAACCTGTTTAGTTGGCATTTAAGGAAGTATATGATCAGTTCAATAAGACTACCAATTCTTGGGGAAGCGTACAGAGGGTATTATGTGGAACCCCTGTTCGTATAGGACCTTATGGAATTTTTGGAAAGATAAGGTGAATGGATACCATTGGCATTACTCTAAGAGCCCTTCTGGTGAGGTGCGGTGATATAGAAACTTCGGATGTAACAAAACATCGGTATTGAGGTGGCAGTTGGATGATTATCGAAAGAATTCGATAATTGAGGAACTAATTGTATAGGTTTGAGACATATATGGTAATGGAGTAGGAAACCAAGGAGAAGATCCAGGAAAAAAAGACAAAAAGGAAAATGTTATGTGGATAATCATATATGTTTTTACTCTTGTATGTTGGTGATAAACTTAGAATTAAGGAAACAAATTGGCGACGTCATTATGGGTGAAAAATGATGGTAGTGCCTTAGTATGGATATTGATCTAGAATTCAGAGGTGTGATAAGATTAAGGAATTGAGAACTTTGACGAGAAGTCAGGAAGTGAACCCGTTGGTCATGATCTTACTTAATGATTGGAATTTCGGAATGAACTCAAGCTTAGTAATATTTAGCTTCAAGGAGTAAGTTGGAAGCTGAATAGAAACTGAGATTCAGCTAAGTTATGAGATTGTATGTGATCATTGTACTTGCGGTATGGACTTAGGACGATGGTGTTAACTTAGTGTTATTATTTCTTAGTATGACGTAACATGTGGGTTATATTATTATCATTGTGATTTTGGGATACGATAAGAGTGTGTAAATTATCGGTATTTGTGATCTGAAATATTGTCAGAAATTGTTATGGACGACATGGGTCCGGGTACCATGGTTCGTGATTACAAGATTTGAAACATAAGCGGTTGTTGACTTTTACCATGAGTGGTGATTAATTTGTTGGGAGTGAGATGGATATGATTGAGGTACAAGTATATGTCTTGTGTTGTTGCTTATTATAATGCAGGCTTGAGTTAGTAATTCGTTTTGTTTCGCTAGCAGTGATAAAGCTTAAATGAGGTAATTGAATTTCATACATACCTAAAGGTATTGAGTAATTTTTGGCATGGCTAAGCGATGTTGAGTCCGGTTCTTGGACAGTTTATACGTAAAGACTTATAATACTTTGAGATACTTTGAATGAGGTTTGTGTACATTAGTGAATATTATATATGGTGGAATGATGATTTGGTCTTGTGATTGTGGATACGACGAGTATGTGCCCAGATGTTGCGTAAGTGCAGTCCTTGAACTGGCTACGCATAGTACTAATATTGTGATAATGTGATTGATGTATGTGTATTGATAGGTAGTGTAACGCCCCATATATTCAAGGAAACAAAAATGACCATTTGCCCTTATTAAGTCAAATGTTGACTTTTTTCTATGGACCTCTTTTAAGAATTTCGAGAAGACCGTTACACATGTCTCGAGGTCTTGGGCTTGTAGGCAGGACAACATAGGCATTTTGGTCATTTTTTAAAGGCTTAAAGTTTTCTAGAAAAAACTTTATTATTCCTTCTCCTTCCATTCTACCGACTTAATGCATCAATGTGTGTGTGTGTGTGTGTGTGTGTGTGTGATGTTTTGTAAGGGAAAAAGAGGAGAGATTCAGTGCTGGGCAACCGAATAGGAGAAAAAGAGAGAAAATTGTGAGAATTCGAAAGAGAAGAGGATTTACCAGGGAGAAAAGAGAAAAAAAGAAGCAGAAGAGGGAAAGTGATAGTGAAAGGAAGAGATACCTAGGAAAGAGAAGGGGAAAACGTGGAGAAAACAAGAAGTATAAGGAGGAACTTGCGAAGTATCTCTTTCGGGTTTCTAGCTCCAGGCCAGGGCACTCGAAGGTAGACGTAATAATACCATTTAAGAGGCACTTCAGTCATTTTAGGATAGAAAAGAGAGACAGTGAATGCTGGGATCTTCGAGGTTACGGCTGAGCAGCCATGATCGAACAACGGTGAAGGTGGTTCGACGAGATTCTATAAGTATTTCCCTTCACTGACCTCATAGATCATCTCCCCAATTAGTTTAGGTGAATTTTGATATTTAGAACGAAGAAAGAAAATGTAAAACGGATGAGAATCATCCAGATCATCATCACGAGCCGGTGACCAAAAAAACCAGTCATCCGGGTCTGGTCGACGATCGTGACCAGCCCGTGACCACCACGTGCAGAGAGCTTCTCCCGGTGCGTGTAGCGGCGGATTGAATATCGGTCAACATGAAATTTTTTCTTTATTTAATTCTAACTTTAATGGTATAATTATCAAGTTATTTTGAACTTAATTGATAATAGTTTTGAACGTGTAAAGTATTATGCTATAATTTGGAGTTTAATTAAATCTTGTATAATTAAGAGACTTAATTATGATCCTTTTTAGACATTTAAGGAAATTAAATTGGCAATATCAAATAATAGGAATAATTGTGAAAGTAATCTAAGAGGGGATCTATATTTAAGAGTGTGCTTGATGTATGATGATGAACACATTATGATTTGGGTCATGTTAGGTTGTATCATTTTGTAACCTAAATTTAGGAAGTAGTAGATAATTGGATGAGTACAAGTGATACAATGGTGATAATTTATGTTTAGGTTATGGATGATGTTGATATTTATTTTTGTTATGTTATTACATATGTTATAACCCCCACTACTGACGGGGAAATGGGTCGGATGAGGGCAGTTTCCCCGCAGTGGTGGCTTTAGTTTGGCCAGTTTAATGAATTGAGTAGGATTAAATGTGCAACGACTCGGACCTTCAATAAGGGTAAAATTAAAAAAATCAGATGAAATAGACCATTTTGCCCTTGGAAGTCAAAGGTTGATTTTTTGGTCAAAATCAAAGGGTTGACTTTGATTAAGTGCAAAATGCTGACTTTTTGATTGGAGTGGTTTTTGGCGATTTCGAAAATTCTGTTATTAAGGTCTCGATCTCCCGAGGACGTTAACAGGCGGGATGCTGGAAACAGAGCTCGGTTGGATTCGTTTTTTGTCTAAGTTACGTATGGCTATTTTTGTAATTGAGAAAGAAAGGATATTTTGGTAATTCCTTTTATGAGTTTTTGTTGTGGCCAAATAGGGGAAGGACAGTTGTCCTTATCACTTAGGGGCTTATGTCATCGTCCTTTTGTGTTTGTTTTGAGTTCAAATTAGTGTTGTGTGTGTTTGTGTCGATGGGCCGAGAGCGAGAACAAGAGAAAACAGAGAAGATGAAACATGAGAGAAGACGAAAGGGAGTGTGGGATGAAGAAAGAAAGGAGAGGAAGAAAACATGCAAGGGACATGTCAAACTTGGACTATGAGGGTGTAACGACCCGAATTTTCTATTTATTTGTAAATTGGAAAATATTGTGTAAAATGGCCATTTTGCCCCTAGTTAGGGACAAATATTGACTTTTGACTCGAGACACTATTTTGATGTTAACCCTTGACCGTTACGTAGACCGTGTCGCCCTGAGTTCGTAGACAAGCAGCATGCCGAATTTGGACGCTCGATGCGAAAGTTCTGGGTCACGAAGTTTGATGGTTACTATTACATTTTTCGAGACGTTTGGGCCAAGTGGCATTATTGGATTGGTCAACTGATTCCTTGGACCAATTAGATTTGGATCAATCTGATGAGTGACAAGTGTCACTCATAACTAGCCCATTTACCCAAAAGATTGGGATGCATGTATCTGTTTTCTCTCTTTCTCTCTTTTGTTCATTCAAACCGTGCACTAAGTCATTTCAAACACACACACAACCATCAACCCTCTCCCCTAAACCTTTATCTTCATCTAGTGAGCCTGAGGAGTAACAAGGAGACAAGCGGCATGCCGAATTTAAACGCTCGATGCGAAAGTTGCAGTTCACCGAGTTCGAGGGTTACTATTACATTTTTTGAAACGTTTGGGCCAAGTGGCATTATTAGATTGGTTAAATGATTCCTTGGACCAATCAGATGAGTGACAAGTATCACTCATCTAACTGGCCCATTTACCCAACAGATTGGGATGCATGTATTTGTTCTCTCTCTCTCTTTTGTTCATTCGAATCGTGCACTAAGTCATTGCAAACACACACACAGCCATTAATCCTCTCCGCTAAACCTTTATCTTCATCTAGTGAGCCTGAGTAACAAGGAGAGCTTTGGACGGTAACTCAGAGACTGAGAACGGCGGCCCACGGCGAAGAAGGAATTCACAAATATGAAACCCGAAACTCTTAATTGGGTCAAGTTTGGTTTTGGATTTTTAGGCCGTGTTGAGTGAGTCTAAGGACCCAGAATGTTTGTTTAAGGTTAGTACGAGAGACAGGAACCCAGAACCAGGCTTGACAGCACCGTGATCGATGGAGAGCTGATCGGAAAATATGGGCTGCATGGTTGCTTAATTTAAGGTACGATTTTACTGGGTTTTAGGTGATTTTGAAACCATAGATCCAACCTAGACATCTAGAAAATCTAGTAGGATGAAACGATTTTGAAAACGGGTTGGAAACAAGCGAGTTACAGCCGGGTCGGGTTCGCGGGTTTGGGCGACCCGAACACAGATCCGTCGAGAGGTTAGTGGTGATGACGTCATCACCTATCAGGTTGTTAGAAAACGTGGACCACTCAGTGCATGACACGTGTCACATGTCAGTGCACAGTCAGCACTGACATGTGAGTAACGTGGCCCAATCAAAAGATGCCACGTGTCATTGACGTGTCAGTGACGTGGACTAGTGTGCTGCTGACACGTGGCACCTATCAGAGCCTGAAACGTGGCACCTATCAGAGTCTGACATGTGCCCCTCTTAGAGTCTGACATAGTCAGATGACATCATGCTGACATCAACACAGCTGACCGTTGACTTTTGACCACACGCATTGACCCACGCATGGGGCGCGTGGGCCCGAGTTTTGAAGCAGGACCTGCACCATTTACAAGGTTTCGACGTTCCAAATCCAATGGCAGTGGTTTCGTGTCGATCCGAGACCGTTGGATAGGTCAAATTGAGGTTTGAAGCCTCGGGAAACGTGTTCGGGACGCGTTCCTAGGCCTGTTTTGTTCTAGGTTTTGATGTTAGACCTAGTAGGGTCAATTAGTGACCTTTGGATGTGTTTGGACAGGCCCGGAGACTGTGTTTAGCTTCGGGACATGTTTAGGCTGTTCGTTAGCGCATCAAGGACTGATTGTGAATGGATTGGTTGTTTTATTCTGAAATGCATGCATAACTGTTTTACATGTTTTCTTAAATGATTTATGTTGAATATGTTGGAAAGCATGGAATTTATATATTTGAAGCATTGGTTATGAACTATGTTGTGGATTTTCTTGGAAAAATGAGGTTTTCGGGCTTGAGACCCATTTGGTAGCAGTGTGACCCATTTTTGTGGGTCAATGGAGTTTTAAATGAAAGATTGATTCAAATGATTTGATTGGTGATCCGGTATGAACGGTTTATGAGAAACGAGCTTTCGAAATGGATCTCTGAACGTGGTTTTGGAAGGTTTCGGGCCTAGTCCCAATGTAAACAGTGGTTGGTTTTGATCTAAAAAAAAGACGGATTTCAAATGTGATGTTATTGAATTGCATTTTTTCACACTTATATATGCCCTCCTGTATGTACAGTTAGTCTCCTCCAAACGTCGATGATCCTGGAGTTGTCACGATTCCTTACTTGAAATGGGTGACTCCAAGGGGGAACTTGGGCCTAGGAGTGTGAGGTATGATATCGTCTCAGACATGTAGGGATCGAAGGTAGGACCACCCCAGACGTCGTAGATCCTAGGGGGTAGGCTCGGAGATGAGACACTGAGTAGTACGCGCACTGTAGAGAAATCGTGACTAGTATTGGTTGGACATCTGGGATGTCGGGGATGGGTTATATATACGTTGTGTTTCACTGATGTTTACTTCCAGACGTACGCTTGTATCGATATATGTATATGTATAGATACTTATATGTATGATTTAACTGTGTTTATACGTTTTACCTTGAATGCATGCATATTTGTAAAGCGAAGGGTTAGATTATATATATTTTTTCAAAAAATGTTATAACTCATTTATTTTTGGTCCACTCACACTTTGATTGTTTTCGTGACCCTACAGGCGGTGATACTGAGCAAGGGACCGACTCCGGGGTTGAAGCATAATTAGCACCATAGCGTTTTATTCACCATACGGGGGCAGGTGTTTGTATTTGTATTATTAGTACGAACCTAATGCTCTCGTCCCTTATCTGACGTTACTATTGTATTTAAAAACACCGGTGTGTATTTTGGAACCCTAGTAAGGGTATTTGTGGTAATATAACCCTAGTAAGGGTTGTTGTGGTACTTTGTATTGCACGTCAGATGGGATCAGGCATTACCCCTAGTGGTCCCCAGGGGGGATCGGGGCGAGTCTTGTCAAGTTGGTATCAGAGCAGAGCATTAGACTAGCAGTCTGTACTTAGTACAATGATGCGCGTACTATGTCGTACTAATATTTCTATTTATGCCTTTTAACAATTCAGTATGCCCTCGAGACGAGCGGCCCCTACACCGCCTCCAGACATGGATCTCGAGGGAGACTCTGGAGGTTCGAGTGCTGGGTGTTCCTTGATAGAGAGAGCGCGCCATTTAGGTGCTACTGTGTTCAGTGGTGTGGCTGATCTCGAGGTTGCCTACCGATGGATCTTGAGGTTGGAGAAGATTTTCCTAGCGGTGCCCTATCCTCCTAAATAGAGAGTTATGTTGGCCACTTTTCTACTGTATGGTGACGCACATGAGTGGTTGTATACTTTGGAGTTGTCATGTTGGGACGCCACTACAGTGACCTGGGATGCGTTTAAGACCCAGTTCCTGGAACAATACTATTCCCGTTCCTTTCGTGATGTTAAGGAGATTGAGTTCCTCCAGCTCCAGCAAGGGAACATGATCGTCAGTATGAGCAATGGTTTCAGAGGTTGTCTCAGTTTGCAGCTGCTTTTGTAAGGACAAAGGTAGACAAATGTCGACGGTTTGAGCTGGGCCTGAGAGGAGATATCTGAGCCATGGTGACATCTGCTTCGGGTTCTTTCTCCACACTCCGGGAGTTAATCGATACTGCGGTTAGGGTGGAGGAAAGCTGGGTAGCCCGCCAGCAGGACTTTGAGAGTAGGCGATGCAGAGATCGTTCTTTTGCTAGACCTTTGGGCCACAGGGCTCTGAAAGGATGTCGGTATAGTAGTGGATCATCGTTATCCGGTAGTAGGCAGTCGAGCAGTGGCCATTATGGCAGATTCAGGAGAGCCCGAGGATCAGGTTACAGAACACCTCAGTATAGTAGCGCTTCAATTGGGTCCACGGGCTGAGGGTCTTTCACCTGCTACTCTTGTGGTGAGCGAGGCCATATCGCGAGAGATTGCCTATAGTGGATGGGTGGTAATGCGATAGGACAGACTCAGAGTACCACATCTGATGCTACTGGGGGTAGAGGCCAGGGTGGAGCCACAAGCGGCTACGGGGGACCACGAGGGCGTGGTCGTGCAGGGGGACCCCAGGCTCGAGTCTTTGTGGTTACGCAACAAGAGGCCATGACTACTCCTGGAGTGGTGACAGGTACACTTACTATTTCTGATGTATCTATACGTGTATGGATGGACCCGGGAGACACACATTCTTTTAATTCACGGGGTTGTACCGGGTTACTAGACCGAGAGTTATCTGCACTTGGAGGTGAGTTAGGTGTTGGTACCTCGACTGGAGAGGTTTATGTAGTAAACCAGGTGCTAAAGGATTGCCCCTTGAGAGTATGGGAGGTTGAGTTGTTGGCAGACTTGATACTCCTGAACTTACACGACTTTGATGTGATACTTGACATGGACTGGTTGTCAGAACATGGTGTTCTGATGGACTGTAGTAACAAGAGGGTGCTGATTCGAAGTCCAGGCTTACCTGAGGTGACGTTCCAGGGAGACTTGTTGAGTTCGTCGCCCGGAATCATTTCGGCTCTTACAACTCAGAAGCTACTGATGAAGGGCTGTCAGGGTTACCTAGCCCATGTGGTGGATACGAGTGTTACCCCGCCGAGGGCGGACTATATACCAGTGGTATGGGACTTCCCAGATGTTTTTCAGAAGATCTACCAGGCTTGCCACCACACCGAGAGATCGAGTTTACGATCGAGCTACTACCAGGTACAGGACCTATTGTACAAGCACCTTACCGTATGGCACCTGCGGAATTGAGGGAACTGAGGGAACAACTACAAGAGTTACTAAATTTGGGGTTCATTCGTCCTAGTGCTTCGCCGTGGTGAGCACCGGTCCTATTTGTAAGGAAGAAAGAGGATAGTCTCAGGTTGTGTGTAGATCACCGTCAGTTAAATAAAGTGACAGTGAGGAATAAGTATCCTTTGCCTAGGATAGACGATTTGTTTGACTAGTTGAGATGGACGAAGTATTTTACCAAGATTGATTTGAGGTTGGGATATCATCAATTAAGGATCGCTGAAGGGGATGTCCCGAAGACAGCTTTCAGGACCCGGTATGGGCATTTTGAGTTTCTGGTGATGCCTTTAGACTGACGAATGCACCAGTAGCATTCATGGATTTAATGAATCGGGTGTTCAAGTCTTATCTGGACCAAATTCGTGATCATGTTCATTGATGACATTTTGTGTATTCAAAGAGTGCTAGGGCGCATAAGAAACACCTGAGGTTAGTACTGACCAATTTTGGCTAAACAGTATTGGATTTCTGGGTCACATCATCTCAATTGAGGGGATTAGCGTGGACCCCCAGAAGTCAGAAGCAATAACTAACTGGGAGCAACCTAAGAAGTAACAGAGGTTTGGAGCTTCATTGGCTTGGCTGGGTAAGACGTTTCGTAAATGCTTCTCTACGATTGCTGCTCCATTGACCCGCTTGATGAGGAAAGGGGCCAACTTTGTTTGGAATGAGCACTGCGAGAATAGTTTCCAAGAATTAAAGAAACGACTAACCACTGCACCAGTTTTGGATTTACCAGATGACAGTGGGGAATTCGTGGTTTATAGTGATGCATCCTTACAAGGCTTGGGTTGCGTGTTGATGCAGCACGAGAGAGTTATATCCTATGCCTCCCGATAGTTGAAATCACATGAGGCGAACTACCCTACTCACGATTTAGAGTTGGCAGCAGTGGTGCATGCCCTGAAGATCTGGAGACATTATTTATACAGGGAGACGTGTAGGATTTTTACAGACCATCAGAGTTTAAAATATATATTCACTCAGAAGGAGTTGAATCAAAGACAGAGACAATGGCTGGAATTAATCAAGGACTACGAATGCATAATCGAGTACCACCCCAGGAAGGCAAATGTCGTAGCTGATGCATTGAGCAGAAATGTGGTTAGTTCAGTTGCCCATTTGCATTTAGTTTATCTGCCATTGTTAGTGGAACTACGACAGATAGGAGTTAGGCTTGGAGTGGATGGTGATGGAGCCCTTTTGGCGAGCTATCATGTGAGACCCTTATTGCTGGATCAAATTTTGGACGCTCAACTTCAAGATCCTACCTTGTATTTGTTGAGGTTGGAGGTTAAAGCTGGAGAAAGACAGGATTTCGCCGTCAGAGACGACGCCATAGTATTAAAACAGGGTCGACTGTGTGTACCAGCAGATGCTACCTTGAGAGTAGAGATACTTGAAGAGGCTCACAGTTCATCCTATGTCATGTACTCGGGAGGAAACAAAATGTATCGGACACTCAGGGAGTGCTATTGGTGGGTAGGCATGAAAAAAGAAATCGCAGAGTTTGTGAGTCAATGCCTGATATCCCAACAGGTGAAGGCTGAGCGGTAAAGACCTTATGGATCCTTGCAGTCCCTTCCAATCCCTGAGTGGAAATGGGATCATCTCACTATGGAATTTGTGTTCAAACTTCCGACCACACAGAGCGGATTTGATGGTGTTTGGGTGAGCGTGGATCGACTTACGAAGTCGGCACACTTCTTGCCAGTGTGTGAAACTTTTAAACCCAACCGACTGGCACAGCTGTTTGTATATGAGATTGTAAGACTACATGGGACACCAGATTCAATAGTGTCAGATAGAGATCCGCAGTTTACATCGAGGTTTTGGTAGAGTTTACAGAGAGCCCTTGGCACGAGGCTGCATTTTAGCACCCCATTTCATCCCCAGTCTGATGGACAGTTAGAGATGACTATTTAGATCCTGAAGGATATGATGAGGGCCTGCGTACTACAGTTCCAAGGTACTTAGGATACATTCTTGCCCTTGATGGAATTCGCTTATAATAACAGCTACTAGGCAAGTATTGGAATGGCACCATTTGAGGCACTGTATGGACGACAGTGCAGAATGCCTTTATACTGGATTGAAATAGGTGAGAGGGCATTGTTGGCATGGTTGTGACCCAAGAAAAATTCAAGATCATCAGGGAAAGATTGAAGACGGCTCAGGATCGTCAAAAGAGTTATGCGGACCATAGAATCAGGGATCTTAAGTTTGAAGTAGGAGATTGGGTGTTTCTGAAACTGTCGCTATGGAAGGGCATTGTCCGTTTCGGAAGACAAGGGAAGTTGAGCCCTCGGTACATTGGACCATATGAGATTACAGAGAGAGTGGGTAGAGTGGCATATAGACTAGCCTTACCTCTAGATCTTGCACGAGTACATGATGTCTTTCACGTATCCATGCTTTGGAAGTATGTACGGGAAGAATCGTATATTTTGGTAGAGTATCCTTTGGAACTTAGGACAGACTTGAGCTTTGAAGAGCAACCCGTACAGATCCTGGATTAGAAACAAAAAGTCTTGAGTAATAAGACCATCCCGTTGGTGAAAGTACTATGGAGGAACTCGCTTGTGGAAGAAGCCACATGAGAACCCAAGGCCTTGATGCGAGAGCAATACCCATACTTGTTCAAGTAATTTCGAGGACAAAATTTTTGTTAGCTGGGTAGTTTGTAACGACTCGGATTTTCTGTTTATTTGTAAATTGGAAAATTTCGTGTAAAATGACCATTTTGCCCTTAGTTAGGGTAAAATATTGACTTTTGACTCGAGACACTATTTTGATGTTGATCATTGACCGTTACGTAGACCGTGTTGCCTTGAGTTCGTAGACAGACGGCATGCCGAATTTGGGCGCTTGATGCGAAAGTTGCAGTTCACGGAGTTCGAGGGTTACTATTACATTTTTCGAGACGTTTGGGCCAAGTGGCATTATTGGATTGGTTAACTAATTCCTTGGACCAATCAGATGAGTGACAAGTGTCACTCATCTAACTGGCCCATTTACCCAAAAGATTGGGATGCATGTATTTGTTCTCTCTCTTTCTCTCTCTCTCTCTCTCTCTCTCTCTCTCTTTTGTTCATTCGTACCGTGCACTAAGTCCTTGCAAACACACACACAGCCATCAACCATCTCCCTTAAACCTTTATCTTCATCTAGTGAGCCTGAGGAGTAACATGGAGAGCTTTGGACGGTAACTCAGAGGCTGAGAATGGCAGCCCACGACGAAGAAGGAATTCACAGGTCAGAAACTCGAAACACTTAATCGGGTCAAGTTTAGTTTTGGATTTTTAGGTCATGTTGAGTGAGTCTAAGGATCCAGAATGTTTGTTTAAGATTAATACAAGAGATGGGAACCCAGAACCAGGCTTGACGGTACCGTGATCGACGGAGAGCTGATCAGAAAATCTGGGCTGCACAGTTGCTTGATTTAAGATACGATTTTACTGGGTTTTAGGTGATTTTGAAACCATAGATCCAACCTAGACGTCTAGATAATCCAGTAGGACGAAACGGTTTTGAAAACGGGTCAGAAACAAGCGAGTTACAATCGGGTCGTGTTCGCGGGTTTGAGCGACCCAAACACAGACCCTTCGAGAGGTTAGTGGTGATGATTTCATCAGCTGATGTCATCACTTGTCCGGCTGTTAGAAAACATGGACCACTCAGTGCATGACACGTGTCACATGTCAGTGCACAGTCAACACTAACATGTTAGTGACGTGGCCCAATTAGAGGATGTCACGTGTCACTCACATGTTAGTGACGTGGACTAGTGTGATGCTGACACATGGTGTAACGACCCGTCCCGAATATCGGGATTTAATAATATTTAATTGTGACTTACTAATCTGGGATTAGTTGGGCGATTTCGGACGAATTGTGCAAAATGACCGTTTTACCCCTAGGTGTGGGCAACACGTTGACTTTTAATTCAGATGGTCAAATGGACTTTGACCGATGACCGTGACGTAGTTCGGGACGTCACGAGTTCATAGACAGGTGGCACGTTCGATTCCGACGTTCGTGGTGAAAGTTATGATGTACGGAAGTTCATGGGCGTTTTCGTAATTTGAACGTAATAAGGGAGAAATGTTGACTTTTTGATCGGGAGGTCCGATGGCCGGGGACCGAGGACCGTTAGGAAGGTCTCGATGCCCTGAGTTCGTAGACAGGCGGCACGCATCAATCGGGGTCCGTATGACCGAGTTACGGGTCAGGATGCGTGAGGGGCATTTTGGTAATTTTCTGCACAAGGGCAGAATTGTAATTTCACACAGGGTACTGTTTCATTGAACAGCCGTGAAGGTGGGAGGTTTGTGCGATCGATCCCATGGTTGTTTATCAATTTAATGACTGAGTTGGGGCAGCTTTGGATTGTGTTTGCACATGTATTGTGCTGGCAATCACTCACATGAACATGGGCACTGGTTTTATTAATATTTTCGGGTCAGTGCAGGGGATTTTTCTCAGTGGATTGTGGGACACTTTTGGATGCCTTTAACGGCTGAATTGGATTAAAGGAATGGAATATATGTCGTGTGGGTTACTCTGGGATTGAGAATGAAAGGAAATGAGGGAAATTGATGTTGGAATTCTCTGAAAACCCGAAACTGGGTTCTGGGAAATTCAAATACAAATTTCTAGTTTTAGGCCAGCCCAAGCCTAATTGATGATGGATTGAGCTTCCTGGAACTTCAACGTGTCGAACCAGATCAAATGGGGCAAGCTTTGGGGCTCCTAGGGCCGTGAACAGACGAGGTGGACGACCGGAAAACTCAAGCTTGAGTTGTGGTGATTGAGGTAATGTCGTGTTCAATTAATCATGCTAATTGGTTCGTGTTAATCCTTATAAGCTTCATATGAAGTTAATTTGACAATGGTTGAGGATTGGAGGAGTTTTGGTGATTGACCCGTTTTGGGTGATCACGGGTTGATGGATTGATTAAGGAATGGTTGATGTTGATCGATGTCACAGACCTGAAATTCATTGGTTAATGATTGTTGTAGGATCAAGAACGGATTGAATTGATGTCGAATTGGGTGTGATTGAACCGGATCCTATCGCGGGTAATCATACTCGTTTACCAGACAAACGGGTGAAGAAGGAACACTGTAGCAGTCACTGTAGCAGGCGCGTGGCTTTCACGCGCAGCCACTCACGGCGGCGCGTGACGGTGCGTGGGCACGAATCTCGAGGTGAGGTCAACATGACTTTTATCCTATACAATGTAACGAACATTTTGGGATTGGTTTCGTGTCGATCGAATCCCGTTTCGTTATTATTCGGGATGTCCGAAGGTTTTAAATCCAGTTTAAAAATACTTAAAAATTCGGGAAAATTACGGGACTTGAATAGGATGTTAATGATGATGTTAGTAATCCTCTAATGTGATTTGAACAGGATTGGGAGTCCCGGTGATAGTGGTGTGGCCCGGGAAGGCCTATGACACGCGTATCGAGGCGCTTTGTTAAACGGTCTGTGAGTGGACATTGGTTTTATAAATTCGATGCATGCATAACTGTTTCATGATTGTTATAATTGGGATTATATGATTTATTTTGGATATCAGTGAATTTATATGTTTTCATGCATTTCGAGGCGATTTACGTGTTTGCACGTGAATCGAGGTTTTCTGGATTTGCACTGATTTCCATAAATATGGATGGATATGATTTCATGAAACGGTTACGGATTTGATAAAGTAAAATCGGGCCAGGGGCCCAGTTAATTTATTGAATCGGGCCAGGGGCCCAGTTAACTTGTTAATCGGGCCAGGGGCCCAATTGAATTATGAAATCGGGCCAGGGGCCCAGTTAACTTATGAATCGGGCCAGGGGCCCAGTTGACTTATATATGTGATTTCGGGTCGGGGACCCTAAAATGGAATTGAATAAACTATTTCGGATTTGATTCAACTATTTGGACTTATGACGGTTTTATGGAAATTCGGGGCAGGGCCCTTGTGATATTTTGGAAATGAATAATAAATTGTGTTCCATAAAACCATCTCGATATGAGGATATTTATATCCTGGTCTCCTCCAAGTGTCGGGGACACTGGAGAAGTCATGGTGCATTCCCTGCGAGGGCTCATTGTACGGAGCTACCGGACCGTATAGTGATCCAGGAGCAGGATTGCTGGACGTCATGGACGTCAGACATCGGGGATGTCAGAGATATGGACCCGGTGAGACCCCGGGCAGCACGCGTTGCTTAATACCGTGAGATATGACGTCTGGAACGTCAAGCGTCTAGGACGCTAGGCATCGGGGATGCCGGAGATGGAAAAATAATAAATGAATATTACTGGATTGATGAAATAACTCTTGGATTGACTTTTGGAATTTGAAACTATGCTTTGGTTTCCGAGCTAAGGCCCTTTGGTTATTTCTAAATAAATATGGGATTATTGGTTTTTGGTGCATGCATATGATTTTACTGAGGGGCATAAATGTCTTATAAATGTTTTTAACAGACTTATTTATTTTCGTCCACTCACAGCTTTTGTTTTTAATGCCCTTCAGGATGATTCCGGATACGACTGCAGCAGAGACTTGAGCATCGCACACCTCCTCCATCGATCCTTACGCACTCTGGAAGCCCGTTTGGGCAATGGAAATCGGTTATCCCTTGTCTGACGCCTCTTGTCAGACGGGAGCACGTCACATTCCATGGTAATCCCGGGGGGATTGGGATGGGTCGTGTCAAGTGGTATCAGAGCAGGTTTTGCTCTTTTGTGCGCAAGGGACGAGGGTGTGATGTCTCTTTGGGCTGCAGTTCCGTTGTCAACCTGATAGATAGTTTTGGTAGATTGGGTGTGTGTGGCCCGATACGCCGTGCATTGATGCGATTCAACCCAAGTGGGGTTGTATACGATTAACTGGTAATGTGGGACCGTCGGTTCGGTCATGTGATTATGGATTGTTGTGCCACTGGGCACAGCCGGGTTCAGGGAACCCCATTTGAATAATGTTATGGAAATGCGAAACTCAGTGGAGTATTGGTCTAAGTTTTGGACCCTGGTAGTGTTGGCTAGTGTACGGGGAGTTGGTGCATCGGAGTTAGCCGATGACCTTCATGGTGGAACCCACGATGGAACCCACGTTGAGTTGATGATTGGATTGGATTTGACGTCTATATGATGTCAGGACCGCGGGGTCGGTCAGGTTGTGGGTTTTACTGCAAAAGGCAGTTGGGTTTGGTGGAACCCTAGGGTGTGATTTTGGAACCCTAATTTATAATTGATGGGCAGGAAAAGTGAACTTTAATTAAGGATTTGTGCTGCGACGTGCGGCTGAGGTCATGAATGACCATGTGGATGACTCTAGTGAGTCTAGTCTGGATTATGGGATTCGATCCACGGATGCGGTTATGAGATAAAATATGGAATTCCGTGTTGGACCGAATATTAGTGTGCTGTGCGGATACGGATCTTGACAAGCGATGACTGTTGGTCGACAGTTGTGTCGAGATGACTGGCTATCGAGGGTATTTAGTGTGGCTTCCACACTTGGGGATCAGGGTATGTTCAGGGAACGTCCATTATCCTGATGTGCTGATGGCCAAAAAATTGGAGGTACCCATAGTCGTGAGGTACGAGTGGTGTTACGGGATCGTCGTTCGGAATGAACGGAGATCCAGGGTAACAACTTTGCACACAGTGTGCTAGCATGGGTGTTCGTGTGCTAGTGTGGATGTTCGTGTGCTATGTATGGATGTTGGTATGGTGGTACCCTTATGCCAATACTAGTATGGATGCCAGTGTGCTGATACTAGTATTGATGATGGTGCGCTGGTATTAGTACTAGCACTGTGCAGGTGTCAGTGATTGTGATGACGATGAGCCACCAGTTGGGGTGTGACTCTGTCATGATGGACATGTGATTGGTATCTGCGACTCAGAGGTGGTTGAGTCTTGGACTGGATGGGTTCCAGTGGAGGTCGTGTCGTGTTAGGATGAGTTCCGACAGATATACGATGACTTGTGATGAACGGATAAAATGGTATGATTGAAACTTGGGGAATCTAGGGACGATGTTCCCTATGTCATAAGAATTGGTGGATTTGGGGGAGTTGTTGTCAACTCCGAGATTGGTATGTTGGTATACTTCTTATATCCTCAGAGAGTACAAGGAAATTATTGAAATTGGAAAAGTCGGGGAAACCATTCGTGGTATTGATGTGGGATTTTGTGATTGTGAATCACTTGAAACCTGAGGATTGAACCTGTAAAGGTTGAGATGTGAGACGAAGGCAGTATGGTATGCACATCCAGGCAGAGTTGTGGATATTCCGTTAGGAATCGGGGTGTGTGCATACATGAGTATTGGCGGACGTGAGGTCCGAATGATGATTTGATTTTGGACACGTGGTGGTCCAAGTGAGGTATGGACGTGGGCAGTCCAGTGGTTGGACTTGACATCTCATTGGGAGCATGTCTGTTTCCAACATGGTTGGAACTCCCGATTCGGGGAGAGTGGTGATTTGGAGACGAGAGGAGTGCTCGTTTCCGCATCGGTGATTGATGTTCCGAAGTCATTGGGGTTGACTTCTTATTTCCTGTCGTGGCAGATGATGATTGTTGTTACCAGTACGTTGAGCGTGTATTGGTAGGTGGACCCATGTTTGGCTTGGGGTCATTGGACATAAGAAGTGGTGTATGGTTTTGGATTTGGTGGTAAAATGAGAGGCCATCTTTCCACCAAGGGAAATTTGGCGAATGATTCAATGAGGGTGTAAGACCCTACGATCAGCTTCCAGATGGATTGTTAGCTATGTGAGCATGTGTGGATCCTAGGTGGATCTGATTTGTGATGTTGTCGACTTTGGTCGATGTGACGATCTAGGATCGTGATGTTACTTGTCGGGTGACGTAGCGATGGATATGGATTGTGATCGTGATGATCCAAATTGGGTGGAGAGTTTATCACTCTTACCTTGATATGTGAGTCGTAAATGACGGGACTGAACTTCTTTTCGGAGTGAAGTCCATATGGTTGTTACTCGGTTGAGTAGGTTTCCGAAGTGGTCAGATTTTGTCAACCTTTGACGTGTGAATATTGGGATTGGCTTCCCTATGAAGTCAATCGAGTGTTTTGGACAAGCAACCGATAGATTCGGTTATGTTACGTCTTGATGGACGTACACGAGATTTTGGGTTTTGGAATCGAATTTCTGGGTGACGATTCTGGATTCGATTGCGAAGCTCGAAAATGGATTACTGGATTTGGGTACGAAATGATTATTCCAATGCTAGCTTACGGAGTAATGATTTCGGATTCGGATTTGGAAATGGATTAAAAATATGATGTCTGGGTTCGGGTTCGGGATTTCTTACGAAATTGCGAATTCGGATTCGGAATTGGAACTAGATGACGGGTGGAGTTCGTTTTGTCTCATGTTGGTTTGGGCAAATGTACTCCATTACTAGAACGTGTTTGGCTATGACCTGGGTGGCTATAGGCAGATTGATGGATTGAGGTACGTACAGGGTACGTTGTACGATAATTGGTACTGGTTAGGCGGAGTGGTGCCTAATGGCGGTACATAGGATGTACCTGTGGTGTGCGATCAAACGTGATGGGGATCGGCTTGGTTCCGATATCATTTGTTTGGTTTTGATCGTGGACTAGACATTGGATACCGTGCGCTGTGCAGATTGATCTTGTCGGGTTCATTGATTTTATGAGCAGGTGCTCTTAGCCATGGTTGGCTTGTGGAACCCTAGTTTTGAGATGTGTGACTCACTGCTGGGCTGGTATTCAACGTGTTCCAGTTACACCACTTGATGGAGTAAGTTGACGGTATACGTACACTCAGGATGAGTGAATTGGTGGTCTGAGTAACCACGAGTAGCCTGGTGCGACTTGATCACACCGTGATTTCCCAGCGTCTTGGTTCGCTGAGGGAGTCGGCGATTATGGACATTGAGATTATTTTGTGTCGTAGGATTGGGCTTACCCTGCGAATTGTGATCATGTGGTTGATCTTGCGCTACATCGAGGGTGATGTAGTACGTGGTGTTATCATTGACTGGCTGATGGTTGGGGCTTTACTAGGGTGGTAAAGCTTAGCGGTGACAGTTTGACTGGTGGTGTCAGCGTGGACTGACAAATGAGATTTGGTGACTCCCAATGGGAGCAAATGTAAGGATATATTGGCAATGGAAGGGAACCGTCTAGCTGAAGGAGTCAGCTAAATGGTTAAGCGATCTTATCGCGGATCAGGTGATTATGTCCACTCGAGGTGGTCGAGCGTTGTTGTTGTGACGTATGACTGTGATGGGATGACTGGGTACAGACGAGGCTGGTGTGGTCCCAGTATGTGGGTGTACAAGTGTACACAGATGTGTGATCGAATTGTTTCCCACGAGGTGGTTGTGGAATAAGAAGATTGGTAATTTCGAGGACGAAATTCTTTAAGGAGGGAAGGTTGTAACGACCCGTCCCGAATATCGGGATTTAATAATATTTAATTGTGACTTACTAATCTGGGATTAGTTGGGCGATTTCGGACGAATTGTGCAAAATGACCGTTTTGCCCCTGGGCGTGGGCAACACGTTGACTTTTAATTTGGATGGTCAAATGGACTTTGACCGATGACCGTGACGTAGTTCGGGACGTCACGAGTTCATAGACAGGTGGCACGTTCGATTCCGACATTCGTGGTGAAAGTTATGATGTACGGCAGTTCATGGGCGTTTTCGTAATTTGAACATAATAAGGGGGAAATGTTGACTTTTTGATCGGGAGGTCCGATGGCCGAGGACCGAGGACCGTTAGGAAGGTCTCGATGCCCTGAGTTCGTAGATAGGCGGCACGCATCAATCGGGGTCCGTATGACCGAGTTACGGGTCAGGATGCGTGAGGGGCATTTTGGTAATTTTCTGCACAAGGGCAGAATTGTAATTTCACACAGGGTACTGTTTCATTGAACAGCCGTGAAGGTGAGAGGTTTGTGCGATCGATCCCATGGTTGTTTATCAATTTAATGACTGAGTTGGGGCAGCTTTGGATTGTGTTTGCACATGTATTGTGCTAGCAATCACTCACATGAACATGGGCACTGGTTTTATTAATATTTTCGGGTCAGTGCAGGGGATTTTTCTCAGTGGATTGTGGGACACTTTTGGATGCCTTTAACGGCTGAATTGGATTAAAGGAATGGAATATATGTCGTGTGGGTTACTCTGGGATTGAGAATGAAAGGAAATGAGGGAAATTGATGTTGGAATTCTCTGAAAACCCGAAACTGGGTTCTGGGAAATTCAAATACAAATTTCTAGTTTTAGGCCAGCCCAAGCCTAATTGATGATGGATTGAGCTTCCTGGAACTTCAACGTGTCGAACCAGATCAAATGGGGCAAGCTTTGGGGCTCCTAGGGCCGTGAACGGACGAGGTGGACGGCTGGAAAACTCAAGCTTGAGTTGTGGTGATTGAGGTAATGTCGTGTTCAATTAATCATGCTAATTGGTTCGTGTTAATCCTTATAAGCTTCATATGAAGTTAATTTGACAATGGTTGAGGATTAGAGGAGTTTTGGTGATTGACCCGTTTTGGGTGATCACGGGTTGATGGCTTGATTAAGGAATGGTTGATGTTGATCGATGTCACAGACCTGAAATTCATTGGTTAATGATTGTTGTAGGATCAAGAACGGATTGAATTGATGTCGAATTGGGTGTGATTGAACCGGATCCTATCGCGGGTAATCATACTCGTTTACCAGACAAACGGGTGAAGAAGGAACACTGTAGCAGTCACTGTAGCAGGCGCGTGGCTTCACGCGCAGCCACTCACGGCGGCGCGTGACGGCGCGTGGGAACGAATCTCGAGGTGAGGTCAACATAACTTTTATCCTATACAATGTAACGAACATTTTGGGATTGGTTTCGTGTCGATCGGATCCCGTTTCGTTATTGTTCGGGATGTCCGAAGGTTTTAAATCCAGTTTAAAAATACTTAAAAATTCGGGAAAATTACGGGACTTGAATAGGATGTTAATGATGAGGTTAGTAATCCTCTAATGTGATTTGAACAGGATTGGGAGTCCCGGTGATAGTGGTGTGGCCCGGGAAGGCCTATGGCACGCGTATCGAGGCGCTCGGTTAAACGGTATGTGAGTGGACATTGGTTTTATAAATTCGATGCATGCATAACTGTTTCATGATTGTTATAATTGGGATTATATGCTTTATTTTGGATATCAGTGAATTTATATGTTTTCACGCATTTCGAGACGATTTACGTGTTTGCACGTGAATCGAGGTTTTTTGGATTTGCACTGATTTCCATAAATATGGATGGATATGATTTCATGAAACGGTTACGGATTTGATAAAGTAAAATCGGGCCAGGGGCCCAGTTAATTTGTTGAATCGGGCCAGGGGTCCAGTTAACTTGTTAATCGGGCCAGGGGCCCAATTGAATTATGAAATCGGGCCAGGGGCCCAGTTAACTTATGAATCGGGCCAGGGGCCCAGTTGACTTATATATGTGATTTCGGGTCGGGGACCCTAAAATGGAATTGAATAAACTATTTCGGATTTGATTCAACTATTTGGACTTATGACGGTTTTATGGAAATTCGGGGCAGGGCCCTTGTGATATTTTGGAAATGAATAATAAAATGTGTTCCATAAAACCATCTCGATATGAGGATATTTATATCCTGGTCTCCTCCAAGTGTCGGGGACACTGGAGAAGTCACGGTGCATTGCCTGCGAGGGCTCATTGTACGGAACTACCGGACCGTATAGTGATCCAGGAGCAGGATTGCTTGACGTCATGGACGTCAGACATCGGGGATGTCAGAGATATGGACCCGGTGAGACCCCGGGCAGCACGCTTTGCTTAATACCGTGAGATATGACGTCTGGAACATCAAGCGTCTAGGACGCTAGGCATCGGGGATGCCGGAGATGGAAAAATAATAAATGAATATTACTGGATTGATGAAATAACTCTTGGATTGACTTTTGGAATTTGAAACTATGCTTTGGTTTCCCGGCTAAGGCCCTAATGGTTATTTCTAAATAAATATGGGATTATTGGTTTTTGGTGCATGCATATGATTTTACTGAGGGGCATAAATGTCTTATAAATGTTTTTAACAGACTTGTTTATTTTCGTCCACTCACAGCTTTTGTTTTTAATGCCCTTCAGGATGATTCCGGATACGACTGCAGCAGAGACTTGAGCATCGCACACCTCCTCCATCGATCCTTACGCACTCTGGAAGCCCGTTTGGGCAATGGCAATCGGTTATCCCTTGTCTGACGCCTCTTGTCAGACGGGAACACGTCACATTCCATGGTAATCCCGGGGGGATTGGGATGGGTCGTGTCACATGGCAATTGTTAGAGCCTGACACGTGGCACCTGTCAGAGTTTTACATATGGCACCTTTCAGATTCTAACACGTGTCAGTCTGACATTGTCAAATGACGTTAGCATTGACGTCATGCTGACGTCAGCAAATTTGACCGTTGACTTTTGACCAGACGCTTTGACCCGCGCATGGGGGCGCATGGGTGCAAGTTTCAAGGTGGGACTGGCACCATTTTTAGGGTTTTGATGTTCCGAATTCAATGACAGTGGTTTCATGTCGATCCGAGACCATTAGATAGGTCAAATTGAGGTTTGAAGCCTCGGGAAGTGTGTTCGGGATGCATTCCAGGGCCAGTTTTGTTCTAGGGTTTGATGTTAGACATAGTAGGGTCAATTAGTGACCTTTGGATGTGTTTGGACATGCCCGGAGACTGTTTTTAGCTTCGGGACAGGTTTAGGCTGTTCATTAGCGCAACAAAGACTAACTGTGAGTGGACTTGTTGTTTTATACTGAAATGCAAGCATAACCGTTTTACATGTTTTCTTAAATGATTTATGTTGAATATGTTGGAAAGAATGGAATTTATATATTTGAAGCATTGGTTACGAACTATGTTGTGGATTTTTGTGGAAAAACGAGGTTTTCGTGCTTGAGACCCATTTGGTAGTCGTGTGACCCAAGTTTTGGGGTCAGCAGAGTTTTAAATGAAAGACTGATTCAAATGATTTGACCGGTGATCTGGTATGAACGGTTTTCGAGAAACGAGCTTTTCGAAATGGATATCTGAACGTGGTTTTGGAAGGTTTCGGGCCTAGTCCCAATGTAAACAGTGGTTGGTTTTGATCTCAAAAAAGATGGATTTCAAATGTGATGTTATTGAATTGCATGTTTTCACACTTATATATGCCCTCCTGTATGTACGGTTAGTCTCCTTCAGACGTCGATGATCTTAGAGTTGTCATGATTCACTGCCTGGGATGGGTGACTCCAAGGGGGAACTCAGGCCCATGAGTGCGAGTTATGATATCGTCTCAGACATGTAGGGATCCAAGGCAGGACCACCCCAGACGTCGTAGATCTTAGGGGGTAGGCTCGGAGATGAGACCCTGAGTAGTAAGCGTACTATAGAGAAATCGTGACTAATATTGGTTGGACATCTGGGATGTCGGGGATGGGTTATATATATGTTGTGTTTCACTGATGTTTACTTCCAACTTACGCTTGTATCGATATATGTATATGTATAGATACTTATATATATGATTTAACTGTGTTTATACGTTTTACCTTGAATGCAAGCATGTTTGTAAAACGGAGGGTCAAATTATATATATATTTTCAAAAAGTGTTATAACTTATTTATTTTTTGTCCACTCACACTTTGATTATTTTCGTGACCCTTTAGGCGGTGATACTGAGCAGGGGACCAACTTTGGGGGCTGAGGCATAATTAGCACCGTTGCGTTTTATTCACCATACCGGGTAGGTGTTTGTATTTGTATTATTAGTATGAACCTAATGCTCTCGTCCCTTGTCTTACATTACTGTTGTATTTAAAAACACCAGTGTGTATTTTGGAACCCTAGTAAAGGTATTTGTGGTAATATAACCCTAGTAGTTGTGGTACTTTGTATTACACGTCAGATGGGAGCAAGCCTTGCCCCCAGTGGTACCCAGGGAGGATCGGGGCGGGTCCTTTAGGAGGGAGTATGAAATGACAACTCAAGAAAGTGTTCTTGGGTTTGAAGATGTACGATCGTGTTTTGACTTAGAAGCTTGGAAACAAGCTTGTTGTCAACTCCCTTGAGATCATCCAACCTTGGTAAGGTCCTTAGTCGAAGCTGGGGACATCAAAACCGCTCAGAAATAGAGAACACACCATGTTGAAACTGGTTGGATTTGGGCAATTGTTCTTGGTAAGTTTTTACATGATTTGATGTTATAGATCATATATTGGGTTAGAGTAGAACATAGTGGTCGAAACAGAAGAGAAAAAGGTTAAGAAATAAGGGAGAAATGGCCAGGTCGGGCAACCCAAATTATAGAGAAGCGGGTAGGAGAGACGATAAACAGTGCCGGAGTATCTGGCACTGTAGCTAGCATGTGAATCCCACGCGCAGCCACTTCTAACGGCACGTGGGGACGCGTGACTGGGATTTTAGGGCCACGATTAAGACGTGTTTTCATCATTTCTATGGAAAGGACGTTTTGGCACAGGTTTTGAGTCAATCAACACCATTTCAGGGTATTTTTGGGTGTCCGAAGGTTTAGGGTGCGTTTTAAATATGTTTAGAAATCCCAAAAGATTATGGGATTAAAATAGGATTTATTTGAGATGATTTGTGACCCTTAGATGTGAATTTTGGAAGGAAGTGACATTCCCAGAAATTACAGAAAAACGTGCAAAGCGGGATTCAGTTATCCGAACGGTGTGTGTGTGTGTGGAATTTCTTTCCCAAAACTTTTATGCATATTTACATGAATTATATGTGTTTTTACATGATTTTGATCATATTGAAGTGATTGGAAATTCTATTAGATTTTTGGTGATTTATGAATATTTTATTATGCATTTTACGAGGTTTTCAGTAAATTAGTTTCGGATACCGTTTCGATTGTGATTTCCAATTGAACTTAGTTTGTAGCCTGGAATAACATGATTTTGGAATAATTATGAATCTTATATGATTTCTGGATGTTTTTACGAAAGTATCCTTAATGGCACGTTTTACGAGAAATAACTTTCAAACTGTGTTTGGGGCTTAGGCCTGAAATGCTGATTGTGTGGTTTGAATGTGAGTCTGACGTCGAGCTAGGGGCTCTGAATCCTGAGATGGGTATTATGTGTGGTTGTGACTATGGATGGTGATGTGGTGATTTGTGGATATATTCTCATATTGTGATATGTACTCTCAGACGTCGAGCATGGCTCTGTATCTTGAAACTAGTGTGTGATGGAAACTCAGACGTCGAGCCAGAAGCTCTATATCTTGAGTCGGTTTACACTCGGATGTCGATCTAGGGGCTCTGTATCCCAAGTGAGTATGTGATGGCCTACCAGTAGTGCCTTTATGATGTGATGCTTGATGTTGTGCTTGCATATTGATGATGAGTTAGCTATATATGAGTTCTGTGATACTTATGGTTATGAATTGATTGTATGGATTGATGTGATGGTTGTGAGACGCGATGTATGTTGTGGTTGTGCCTATTGATTGGTTGGACTCGGACGTCGAGCTGGGCTCCGAATCCCAAGTGAATTTATGTTGTGCCTGCCTGTAGGGCAGTGGTTGATGTTTGACATTGTGATTAATGTGCTGACTTTGAGTTGATTTTTGTGATGGGTTTCTCATTGATACCTTTTTTATATACATTTTCACATACTTCGAGAATACTAAAATGATTATCGTTTTTGTCGAAGTCAAATGGTTTTGAAATGGTTTTTGTATGCATGCATGGTTTTGGAAAACGGAGGGTAAATGATGAATGTGTTTCAAATTATGTTTTTAAAATTATTTCTTTTTGTCAACTCACACGTTTCTTGGTTTTGTAATCCTTCAAGGCCGCTGCACAGAGATCGAGGCTCGAGAGACGGAGGCATGAATTAGCAGATTTTGTGTTTATTCCTTGTTTGATAAAGTTTCTATCAGACGGGAGCAGGACCCGAGTGTCCTATTCTTGTGTATTCGGGTTGGGTCCTGTCAAAATGGGTAAGATCCCTTGTCTAACAAGAGTTGTTAGACGGGAGTAAGACCATTCCAATTTTCATGAAAATTCAGGATAGGTCATACTAGGTAGTGTTGTTTGATCATTCCTAATTGATGTTGAGTATGGATGATTGATTACCTTTAACGCTGATGTTTATGGCTTAGGTGTTGATCTCCGTAGTTTTAGGGGTCAGTTGGTTTATGGAAGATGATTTTCGAAAAAAAAAACACGTAGCGAGATAGTTCTTGTATTGATTCGAGGGTTTTATTTATGTTAGTTTGATTTATGTACTTGTTTATTATGCATGAAAAGTTCTTATTAACAATTGTCTCTGAAGCTTAGTGATTTCCAAACGGTAATTCTTGTTGGTGAATTGGTGGGACATTTCCCGACTAGTAACTTGAAATTTTGAGGGTGGAATTTCTTTAATGGGGGTAGGTTGTGATGACCCGGACCTTTGAGAAAAGCAAGGTTGGGGAAAAGTAGGTAAAAAACGATTTTGACCTTGAAAAAGTCAAAATATTGACTTTTTGATTCACTTAACTTACGGACTTTTCGAGACCATGGTTAAGCAAGGCTCGAAACGTCGATTTCATAGATGGTTGGTATGTGTTGATCGGACTTCAAGGGCTGATATTACGACCTAGAGTTTTGAGAGGTATTTTGGTCATTTGCCACTCCAAGGGAAATTTGGCCTTTCCACCCTATAGAAATTTCTAAGGGATCAATCAAGGGCTGCGAAGTGTCCTTGATCACATAGGGGAGTGTGTCACTGCCTCACCCGTGGGTATTTGTGTGTGTGTGTGTGTGTGTGTGTGTGTGTGTGTGTGTGTGTGTGTGTGTGTGTGTGTGTGTGTGTGTGTGTGTGTGTGTGTGTGTGTGTGTGTGTGTGTGTGTGTGTGTGTGTGTGTGTGTGTGTGTGTGTGTGTGTGTGTGTGTGTGTGTGTGTGTGTGTGTGTGTGTGTGTGTGTGTGTGTGTGTGTGTGTGTGTGTGTGTGTGTTTAGTTATGGTGGTCGGCCGAGAGGAATAAGGAGAGAAAACAAAGAAATAGGGAGAAGAGAAGAAAGAAAAGAAAAAGAAGGAAGAAAAAAAAAGGAATCTGAGAGAGGCTGTGAGCTTGAAACAGAGAGAGAGTGATCGAGAGGAAAAGAGAAACTAAGAGGGGAAAAATTGGAAAATTTGAAAAGGTTGTGGCACCTGTATTTTCTATGGAAGAAACTTAAAAATGAGATTCCAGGAAAGTTCTACGAGTTCATACAAACCTTCACAGTCTCTAGGAAGAAGATTTGGATATGAAACTAGCCTGGAAACCGAAGATGAATTCTGGAGAAATTTTCAAAGGCCATGTATGAATTTTTAGTTGTTTTCCTTCGTTTATGAATTGATAGAACTAGTCTGCGGATTAGTACAAAGATATTGGTCGAAAAAAGGAAGAAAAATAGTGAAAATGAGTGATTTGGAAACGGATCAACCCGTTGGGTCAAAAAACCCAAAACCAGAGGTTCGGTCGACCCGTTGTGAGGTAGATGATGATGATGTGGCCGTGGTGATGTGGCAAACCATGTGGCAGTGAGGTTCTGACAGTTGTTGTGACACGACCCATCCCAATCCCCCTTGGATTAACGTGGGATGTGCCATGCTCCCGTCTAACCCATGTGTGACACGATGGCGGATCATCCAACCCACGTGGGACACGAAGACAAGTGATAACCCAAACCTTAGGCGACTTGGGCCTCCAGAGTGCTCCAGGATCAGTGGTAGAGTGTGATGTCTCGGTCTCTGCTACAGCCCGCATTCGCGATCAGCCTGAAGGGTATTAAAAATCATAAAAGTTGTGAGTGGACGAAAATAAATAATTTACTAAAACACATTTCATAAAAGACAGACATTTATGCCCTTCACTTAAAAAGCATGCATGTATCGAAAACCAGTTAATTCAAATATAATAAAAACTGTTTCTAAAACCAAAGCCATTTCATTTCTCAAATCATTAGGGCCTTAGCCCAAAACCATAAAACCAATCATGTCTGGGAACTCAGCCCAAAATCATAAATCCAAAATCATGTGGGCCACTGTCCAAGTCCATAAACACAGAAATACCATTTCATCAATCCAATAAATCTGTAATCCAAATACCGATCCTTGGCATCCCAAATGTCTGGCGTCCCTGATGCTTGACGTCCCAGACGTCATATCACGGTCTAAGGCTACGCGTGCCGCCCGGGGTCTCTCCAGGTTAATCTCTGACATCCTAGATGACTAATAATAGCAATCTTGCTCCTGAGTCACTATACGGTCTGGTCGCTCCGTGCAATGACCCCTCGCAGGCAATGCTCCGTGACTTCTGATACACTAAAACTAAGTGTTAAAGTAAACACAAAGTCATACTCAACACTTAATAAAACATATGCAAATTTAAAAACCCTTTTTGTAGATGTAGCATTGGTAAATAGGGATCGTTCTTAACTGGGGATTGAGGATACCTAAGCATGATTATCGTTTGATTAATTAATTAAGGGGTAGTTGATTGTTTTTATTTTCCTAAGTGATTAACTAATCTAAACTAACATAATCTATTATTTACATAGTCAACTCATCTTTAACCTAGCTCATTCATAAAGTATATCAATTCCAAAATCTACGAAATTCCCTCATCTTAGTTCTACAGAATACATGCATATTATCTCAAGTACGTACTTGGAAATTGCCCTTCACACTTTCAATGATATAGACTTGGAAATGGCCTTACAAACTTTCAATGATCTAGACTTGGAAATTGCCCTACATCTAATCAAGTATTAAGCACAACATACAAGCATAACAAAAAACTAAGATATTGGAACCCTTGGAAAGACAATCACAGAATAAAGAGGTCGTGTTACACTTTTTCTCCTTGAAAATTGTCCTACGGATGCTAAGTGGCTCGACACTCCTTAGTGAGACCTTCGGAAATTGCCCTATATGTCACGGGTGAAGGTGTTTATGATGGAGTATGGTGTGATTGAATTTTGCTAATGAAATCACGAATTTTTGAAAAGGGAAATTTGGTTAAGTAGAATTTTGGTATAAAAATGAGCGACTCCCTTACAAAAAGCCTAAACCTCTCTATTTATAGGAGAAAATTAATCCTAAAATAAATAGCACTTTACAATTTAAATTTTAAAAGGAAAAAGATTAAATTAATTAAATTAAATTCCTACGATAAGTGTAATAAAAATCCTAATTGAAAAGGGAAATTGTTTCCTTATTTTCTTTGAGATTTCTGGGCTGCTGGAATTTAGAATGGACAACAGAAATCTTGCTGTGAAGTGGACTTCACAAAAAAAAATGGGTTGGCGGATTGTAAGGCAATTGGACACGTGCAAGTGATGGGTGAGAAGCTGGGCTTGCGGGCGTACAGCAATTTGGACGTTGGGTACGTGCGATTATCGCATAATGATGTTGGGCTGATGCGGTGAGGCTCGCAGATGTGGGCTAGCGGGAATTGACGTGGGTTGCACCAATTTGAGCTTCGCGTGGGATTGGGCTGCATAAGAGAAGACAAATGCACTGAGATCTTGGGTAGGTGTCCTGGCAGTTGGGCCTGGCATCAATCTGGAGTCGCTGGGAAAAGGTAAAGTGAGGCTGCAAGCAATTAGGGTCGTGCAAATTGATGGGCTAAAGTTTGGCTGCTGACAGGCCATGTGATTGAGGCGCGGGCTGCATAAGACGCGGGAGTTGTATTTGTTTGGGCTGGTGCTCAACAAAGCTCAAATGGGCTTGCACGGGAATCAAGTGAAGTGGGCTGCTGGCGTCGCAAAGTGGGCCACTAGTGCTTGGGCCACACGGAAATGGACAGCTACTAGATTTGAGAAATGTCTGGGCAAACTGAAATAGGCCTGTAAATTAATCCATCCAATTAGTAATTATATTACTTAATTATTAATCTTATAATTAGTTACTAATTAATTAATTATAGTAATTGATATATGAAGGGAATAAAATGAGATATAATTAATACAATTAAGGTTCCAACAAAGAAAAACATAAAGGAAATTGATATAAAAAGGTGATTAATCAGGTACTTTTCAACTTCCCCAATGTCTCAGACATTTGGAGGAGACCATCCACATATCTTCATATCATTTCAAAACATCTCAAATGGGTCATGCCCTGGATTTTCATAAAACTATCATAAACCCAGAAATCCAAGTACTCAAATCCAAATCCATTTTAGGGTCTCCGAACCCGAAATCACATTTATAAACAACAATTGGGACTCATGCTCGATATCATAATCAACTAGCCTCTAGCCCGATCATGTAAAACAGCTGGGCCTCCAGCCCAATATCTCATTAAATCAAATGGACTCCAAGTTCGATAGTTTCTAAATCAAATGGATTTCATGCCCGATTCCATATTTTTCAAATAAAAAACCATTCCATTAAACCATCATAAAACTACCAGCACGTATAAACACAGTATAAAACCATAAACCTCGAAATATGTGCAAATATGTAAGTCATAAATACCACAATCAGAATCATGGAAATCACATATATAAAAAATAATAAACAGTTGTGCATGCATCATATTTAGAAAACAAAAGTCCACTCACATACCGTCCTAGCTGCCGCTTTGATACGCGTGCCATAAGCCTTCCCGAGGCTAAATTACCATCTCCGGAACTTCCAGACCTATCCAAAACACACCCAAAGGTAACTACAAATCTAGACAATTCCTAATCAAGAACCCCAACATTCCCAGAAGAGTCAATATGTCCCAGATAAGCTTCTCGAGGTGAAAAATCTCGACTTGACCAACCTAACGATCTTCGATCGACCCGAAACCACCACCATTAGATCCGGGTCGTCGAAAACCTTTGAATGAAATTGGTTCCACCTTGAAATTCACGCTCACCCGCCCCTAGGCACGTGGTCAACGCACGGTCAACGTTGGTCAAAGTCAACTGCTGACGTCAGTAAGGTCAACGACTGACATCAGCATGACGTCATCCCTGACACTCTGACGTCTAACACATGTCAGCTGACAGTGCCACGTGTTAGCAGCTCATGGGTCCACGTGTCTGACATGTCAATGACACATGGCACCATTTGATTGGTCCACGTCACTAACAGGTCAAGCTGACTGGGCACTGACAACTGCCATGTGGCAACCTCCCATTGGCCAAGTGGCCTGACGTCTGACAGATAATGATGTCACCCTACCATGTCATCATCGTCCTCTCTAAGCCGGGTCAATCCGGATTCCTACAACTGGGTTGCACAGACCTGCGATCCTGACTCGAATTTTTCTCCCTTGTTTCTGGTCTGCTTTCGAACCCGTTGATTCCTACACGATCATCCAATCCCCAAGAATAAATCCCCCTAATAAAAGTTGAGAAAATAGAACTGGAAATACCTGTTCGAATCGATGAACAGTGGCCATGTTTTTCCTATGTCGATAACTTTTGATTACGGCCACCTCCTACCTCGAAAACCAGTCCAATGAACTCGTCGTGAACCCAAGAACGTATTAAGGCCCATTAGATCAATCAATAAACGTCTAAATTTAGAATTCCAATTTTGAACTACAAACGGGTTTTCGGGTTCTTACCTCCGCCGTAGCTCTGCCGTGCCTCAGCTATCCCTTCCATCTCAGTCCCTCACTCTCAGTCACTCAGTCACCCTCTCTCAGTCTAGAACATGTGAGGATAGGATAGGGGGCATGGTTAGGTGTTTGGATTATGGGTTTCGGGGTGTGGAAAACACAAAGAAAATGAAGGAAGGGCGGTGGTATGCATGTATGTATGTTTAGGGATCAATGGATGAGTGACACTTGTCACTCATCCATTGGCCCTGATAGAAATATTTGGACCCACACTAAAGGACAAATGATAACAGCGCCTCTTAAAACATGCCATCATAAATAGTACCCAAAAACATCCGTGACCGGTAACTTCCTCGTCGAACGTCCAAATTTGACATGCCGTCTGTCTACGGACTCGTATCGACTTGATCTAAGTAACGGTTTTCGGTCCTCGTGCATAGGGCCTCCCTGGTCAAAAGTTAACTTTTTACCCATGCCTTGAGGCAAAATCGTACTTTCACCCCTAACGTCCGATAATCCTCGACTAAGTCCCCGCTTAGTCTCGCTAATCCTTAATTAATCCCGTAAATTTGGGATCGGTCATTATATGCTGATGTGGCGCTGATATGTTAGATGCCATGGTAGGTGATGTGGCAGACACTTGGATGCCATATGGGTCAATTTCCAATTGACCACCCGAACTCAAAGTCAACATTTTGCCCAAACCAGGGGCAAAATCGTCATTCTACGCTAACGGGCCTAACGTACCAACTAACCACCGATTAAGCTCATTAATCCGTTACTAATCACTTTACTAATTCCGGCTCTCGGGACGGGTCGTTACAATCTACCCTTCTTAAAAGAATTTCGTCCCCAAAATTCCACAGCTCGTTCCGGACACCTGGGGTCTCCTATCCGGTGGTCAACTCTCGCCCAAAAACCAACTACTCTAGACATGTCCTAACCTATCATCTCCACCTTGGGTATTTCACAACACTGCTACTACTGGTTCAACACTTCTAACCCTCTCTCAGTAGAACTTCATGGTATACGCAAGGGAAACTCTATCAACAGAAAACAAAGGTATTTTAAAATACCTCATGTAGAGTACCCAATAGAATTCATAGAGTACATCCTCACATACTACCACCTACACTTTCGGGAAACAAATCTAGTCCCTTTCTAATTCCTTCCGTCATCCTTCAACGGAACTCACCGTAATCCTGAACCTCGTCACTCCAAGTCACCTAGGGAAAGTCCTAGACTCTACTCCGAAACCAACAACACTATATACAACTCAACCAAGGATAGTAAAAGTACCTGTCACGGTACCGGGTGCTGACTGAGCCTCTTGCTGAGTCATCACAAACACTCGGGCCTGGGGTCCTGAAGACCTGCCACGTCCCCTCGAACTACTAGTGACACCTCCACCTCCTCTGGTGCCTGCTGTCCCTGACGCTGACTCCGTGCTCCGTCCGGCTCCGCCGCTCCTCGGCCTACACCACCCTCTTGTGGTAACAACGGACAGTCATGTCGCAAGTGACCTTGCTCCCCACAGTAGTAACACACATCCCGACCAAGACCACTACTCAGTCTCCCTATAGACGCAACAGACGTCGCACTGGCTTGCGAAGTCGGCTGTGCTCGGTAACCACGAAACCCTGAACTCTGGAAACTACCAGGTCTACCAAAACGATCATCGCCCGCTGACGATGCTCCACTGAAGTTACCTCTCTTCGGTGTCCTCTGGCTTGAAGCTCCAGGAAAAGGTGGCTCCCGGCGTCGT
Organism: Prinsepia uniflora; assembly: GCA_032719365.1. Lineage (NCBI taxonomy): Eukaryota > Viridiplantae > Streptophyta > Magnoliopsida > Rosales > Rosaceae > Prinsepia > Prinsepia uniflora. Next base: position 52,107,375 of record CM064871.1, on the reverse strand, counting down.
ACTGGCAAGCTAGCCTCAACCCTTACCGCAACGTCTGACAACTCTCGGAGGGTAGCAAACGATCCAGCCGTCACTATGGCTCGAATCTCACCTCGCAGGCCTAACTCAAACCTACGGCACTTCTCGGCTTTAGTGGCCACAAACACAGGAGCAAAACAAGACAACATCTGAAATTTCTGTTCGTACTCAGCCACACTCAAACTCCCCTGTTTAAGTTGTAGGAACTCAGCCTCCTTGGCATCACGAAAAGAACGAGGGTAATACTGATCCAAAAACCGTTCCCTAAACGTCTCCCAAGTCACAGTGTGGGCGTCCCAGCCAGACAACTTGAGGGTATACCACCACTCGTACGCAGCACCATCTAGTAAGAAGGTAGCCAGTAACACTCGATCCTTCGGTGGGCAATGCATCACTGCGAAAATCCGCTCAAGTCTCGTGATCCACCTCTGGGCTTCCTCAGGGTCTGCCCCACCACTAAACGTCGTAGCCCCGAGTCGCTGGTGTAACAACCCATCCCGAGAGTCGGGATTAGTAGAGTGATTAAGATAGGATTAGTGAGCTTAATCGGTGGTTAGTTGGTCTCGTTGGGGGTCGTTAGGGTAGAAGGACGATTTTGCCCCTAGTTTGGGCAAAAAGTTAACTTTTAGTTCGGGGAGTTACTTGAGTGTTGACCAGTGACCAGGACGTATTTTAAGACGTCACGAAACCGTAGGCAGGTGGCATGCCCGATTCCGACATCCGAGGAGGAAGTTATGATGTTCGGAAGGTTGAGGGCATAACCGTAATTTGGTTAAAATAGAGGAAAAAGTTGACTTTTTGGATGATCGGGTTTTGGTACATTGACCGAGGATGGTTACGTAGATCTCGTTGTCCTGAGTTCGATGACATGCGGCACGTATTCATCGGAATTATGATGGGTGAGATACGGGTCTAGAAAGGTAGTGGCATAACCGTAATTTTGAGTTAAAAGGAGGGGCAGTTTGGTCTTTCGGTTGTCTGGGGAATTGTGCACAGAGAAGGCAGATGGAGTGTCAGGACCCACCCCAGTTTCACCCCGAAACCCGAGGCAAATCCCGCTCCCGTCTGGCTCCCCGACACAACACCCAAGTAACACTCACTCAAACCCAGTCAGACGCAGGAGTAAGTAAACAAAATATCCCGAAGTTATCGTTTACAGAGCATAGTACGAAAATACAAGGGATTAGAAACCGATAATTTACACGCACACGGAAGACTTATACTATTCCGGGATCCCTCACGTCACTTCTATGCCTCGGACACTGCCTCGACGTCAAGACCCCGCGCTAGCTCCACAACCTGGAGGGCAAGTTAAAACAGAAGATGTGAGTGGACCATAATCAAAGAAAAGTTCTAAAACCATATATCAGAAAACCGAATTTAACCCTCCGTTTTGAAAACCACATGCATAACCAACAGTTAATAACACAGGTCTAACTCAATTCTCTTAAAACATCATAAGAAACAGAAACACTATGAAATAGGTATGGAAATCATGGCATGAGTATCAAAACCCGTATCATAAACCATAAAGCTTAAATCATCATTTCCCGATCAAACCTGCTGGACCTATCCGAGTCTTTAAACTCAATCCAGGCCTTAATCATATCCGAGTCTTTAAACTCCCGAGTCTTTAAACTCAAGGCCTACGGGGGAAAATCAATATATCCGAGTCTTTAAACTCCCGAGTCTTTAAACTCAATCCGGGTCTTTAAACCCAATCTGGCCGGTCCCCCCGTCACATATATCCGGGTCTTTAAACCCAATAACCAGATCCAGCAAATCCAATCCCAAAATCATTTGAAAACCATTTACCAATCCATATCCAAACCCGAATCCGAAATCACTAATCTGATGCCCTTCCGGCATCCAGAACCGTCATTCCGAACCCAAATCCGGAAAATCACTTTTCAACTTTAAAACCAAATCTCGTTTTCCGAAATCCGATTTTAAAACCGAAAACTTTTAATCATCGAAATCATGTTCCAAAATCCCTTTATAACCATTGAAAAACCACTTATCATTTGAACTCCCAAAACCCTGGCATTTTACTCAGAAATCGACATTTCTCGTAAAACGTGCCAAATACCGTATTTCTCGAAAAACGCGCAATAATGTAAAACCAACCAAACATATTCAATAAACATAGAATCATAATCAAAATCATAAAACAATTATAGAAAACAGTTATGCATGCTCGAGTTTAAGGAAAAGGTCCACTCACAGTACTGAGCCCTACTCGCGTCCCGAACGTCCAACACGTTCCTCGGCTTCCTCGGGAAATCCCGATCCTGTTCACAATCATCAAATTACGTCACTAACACGTTCACGAAAGTTCACCTAAATTCCCTCAAAATTCCCCAAATCGAAAACGTAAAACCCGGGACCTTAAACTTTCACCCTCGCGGAACTAAACTCAAATGACTTCCGATTGACCCGAAACCAAGTCCATTGAACTCACCATAACTTCTAGACCGAAAACCCTGTTGACCGTTTTCCCCATCGCCGCCGCACGCGCCCCCACGCGCTGCCCAAAGTGGCTGCGCGTGGCCCTCACGCGCCTGCTACAGTGCACCGTCTTCCTCAAACGAACCCGGTTCGGCACAGTGGTCTGCAACTCAGACCGGCGTGCACGATTCTTCTTCTTCCGTCCACCAAAACGGCTCCTTTCTTCACCAACAACATCGTCCAGACCAACCCTATTGATTCCCCAACTCCGTTCACCTCGACACTGTCCCTAGCCCGTCGACTGAACTCGAAACCAGACGGCCAAACTCCCCCTGTTTCACGATTCAGCCATTCCGATCACCTCCCGTCACGGTGGCTTCACCAAACTCTTCCCTGGACCTCACTGAACCTAAACCAACCCTTCTAGACCTTCGACTCAGCCCAAGCTCGACGACTTTGGGTTCGAACAGCACAGCAAAACAGAGCACCAGAGTGCCTGCCGTCGTCTGAGCTCCGCCGTGTACACCCCCGTCACGGCGACCATCCTAGTCAACGCCTAGGACCCTCCTGAACCTCACCCTGACCTCAATTCCTCTCGACTCTAAGCCCAACCTCACGACTTTCAAATTGAAAATCACGGGAAAAACAGAGCAAGAGATCTCACCTTTCGATTGCGTCTCCGCCGTGCGCACCGCCGCGTGCCACGGTGCTCGTTGGATCCCCTACAACCTCCTACAGCTCCCCCTACCTTGGTTTGAGCCACCCCACGGCGTAGCCACCACCAACTTTCTCACGGTCTCCCTGTTTCCCCAAAACTTTGCCGCACCACCACCGTGCCGCCGTGCACGATGTCGCTACCAAAACACGACCACCTGCTCAAACTCTTCCCTCTGTCACTCTCACAAACCGCTCTTCACTCCCTCTTGCACAGAATCGATCACCATCCTCCAATTCTCTCACCCTCTGTTTCTGTCTGTGTCGAAGCACCAACACAAGTATGGCACGGGTGCACCCCAAATAATTGGGCCGTGAATGCACTGGATTGCACCAGAAGCCTCTAGTCCTGTGCCACATGTCACAATCCACTCCACACACTCCCACCTGGCCCAATCTCAGCCGTCCGTTTCCTTTCTCTGTGCACAAATCCCAATGTGCCACAAAGACCAAAATACCCTCCAATTTAACTCATTTTTACGGTTTTGCCACAACTTCCTAGACCCGTATCTCTCGCTTCGTAAGTCCGATGAATACGTGCCGCCTGTCATCGAACTCAGGACGACAAGAACTATCTAACCATCCTAGGTCAATGTACCAAAACTCGATTCTATAAAAAGTCAACTATTCCCCCTAATTTACTCAAATTACGATTATGCCCTCAACCTTCCGAACATCACAACTTCCTCCTCGGATGTCGGAATCAGGCGTGCCACCTGCCTATGGATTTGTGACGTCCTAAACTACGTCCTGGTCACCGGTCAAAGTTCATCAGACCACCCGACCTAAAAGTCAGCGTTTTGCCCGAACTAGGGGCAAAATCGTCATCCTACGCTAATGACCTTTCGGAACCAACTAACCACCGATTAGCCTCGCTAATCCCACCTTAATCACACTACTAATCCCGTCTCTCGGGACGGGTTGTTACATAGAGGGCTGAGATTGGGCCATGTGTGAGAGGATGGAGTGGATTGGTGACATGTGGCAGGTGTGTAGTGGGTTCTGGGGAGTTCCAGTGTGTGCACGGCCCAAATAATTGGGGTGCAACCGTGCAAGTGTGAGTGTTCTTCGACCCAGGTAGAAACAGAGTTAGGGCGGTGAGGAAAATTGGAAGGTGATCGTGGATGTTGATGAGTTCTGGTGAGTGAAGAGTGATCAGAAGGAGGTTGAGAGATGCTGGGGTGGTGCTGAGAAGGTTAGAAGACGTGCTGGTGGTGTGTGAGTGAGTTGAAAGCCACGGGGAAAACCAGAAAAATAGAGAAGAACTGAGGGAGTTGGTGGTGCTGTGGCTGTGTGTAAGTGCAATTGACCTCGAGAGGAGGCTGAGGCGGCTTTGAGGACTCCAGGGAACACGGCGGCGAGCACGGTGGTGGACGGTTGCAGGTAATCTCTCATCCCTGTAAACTTGCCCTATTTTCCCGTTGAGTTTCAAATCGAAAGTCGTGAGTTGAGGAGTTGAATCGAAGAGTTTAGGGAGGTCTAGGGAGTTCAGTTGAGTCTTAGGAGGTTACTGGTTGTGCTGCCGTGACGGGAGGTGCACGGTGGCGGTTGGCACGACGGAGGGGACTCTGTGTGCTCTGTTTTGGCCATGAGTTTCAGACGGGAAGTCGTGGACTTAGGGAGTGAGTCGAGGGTTTCTATGAGTTGGGTGTGACTCAGTGAGGTCTTAGGAAGAGTTTAGGGTCGACACCGTGAAGGGGGAAGACCTGGGTGGCCGGGAAGGTGAATAGGGGACAGTACGGGTTTCTGTTCGAGCGTGAGTCGATAGGTTTGAGGGTGAGTCGAGGTGCTAGAGTGAGGGGGATGAGCAACCTAGGACTAGATGAAGCTCTAGGTGAAGAAATGAGGTGTTTTGGTGCAGGCACGGCGGTGAACCGCTCTCGCCGGTTCAGGTTGCAGGCCACTGGTGCGAACCGGGTCGACGTGAGGTTGACGGTGGTACTGTAGCTGGGCGTGAGGGCCACGCGCAGCCATTTTGGGCGGCGCGTGGGGGCGCGTACGGCGGTTTTGGGGAAAATGGTCAACATGGTTTTTGGTCTAAGAGTTATAACGAGTCTAATGGAAGTGGTTTCGGGTTAATCGGACGTCGAATCGAAGTCGTTTCGCGAGGGTGAAAGCTTAGGGGTCCCGGTTTCTTACGTTTAGGATTCAGGGATTTTTGAGGGAAATTAGGTGAACCTTCGTAAGTGTGTTAGTGACGTAATTTGGTGGTTGTTGACAGGATCGGGATTTCCCGAGGAAGCCAAGGAACGTGTTGGACGTTCAGGACGCGATTGAGGGCGCGGTACTGTGAGTGGACCCTTTCCTTAAACTCGAACATGCATAACTGTTTTCTATACTTATTTTATGGTTTTAATCATGATGTTATGCTTATCGAATATGTTTTGTTGGTTTTACATTGTTGCACGGTTTTCAAGAAATAACGTATTTTGCACGTTTTACGAGAAAAAAGGTGATTTGGAATATAAAGCTATGGTTTTGGGGGTTTCAAACGTTAAATGATTATCAAAGGATTTTGGAACACGATTTGATGATCAATGATATCGAGATTTGGTTTTAAGATTGGAAAGTAGATTTCCGGATTTGGGTTCGGAATGACGGTTCGGGATGCCCGAAGGGTATCAGACCGGTGATTTCGGATTCAGGTTTGGATGTGAATTCGGAAATGGTTTTCAAATGGTTTTGATTGGATTTTCTGGATCTGGATATTGGGTTTAAAGACCCGGATATTGATTGACGGGGGACGGGCCCGGATTGGGTTTAAAGACCCGGATTGAGTTTAAAGACTCGGGAGTTTAAAGACTCGGATATATTGATATTTCCCCCGTAGGCCTGTTGAGTTTAAAGACTCGGGAGTTTAAAGACTCGGATATTATTGAGGCCTGGATTGAGTTTAAAGACTCGGGAGTTTAAAGACTCGGATAGATCCAGCAGGTTTGATCGGAAAAGAACGGTTTGATATTCACGGTTTATGATACGGTTTTATGATGCTCATGATATGACTTTTATACTCGTTTTATAGTGTTTATGTTTCTTATGATGTGGTTTATGGTGCTCATCTCCCTTCACACTCCAGCCACAAATGATGAGGTTTGGGGGAGATGGGGAATCGGTTTGCACGGTTAAGGGGGGGTTTGTATTTTGAATGAAGGAAATGAAGATACACGGGAAAAGGGAGATGCATGAATCAATTTGGGTGGCCTGTGGATGGGTGACACTTGTCACTCATCCATTGGGCCTCCATTAAATATTTGGGCCCCACTAAAGTCCAAAAGTTAACTCGTTTCGCAATTCGAGCAATAGTACCCTTGAACTTTCGTGAACCGTAACTTCGTCGTCGAACGTCCGAACTTGACGTGCCGCCTGTTTATGGATTCATATCGTCCTTATCTACGTAACGGTCCTCGGCCCTCGGCCATCGGACATCCCGGTCAAAAAGTCAACTATTTTCCCCATTTAACTAAAATTACCAAAATGCCCCTGAACTTCCGAACGTCATAACTTCCTCCACGGATGTCAGAATTGAACGTGCCACCTGTCTATGAACTCGTGACGTCACGAACTACGTCACAGCCATTGGTCAAAGTCTGTTTGACTGCCCGAACAAAAAGTCAACGTTTAGCCCACGTCCAAGGGCAAAAAGGTCATTTCGCATCGTTCGTCCGATTTCGCTCAACTAATCACCGATTAACCTCACTAATCGTGATTAGTCACTAATCTAATCTAGGAATTTGGGACGGGTCTTTACAATTGGTTTCAATGATTATAAATGGATTTTGAAACATGATTTGATAATGAAGGTTTTCAGTTTTAGAATCGGATTTCGGTAAACGAGATTTGGTTTTAAAGTTGAAAAGAGGATTTCCGGATTTGGGTTCGGAATGACGGTTCTGAATGCCGGAAGGGCTTCGGAATTGTGATTTCGGATTCGGGTTTGGATATGGACTTAGAAATGGTTTTCAAACGGTTTTGGATTGGATTTGCTGGATCTGGTTATTGGGTTTAAAAACCCGGATTATGATTGACGGGGGACGGGGCCAAATTGGGTTTAAAGACCCTGATTGAGTTTAAAGACTCGGGAGTTTAAAGACTCGGATATGATATTTCCCCCATAGGCCTGTTGAGTTTAAAGACTCGGGAGTTTAAATACTTGGGAGTTTAAAGACTCGGGAGTTTAAAGACTCGGAGTATATTGAGGTCTGGATTGAGTTTAATGACTCGGATAGATCCAGCAGGTTTGATCGGATGATGACATTGGTATTTTATGTTTTATGATACTGTTTCCATGATGATTACTATGTGATTTATAAATGATTTTCAGATATTGGGTTATGCATGCATGTTTTCAAAACGGAGGGTAAAACCCTGGTTTGTTTATTAAAGTGTTTTTGAAACTCTTTTTATTTTAGTCCACTCACACCTTCTGGTTTTTAAATGCCCTCTAGGTCGTGGTGATAGCGTTGGGGTTGACGTTGAGGCAGAGTCAGAGGCATAGAGTGTGATTAGAGTATTCTAGAGTTATCCCAGAGTTTTACCGGAGTTTTCTGGCATTTTCCGTTGTGCGTGTAGTCAACTTTGAGTAGGATTTTTTTTTACCTTTTTTTGTACTATGCTTTGTATGACTGTTGACTCTTAGATTTTAAATTCTCCTTTATCTGGCAATGTAAGTTGTGGGTTTTCGTGAGGTCGTTTCGGTCTTTTGTGTTGGGTTTTCAGACGGGAGCAGGGTTCACCTCGGTTATTGGGGTGATAATCGGGGTGGGTCCTGTCAGTCACCCATCATGGAATTGCACCAGCCTCAACTCGCGTAACTTTGGGGTTCCAATCCCCCCCAAAGCCACTTGAGCTCCCAAAAGGCCTAGTGCTAGATAGGTGCGTGCCTACACCTTTAAGGCACACCATCATCCTCTCCCAGACCATTCCCCCTCGCAGGAATGTGGGATTGTTGACCGTTCCCTCCAGGACACGGGTCTTATAATCCACCCCCCTTAGGGCCCAGCGTCCTCGCTGGCACACTTCCCGGTCGGGGTCTGGCTCTGATACCAAATTGTCAGGACCCGACCCTCCTCGGTCAGGACCCGACTCATCTAGCACCATATTGTCCGCTTTGGGCCTCGCCCTCACGATTTTGTTTTTGGGAGCTCATGGTGAAACTTCCCAGGGGGTCACCCATCATGGAATTGCACTAGCCTCAACTCGCTTAACTTTGGGGTTCTAATCCCCCCCAAAGTCACTTGAGCTCCCAAAAGGCCTAGTGCTAGATAGGTGTGTGCCTACACCTTCAAGGCACACCACCATCCTCTCCCAGACCATTCCCCCTCGCAGGAATGTGGGATTATTCACCGTTCCCTCCAGGACACGGGTCTTACAAAGAACCTACCTGTTCGAAGAGGAACAGTAATGGAAGCCTGCAACCATGCTCTGCCGTCGACTCCGGCCTCCTCCGTCCTAATTCTCAATCCCAATCAACTCGTAAGGCCACCAGGAAGCAATCCCAATCATTAGAACCAATCAATAACTCCTAGAAATTGAATTTGAATTTTTGAATCCAAAAACTTACCTTTCACAGTTTCACGGCCACCGTCCGGGACGGTCCTCGACCTCACCACCGTTTAGCTCGTCTCAACATCCTCTTCATTCTCACATTTACACCAACTACAATTGTCAGGACACACCCCGGTTTCACCCCGAAAACCGAGGTAAATCCTTCTCCCGTCTGACACCCCGACACAACACAAAAGTACTCACTCTAAACCACCAAAGAACACAGTCAGACGCAGGAGAAACTAGACAAAACATCCCGAAGTTAAAGTTTACAGAGCATAGTACTAAGTACCAAATGAAAGAAAACCGGTAACTAGATACACTCACACGGAAAAATTAAAACACTTTGGGGTCGCTCTCGTAACCTCTATGCCTCAGACGCTGCCTGGACGCCGAAACCCCGCTCTAGCTCCACGACCTGGAGGGCAAGTTAAAACCAGAAAAGTGTGAGTGAACCAGAATAAAGGAAAAGTTTTCCAAAACCATTTTATAAGAAAACCGGGTTTAGCCCTCCGTTTTGAAACCACATGCATAACCCAGTTACTAAAACAGTTATAATTCTCATAAACCTCATCATAAAAACATTTACAAAAACACTATAAAAACAGTTATAGAAATTATAGCATCAGCGTCATAAAACTGTATCAGAAAACATAAGTATCAAGCCATAACCAACCGATCAAACCTGCTGGATCTATCCGAGTCTTTAAACTCCCGAGTCTTTAAACTCAATCCAGGTCTCAATAATATCCGAGTCTTTAAACTCCCGAGTCTTTAAACTCAACAGGCCTACGGGGGAAATATCAAGATATCCAAGTCTTTAAACTCAATCCGGGTCTTTAAACCCAATCCGGGCCCTTCCCCCGTCAATCACAATATCCGGGTCTTTAAACCCAATAACCAGATCCAGCAAATCCAATCCAAAACCATTTGAAAACCATTTCGAAATCCATATCCAAACCCGAATCCGAAATCACTAGTCTGATGCCCTTCCGGTATCCCGACCGTCATTCCGAACCCAAATCCGGAATTCCACGTTTCAACTTTAAAACCAAATCTCGTTTTCCGAAATCCGATTCTAAAACCGAAAACCTTTACTCAAATCCATTTATAATCATTGAAAACCATTTATCATTTGAAATCCCAAAATCATGGCATCATAATCAGAAATCTAGCATTTCTCGTAAAACGTGCCAAATACGCAATTTTCTCGAAAACCGTGCAATTATGTAAAACTACTATATTCAACAATCATAAAATCACATATAAAACTATAAAACAATTATAGGAAAACCGTTATGCATGCTCGAGTTTAAGGAAAGGGTCCAATCACAGTACCAAGCCCTCAATCGCGTCCCGTACGTCTCGTACGTTCCTCAGCTTCCTCGGGCAACCCGATCCTGTCACAAGTCACCAAAGTGCGTCACTAACACGTCTACCAAGATTCTCCTAATTTTCCCCAAAAATCCCGGGGTCCTAAACGTAACGAACCTAAACCCTAAACCTTCACCCTCACGGTACTATCCTCAAACGACGGCCGAACAACCCGAAACCAATTCTAATGGACTCGTCACAACACCTAGACCAAAAATCATGTTGACCGTTTTCCCAACCGCCGCCGCACGCGCCCCCACGCGCCGCCCAAAGTGGCTGCGCGTGGCTCTCATGCGCCAGCTACAGTGTCACCAGCAACCTCTAGTCGACCCGGTTCGAAACAATCGCTGTAACTCGAACCGGCGTGACCGGTTCACCGCCGTACCTGCACCAAAACACCTCCTTTCTTCACCATCTTCTTCGTCTCGTCCTAAGCAACCCATTCCCCCTACTCAGACATCTCGACACCGTCCCAAACCCGTCGACTCGAGCTAGAAACCAAAACCCAAACTGTCCCCTGTTCTTCCTCCCGGCCAACCAGGTCTTCCCCCGCCACAGAAACCACCGTAGACGGTTCCTAGGACCTTCCTGAACCTCACATCACTCACCAAAACTGTCGATTCACACCCAAAACCCACGACTCAACGTTTGCACCCAGACTGAAAAACAGAGAACGCCGTGTACTCCCCATCGTTCTGGACTCCACCGTGCACTCCTCCTTCACGGCTGCACAACCAGTAGCTACCTAGGACTCTACTGAGTCCCCTAGACCTCACTAGACTCCTTGATTCAACCCCAAAAGCCACGACTTGGCGTCTGAACATAAACGGAAAAACAAAGTATCGAAAGGAAAACCAGAAATTACCTGCCCTCCTGTCGCCGTCGTGAGCTCAGCTGTGAGTATGTAGCTCTTCCCGTCCACCTCTAGCCTCTGGACACCTCCACCGGTCTCGATTGATCGAACACGGCAGCACCACCACCCAAAACTCCTCACCTCTTCTCTGTTTCCTCTGATTTTCCCCCTGGTTTCCTGTGGCTCACAACTCACACACACACACCACCACCGCACCTCCTAACCTTCTCCCTAGCTCTCTCACAATCTCTGGTTACTAACCCCCTCACCAAAACACACCAACACTCACAATTACCTCTCAATTTCCTCTCAATCTCCCCCACTGTTTTCTGTTCTTCGAACACACAAAACACACACCTGCACGGTTACCCCAAATAATTGGGACCGTGCACACGCCTAGAACCAACCAGAACCCCTACACGTGTCACCATCCCTTCAGTGAAAGGACCCGCCCCGATCCCACAGAGACCACAAGGGGACGTGCCCTGCTCCCGTCTGACACCCAATAATTCATACCAATTTTAACCTCAAAACATTTAAAAGCATAAATAACCAAATTAAAGTCATACATCAAATCCGAATTAAACGAATGTCAGACAAGGGATATAATCCAAAATTACAAATTTGCGAGCACGACTCTAAAGTAAACCTGCGGGTACACCGCCCAGCAGGGGTTCAGGTACGCAGAAGTAGATCTATGCCTCAGCCTCTGGTTCCTCCTCTACCTCAGTTTCCCGACCTGGAGGGGTTATCAAAACATTAAGGGTGAGTGGACCGAAACTCAAGTTTATGAAATCATTTGATAAGTAACACATATAATTTACCCCTCCGTTTTCCAAACTTGCGTGCATCATAATTCAAAATCATAAACCGTATAATATGAACCATAAGGCATATAATAAAACCATAACCATAATTTTAGCCACTGCACTATACACTCCAATCCCGACATCCCTGATGTCTGATGTCTGACGTCCCTGACGTCCAATAAGGTCACAATCACAAGGCTACGCGTGCCACTCGGGTCTCAATTTCCGAGTTCTTTCCCCGAACCCCGTTCGGGTACAGCATCCCCGATGCTTAGCATCATAGGCGCTGGACGTTCTAGACGTCCGTGACCTCTCCGGGGTACCTCATCCGGAGGAGACAATATAATATGGAAGGATCTATACAGTGCAGTAACAAATACATTTTATTGATATCCACATGCAAACATATATATACATAGATAGAATCCGAACCAATCATTCAGTTTCATCGGACGGGTCTCAAGCCCAAATACCGTGAAACGTGCCATAACCATATTTTCCATATCATCAAAACCATCATTGTTTTAGCATGTGAATAAGTATAATAAAACCAGAAAACATTTATGCACACAAGGGTTTAAGAAAATGGCCCACTCACAGTACAGTCCTGCCGAAAACCGAACGTATACCCTCGTTCTGGTACGATTACACAACCCCTGTCATATCCAAAGTATTCGTAAAGATCAATACAAACCCCTAACATTCAACCATGAAAGCCTAGGTCGAAACCGGCCCGGGAAAGCCGCCCGAACGCGCTTTCCAAGGCAATAAACCTTATTTTGACCAACTTAATGATCTCCGATCGACCCGAAACCACCGCCATTGGATCCGGATCGTCGAAACCTAAAGAATGGTGGTGGTCCCACCAGAAACACTGTTTACACGCGCCCCCACGCGCCGGTCAACGCAGGAACAGTTCCTGCTGACGTCATCGCTGACGTCACTGCTGACGTCAGCATGACGTCATGCTGACGTCATCTGACAGCTGTCAGGTCTGACATGTCAGACTCTGACAGGTGCCACGTGTCAACATCTGATTGGTCCACCACACTGATCTGTCAGACCACGTGTCAGATCTGACATGTGCCACGTGTCAGCACGGCACTGGTCCACGTCACTGACATGTCAGTGACACGTGGCAGTCCCTGACTGGTCCACATCACTGACATGTCAGTGCTGACTGTGCACTGACATGTGACACGTGTCAGCTCACGGTTGGTCCACGTCATCTGACAGACTGACAGGGTGCCACGTCATCACCGCTGTCCTCAGACGGGTTGACCCGAATACCTGCAACTCGGGTCGATCAGACCCGCGATCAAGACCCGGTCACCATTTCACCATTTCTCAATCATTTTCGTTCAGGTTTGTTCCTAACTACTCGTCTTAATCCCAGAAATAGTTCTAGCTAATTAAAATTAATAAACAAGGGCTGAATCGAAGACTCACCTCGATGAACAGACCCGGGTTCCCGTCGCCGTTTGCACTCCGTTCAGGCAACCTCCGGTCACGCAATTGATCCCAAAAGGTTCCTAACAGTTCCTAGAGTTGATTAGGGTAAATAAAAACCAAAACCAAACGTTGGAATTCAAGTTACCAATTTCTGGGTTTTAAAACCGTTTCGGGTTTTCCCTGGTTCCTACCTCGCCGCCGTCCTCCGCCGTGGTCACTGCCGCCTGCCGCCACACTCGTCCAGCCCAAGGGCACACAGAATAAGGATCAGATGCAGTTGTGGTGTGATGATCGAAATGGCAGCATGTGGGTGTCGGGTGTGGAAATATATAGAAATGGAGGGAAAGCTGCTCAAAGAAATGAACGGCCCAGATTGAATCTCAAAATGAGATCAAGGGCTGAGATCAGATCTGGGGTTTTCAATCCAAAGGCTGGAATTTAAAGCTGATTCAAATGTTAATTAATCCAATAGTGGATCTGATCCAATCTAGCCAATGGGTGAGTGACACTTGTCACTCACCAGGTGTCCTCCAATCAGATTTCCTGAATAAAATATTCGACACGAAAACCGAGACACGAACTTCCCGAATTCACGTTTCTGACCATAACTTCCTCGTACGAAGTCCGATTTCGGCGTGCCGCCTGTCTACGGACTCAGGACGTCGAGGCCTACCCAACGGTCCTTGAGTCAACTGAAAATTAGTTGTCAAAAGAAAAGTCAACATTTTCCCCCGAGAGTCCAAATTACGGTAATGCCCCTGAACTTCCGATAGTCATAACTTTTACCCTGATCGTCCGAATTGGACGTGCCACCTGTCTATGAACTCGTGACGTCCCGAACTACGTCACGGTCATAGGTCAAAGTTCATTTAGTTCATCAATCAAAAAGTCAACAATTTGACCATACCATTCACAGGGGTAAAATCGTCAAATCACACATTAAATTACAATATGGGAATCCTTGAATTTCCGGGGTGTTACATTCAGCCTTCTCACAAGTGGCTCAATCTCAGCCCTCCATTTGTCCCTCTCTGTTGCACCAGACCCAAAACACAAAGACCAAAATGCCCTTCCTTTTTAAGCCAAAATTACCATTTTGCCACTACCTTTCTAGACCCGTATCTCACACATCGTAAGTCCGATGAATACATGTCGCCTGTCATCGAACTCAGGACGACGAGATCTATCTAACAGTCCTCGATCAACATACAAAAGCCCGTTCATACGAAAAGTCAACTTTTCCCCTAATTTAACCAAATTACAATTATGCCCTCAACCTTCCGAACGTCGTAACTTCCTTCTCGGATGTCGGAATCGGGCGTGCCACCTGTCTACGGATTCGTGACGTCCTAAACTACGTCTTGGTTATCGGTCAAAACCCACTTGACCTCCAGAACTAAAAGTCAACTATTTACCCATACTAGGGGCAAAATCGTCATTCTACCTTAACGACCTTATCGGGACCAACTCGCCCCCGATTAAGCTCACTAATCTCATCTTAATCACGGTCTTAACCCTAATTCCTGGGACGGGTCGTTACAACAATGAGTGAGGTTTGGTGGGTTGAGGGTGTAGGTTTGGGGTGTTTGTTCTCACGTGTTAAGGGAATGAAAACCAAGAAATGAGATATGAAGATGGTCGATGATGAAGAAGATGAAGGATGAGGATGACATAATTGAGGGAGAGATGGATGGTGAGGGAATGAGAGATGTGGGAGGGATTTTTTAAATATAAAAGTGACCAATAGGACATGGATCCACTGTTTGGGGAATTTGGGCCATGGGATTAGTGACACTTGTCACTCATCCAGGGGTCCACTTGTCACTCATCAGTCCTTCATTAATTTACTAATATTTTAATCTAATTTCGGGAACGTAACTTTAACCGATCTCGATTCCGTGATCATAACTTCCCCTTTCGACGTCCGATTTCGACGTGCCGCCTGTCTACGGACTCGTGACGTCATAATCTACGCCACGGTCATTGGTCCTCGTATGTTTGACTCCCCGGGTAAAAAGTCAACATTTTGCCCAATTTCAGGGGTAAAACGGTCATTTTACACTGTCCGTCCGAATTATCTCAACTAATCCCAATTAGTCATACTAAATCCATAATTAATTAATATTTAAACCCGATATTCGGGACGAGTCGTTACATTCTCATACGGAGATTTAGCTCTTGTTTCTGTCCTTAACATGACCCTTGCTCAGTTTGCTGGATTTTTATTTTTTCCCCTAACCTCATGAAAAATTTCCCCTTCACTTCTATCATTGATGTGGAAACCACTCGCAGTGTTCATCAATATTTGGGATCCCTATGGATATTCTGCAGGTTAGGTAATTGGGGGTTCCTATTATTACTTCTAAGCTCATGTTTTGTAGAATTTGGAGCATATCTTGAATAGGATTTAGAGTTGGGAGCACCGACCTTATCTTTTGAGGGTGATGCACTCCTTGTTAGGTCTGTGCTTAATAACTTCATTGTGTATCCGGCCTCTCATCTTTTCTTATCCAAGAATGTTATTCCGGAGATTGAGAGGTGCTTCAGAGGGGTGGGGTAGAGAGAGAGAAAGGGGATGGGGAGTGTCTTCATTAGGGACCATTACTTATGGAATTTAGCGTTGATGTCTCGACTTATCTGGTTCTTGTATTCGGATGGTGACGAGAATATTTGGGTCTGATTGGGTTCATGCGTGTTATATCCAGGATACTTGTTTCTAGAATTTCTCTACCCCTTATGTGTGGTGTTGGAATTGGAGGAAGCTCCTCCAAATCTGTCACTTTTGATGCTTATGATACATGCATTGGCGGGAAGAGGTGATAAGATTTTTTGGTATGACTCTTGGTGCTTTTTGGATCATTTGCTTTTTCTTGGGAGTGTTGATTCGGTGGTAATCTCTAGTTTACTTAAAGAAGAGAGGCTTGCCTTTGCCATTGATGGTGGTGGGTGGAATTAACCTTTCACCAATCACCATGGGGTTCTTGCTATACATGTTGCTAGTGATTCCATTGTCCCTGGCCCTTGTAGATATGATTCTCATAATTAGAAGGCTTGTGGGGATGGAAAGTTTACTTCGTCTTCTATGTGGAACCATGTGCATGCTCTCGAGGCTGCTTCTCAATGTGATCTCCTAATTGGAATAAAGCATGATACCTTATTTGGGTTTCATTATTTAGCTTGCAGTTGAGAACAAATTATCTACTTTTGAGCTCATTCAGCATTTCTCCAATCGTCCAAATGAGGATTGTGTGCTTTGTGAGTTAGGCCTTGAGTCCCATCAATATTTTTTTCTTTGATTGCCTATTCTCTAATGGTATTCAGATTTGTGTTTTGGGCAAGTGCAGGGTTCCCTGACTCAGACTCGTATAGTCTTCCTTCATTGACAACATCTTCTTGCTGTGGAAGGGAGGTTCTTGGATTGCCAGTCAGAAAATTGGCCCTTGTTGTCATGGTTTACTGCATTTGGGTAGAACATAATCGGCGTGTGTTTGGCCAAGGTTTGCTTCTACTTGGGACAAGTATCAAGATTATCCGTGATTTAATTAGATGTAAGCTTTGCACTTTAAGTATAAGTATAATTCTTCTAATATTAGGATTGCCAACTACTGGCCTATTCCTACGATGTAATCCCCTTTTCCTTCTTGTTGTGTGACCTTAAGGTGTGTTTGGATGAAGAATTTTAAGATTACCAAGAATTTATAAAATGACGGAATTTAAATTAACGGAAGTTAATTTTTTAGAATTTGTTGAGTTTCATGTTTGGATAATATAAAAAGAGAATGACATTTAAATATAGAATTTTAATGTATATACATAATTGTAGCTATAAAGATGGAATTTAGAAAATGACACCTCTTTATATGAAATTTAAAGTGGGGATTTATGATATTCAAATTCCTTATTTTTATTTTTCTTTTATTATAAAAAAAATAAAGAAATGAGCGCGTAGGAATTTTAAAATTCTGACATTTTAACAATTTTCCGTTATTTTCTTTCATCTAAACACACTCTTAAAATCTTAATCAGGATCCGTTGATTAATAACTTTGATTATTAAAAAAAAAAATGGCCTAACTAACTATTGATAGTTTCAAAAAAATAAAAATAAAAAACTAACTATTGATCGTTTGTAACTTTCTAATGTGTTCATATTCATAGGTGGAAAAGTACCGAAAAGATATGCCAGGCCCAGAAGCAATGGATGACCATCGACGAAGCCAATCATTCGGTAGTTGTCTGCAGGAAAATATTTGAAAGCGGAACCTACGGTTGTTGATGGACGGACCAGATAGAAGCAGGAGAGCATCTCTACGTGTAATATAAACTCGACACAAACAAAACTAATCTCAACCGTTCATCATCCACGTCAGTAGGTCCGAAACCTTACGGTTGTTGATGGGCGGACCAGATAGAAGCAGGAGAGCATCTCTACGTGTAATATAAACTCATCACAAACAATGGTTCAATCTCAACCGTTCATCACCCATGTCAGTGGTCACTATTAATCCGGATGGTCCATTTTGCACCATCAAGGTTCGCGAACCGGAACTCTCTACATTTCCTACCTGAGCATCGGCTCCTCTTCTCTATCAGTCTTGTTCTCGTTGATTGCTTGATTCGGCAACGCATCAGGGTTCTTCTGGCACATTTCTTGCAATGGTATTCAACCAATTTCTATATTCGTCGACATTTTTAGCTGAGTTTTTATCTAAGTCTTATCATTCACGGCCCTAGGTTCACTCTGATTCAAGTTAATTTTAATTTTCTTTTCTTTTTTTTTGGGAAATCTGCGTTGTTTCTATGGAATTTGATTCTGAAATTTTGTGTTTTAGTAGATCTGCTATGGGTTTTACATCTTTTTCTCAGTCTGCTATCTGTTTGTTTGGTGGGAAAATTGGGGAAACTAGCTGGGAGGGGATAGGAAATTTAATTGTGGATGGGTTAGCAAGGTTTTCGATACGTGTTGGATTTCTCCTTACCTGAGCCCATGGTTTGTTACGATTGGTCAGAGAAAGGTTTTGACCGCAAGTTTCAGATAGATTACGAACCTTTCAGTCTACATCATCACCACTTCCGTTATTACCATGTCTGTTTGGCTAAAATCTGCTTTTGGAGTATAGTGGGGAATTACCTTAGGCTTCTTGGGGTTGATTTAATTTATATGTAGGTTCTGTTGTATGAAACTATCTTTCTGGCTAAACACATGTAGCTTGGTGCTTGGAATAAAAGGGAACTTTTAAATAGTTAAGATGATGGTAGAAATGCCGAAATGAAGATAGAAAGTCTCATTTCATGTTCTAGTGCGTGTGCTTGTATGCCTCCTTCGTGAAATAAAGAACTTGAGAAATAAATTTTTTGGAGATGCCATAGATTTTTATAACTATTTATAACCAGGGTTTATGGTAACTGTTCTGTAATTTTATATTGGATTTTCACACGCATGTTTTTGTGATTTCATCTTATGTCAACTGTAGTTTTTCATCTTTGAAGAATGCATGTTAGAAGCGTAACTCACTTAGGAGAAATGGTTCTGATTTCTTTCTTGTTAATTCATAGGCACCCATCAAGGGTATTCTTTCTCTGCAAAGAACAGCTTTAGCTCGTCAACATGGTGAGAAGTGGGGCCTAGGGTTTAGAGCATTCAGTACTCAGGGGGTAACAACTTCTACTACTCCTCAACCTCCACCACCTCCCCCACCTCCAGAGAAAACCCATTTTGGTGGTTTGAAGGATGAGGACCGAATTTTTACCAACTTGTATGGATTGCACGACCCATTTCTCAAAGGTGCCATGAAACGGGGTGACTGGCATAGAACCAAAGATATAGTTATTAAAGGAGCTGATTGGATTGTCAATGAAATGAAGAAGTCTGGCCTTCGTGGACGTGGTGGTGCTGGTTTCCCATCTGGCCTCAAATGGTCTTTTATGCCAAAAGTATCTGATGGCCGTCCTTCCTATCTTGTTGTCAATGCTGATGAGAGTGAACCTGGAACCTGTAAGGACAGGGAAATTATGCGCCATGATCCACACAAACTTTTAGAGGGTTGCTTGATTGCTGGCGTTGGGATGAGGGCTAGTGCTGCTTACATTTATATAAGAGGTGAATATGTGAATGAACGGTTGAATCTTGTAAAGGCAAGAAATGAAGCCTATGCAGCTGGATTACTTGGTAAGAATGCATGTGGATCTGGTTATGATTTTGATGTTCATATCCACTTTGGTGCTGGTGCTTATATTTGTGGAGAAGAAACAGCTCTTCTGGAGAGCCTCGAAGGGAAACAGGGAAAGCCAAGATTGAAGCCTCCTTTCCCTGCTAATGCAGGGTTATATGGCTGCCCCACCACTGTTACAAATGTGGAAACGGTGGCTGTTTCTCCCACGATTTTAAGGCGTGGACCAGAGTGGTTTGCCAGTTTTGGGAGAAAGAACAATGCAGGGACAAAATTGTTCTGTATTTCGGGACATGTGAACAAGCCTTGCACTGTTGAAGAGGAGATGAGCATACCCTTGAAAGAGTTATTAGAAAGGCACTGTGGAGGCGTGAGGGGTGGATGGGACAACTTACTTGCTGTAATTCCCGGGGGTTCATCTGTTCCGCTGCTTACCAAGGATATATGTAATGATTTATTGATGGATTTTGATGCTCTGAAGGCTGTCCAGTCAGGATTGGGGACAGCAGCTGTTATTGTGATGGATAAATCAACTGACATTGTGGATGCAATTGCAAGGCTTTCTTACTTCTACAAGCATGAGAGTTGTGGCCAGTGCACACCATGTAGGGAGGGGACAGGATGGCTTTGGATGATCATGGAAAGAATGAAGGTGGGGAATGCAAAGTTGGAAGAGATTGACATGCTTCAGGAGGTGACCAAGCAGATTGAGGGGCACACAATTTGTGCTTTGGGGGATGCTGCTGCTTGGCCTGTGCAAGGTCTAATACGGCATTTCAGGCCAGAGCTTGAGAGGAGGATCAGGGAGCGGGCAGAGAAGGAATTGCTGGAGGCAGCTGCTTAAGTATGTCTCTCATGTTACTTCTTGTATCTATTCTGCATTTACTTATTCATGGAACTTTTAGAAATAAGAAAACAAAGGAGATAAACAATACAAATAACTTCGAGTTTGGTAATTTGGATTATGTTTGTTGTTATTTTGTTGTAAGACCACCTATCAGATTGCTTGATCTGGTTGCCTGAGTCTAAACATGTGTGGGTTCTCTTGGATTTGTTTTAAGGAAAGAAAAGGAAAATCTTAGATGTCCTCAAGGCTTACCCAGACGGGGGTTTATCTAATATGTACATTCTGAGCAATAAAATTGCTACTATAGTACTATACTCACTGCAAAATGGTAATTTGTTCATTGAACGCTTGACTGGATGTATCACTTGGGAAATATCATATGTTCTTCTAAGTTCTAACTAAGAATTTGAATATGGGAGTTATCGACCGGCAATGTAAACCTTGTATTTTTGAAGGTCAATATGTTAACCTTAATGTATTCAAGTTAAGAACACTCGGAAAGATTAGGACTAACAAGCAATAGTCTTTCTGTATGATGAATCTGTCACTGCCATCTTAAGAGTAGATTTAGATATCAGTGGCCGAACTTTTGAGTGCATGTGGGTAAATATTTCCTTTCCGGTTCATGGAATCACTAGTTTACTACTGGTGAACACTCCTATAATTTTAAATGGGCTAAAATATTTCATACTTGGTGTAATAACAGATTTTTCTGTTGTGTAGGTTAAGCTTGTATGGCTGAAAATAATAGAATTTCAATATGTGCCCCAGATTTCGGGAGGATAGGTGACTCGGGAGGCAGCTGGTGTTCCAGCTGCTTTGTTTTTAAACTGTTAACAACTATATGACCTTACCACCCCCAAACAAACTATGATTCATTGTTAATGTGTCTGGGCACGATATTTATGTTGTGCTTTCACAAGTTCTCTCGATACAGTTGGAATTTTGTTAATAAATTTTGTTTTAAGATTAGTTTGTTTATAGCTGGGGATTGTGCTCATTTCCCTTCTGTAGCTTTGTTTTGAGACGATTCCGATTGTTTTTAAAAACTCAGCAATTTGGGCTGCGATTGTACTGAGCCCAAACTCGATGTTTGTAATGCTCACCAACTTTGTTTCATGGGTCAAACCCAGTTAGCTACAACAATCAAGATTTCAACTTGAAATGCAGTAGTTGAATACATGACACCAACGTTTTCCTACTCTTTGATCAAGAAAGAGAGGAACCTGAAATGGATCCGCCTACCTTCTCCCTTGACCCTCTTTTGTTGTTGAATGTTGATACACCGATATTGGGTATTGCTTATGTTGTTTACAAGAGTTGGTTATTCAGAGTACCACCAGACCACGGTATTAGTGGCTCTGTTTGATTATTCGGAATAGTCGATAATAATTCATGTAATTTATTCGTGTAAAACTTGAGGTATACAAATGAACAAATTTGCCAAGAAATATGAAGAAGCAGAATCAAATGAAGGCCAAAAGGTTCTTTAATTTGTTAGCATTGTGTTACAACCAAAGACCATCAGGTTTAGGTTTTGAATTCGATTGGCCATTGGTGGAAGTTTTTGTGATACATCTAAAACGAAAGTGATGATCAAAGGCCACTTGCAATTTGTTGATAAACTAGGATTTTTGTTGCTCCCAAACTTCAATATAACCGACAGGTTTTTCTTCTTCTTTCTTCTACCTTCATTCCTAAATGATAAAATATTTATGGATTAGTAAAGAATATATAGGCAATAAAAAAAAAACAATCTATTAACCAATCGAGTTCATTCAAATACTAACTCTATTACTTCAGGCACTAATGAAACCACGTTGGTGAACTTTGGTGTACAACCAAAGGTCAACAAGTAACATGAGTTTTTTGAATTTTGCAAGAAAATGAACGCATAACCACCCCCCCCCCCCCCCCCCCCCCCCCCCACCAAGAGACGGGCTTATAACTTGAGGTCTAAGAAATCCCATTATCCCTTGCATCAAAAGCAGAAAGAAGAAAAAAATATTAAGTGTTCAAATATTTGACTTACCGAGAGTTAAAAGACAGAGCCCAAACAAATGGCACCAACCCGTTATTAGGCTCAATCGGCCCAGATCGGACAGGTGAGAGTGTGAGACGGTTCCTTCCCCAAAAACGCGGCTATCATCATCTGTCTTTTGTCCAACGACCTTTTCCTTCCTTTTCCGTATTCTCTTACACGAAATTTCAATTTTTCACATTTTGACGCGACGTGCAAATTGAAACAGACAACAGAGAAGCAGTGGCCGGCGCAGCAAGCAGAGCACACTCTGCCCCCAAGCTTTTATTCAATCCCCTCCATATTCTTCTCTCTCGCTCTCCAATCTCTCATTGTAAGTGTCTTCAATTTCTCCATATTTTCTCAAAGCTCCGATCTTCGTCACACTGCTGCAATTGCATTCTGCTTCCAATTCATTCTAGGGTTTCTAGCTACTCTTCAATCTTCATCTTCACTCTTATTCCGATCTAATTCTCTTAAAGTATCAATATTTCAATTAAAAAAGTCAAATTTTTTGTTTTTGTTTCTTCTGTTTTAATTCTTTTATTAATTCACGACTGCTCGGATCATTGTTTTTGTCTGTTACACATTTTGATCATTTGTTTGAATATTTAATTGGTGGGGTGGTCAGAGGCTTTGTCATCATTTGTTTGGATTCTGCCACCATTTGTTTATCAGCAGGGGCTGATTAGTGGGGTAATATTAACTCCGCGTTTTACTTGTACTCTTTTTGTCTTTCACGGTCAAAACTTAAACTGCACATTATTTTTCTTTTGTATTTTGTTTGTTGTTTACGGTAATTCATCACCACTGCATTACATCCTTATATTATTAACTTGAATTCAAAAGTTGAGGACTAGAAAATGTTTTACAGCCCCTTTTATATTTTAATCTGATTTTGTGAAGTGTATCTATGTAAACAGGTTTCATGGATGTAGAAGCATTGTAACTGGAACGGGTCCTGCCCATCAAAAGCTATCCCGGAACTTCGTATAACGATGGTTCTTGGGATAAGAGCAAAGAGCAGGAAGAGCACAGCGGTTGAGGTCGATTACCTCATCCATGTGAAGGATATTAAGCCATGGCCCTCATCTCAGGCTTTGAGATCTGTTCAGACTGTGCTGCTCCATTGGGAAAATGGGGATCATGTTTCTGGATCATGTATTGGTAATTTTGGCGATGGGAAGATCGAATTCAATGAGTCTTTCACGCTTCCAGTCACTTTATACAGAGAGAAATCAAGAAAAAGCTCGGTTGGTGACACATACCAGAAGAACAACTTACAATTTCATTTGTATGAACCTCGAAAGGACAAGGCAGGGAAAGGTCAACTCCTGGGTTCAGCGGGGATTAATCTTGCAGACTATGGGATCATCGCTGTAACCAGAAATGTGAACACTCCATTGAACTGGAAGAAAAGTTTTAAGAGTTCAGATCAATCAGTTATTTATCTTAATATTGAGCCATGTGGTAAGCCTAGCTCCAGCTTGACACCAAAGAGCAGCTTGTCCAGAGAAGTGTCTCTGGACAACGATGGAGTTGATTCTGTTCCCGAGTCCATGAATGAGGGAAATGATGAAATTGACCCTTTTACTGATGATGATATTGATGATGATGTTTCCTCACATTCATCCCGCACTGTAGCCTCCTCTGCTTTTGAGACAACAGTCAGTTCATCGATTAGTGGTGAAAAGGTATGTGAAGCTACTTTTGTAATTTGTCCCATCTTTATTAATTTCTTTGCTTTCCTGCTCTTTTAATTTTGAAAATGTTGTGTGAAACTTATTTACTCTGGTGGCAAGGAATATGGTTATTTTTCATATGATTTCTCCAGTGGCATCTAAGTTATTAGTGGAATTAGGGTTATGTAGTTGAGTTTAATTGCTGATCAATGCTTGCAAAAGGCACACACTGCACACCTGAAGTTGTCGTCTTCAAATACAAATTCTGAGAACCCAAATCATGTGATCACAATTACTAGAATCACCATATTTTCGTACTTATTTGCATAAAAGCAAACTATCTAATACTATGGCTGCAACCATCGCATCTGCCGATTCAGTTTGGTTTGTGGACTACTTCTGCACAGATCTAATGGTGGACAATTATTTCTATTCAATCCCTTACACTGCAACAATTTCTTATTCCCTATCGGGGTTTAATCTAATGGGTTGCTTCTCTTTATCTGGGCCAGTTCATTTATGTATTTTTCGGATTGTTAACTGTCTTCTGTGATTAATTTCAGAATGGACCAGAATCAACAACAGAGAGGACTAGAAGGATTTATGGGGACCCTGCCGTTCCATCGATATCTACACCTGCAAGTGCAGGGGCAACTCCAGTGGCTAAAGCAATCAATCATCAAAATGGAAGTTCATCTCCATTTTCGTCAATAGGCTCTTCCTCCGTTGTCCTGAACCCTGGAAATGATCTTTCTTCGTTTCCTAACATTCCAAGGGAGAGCTCAATGCCAACCTTGAAAAAATCTCTCACTCACTCTCTACAGTCATCATCTTCATCCTATGGATTTCAAAAAAACCAACAAGATTCTGGTAATCATAATATGAAGGACAACAGAGTTCACAAAAATCTTGCTAATAGCAGTGCCAGAATGCATGAAAATGCTCAAGAACCTATCATGGGCAAAAATGTCAGTTACCATGCTGCTGAAGGTGCATCAGCGAGTACGTCTATTCAGGACACAATGTCAACATTTGCAAGCAATGCAGACTTGCTAGCTTCTCGAGAGGATGGTCATATCCTAAAGGCGAGAGAATATTCTTTTGATGACAAATTAGTTTCTAGATTTTCACAAGATTCTACCAGGAAGAAAGTCAGGTTAAAGAGTGAAACTTTTACCCCGGGCAGGAAAAATGTTGGAGTCCAGGGAAGTAAGGTTCAAATTAATGAATTAAAGCATGTAAACTCTTTGCAGTTACCTCTGAACTATAGACCGTCAATCAATAATGAGTTTGTTGGAAAGTCAAAGGAAGCTGAAATACCAGAAACTGCTCATGTTCCCGGTATGTTTAGAGCAACAAGTGAAAGAGAAGAAACAATAACCAGCTGTTCCGATGGTAAAGGTCACTTGGAGTCTACAATTGCATTGCTTAAGGAAGAATTGAGAGAAGCTGCTGCTGTGGAGGTTGCCCTTTACTCAGTTCCCGCTGAACATGGAAGCTCCACAAATAAGATTCATGCTCCTGCTCGGCGACTTTCTAGATTCTACTTTCGTGCTTGCAAAACAAGCCCTCAAGTTAAGAAGGCAAATGCAGCGAGAGTTGCTATTAATGGACTAATTCTGGTTTCTAAAGCATGTGGAAATGATGTTCCAAGGTATGTAGAGCTAAAACGGGAAGAACAATTTACCATCTTAATTTACTGGCCATGCCTTATCGTAAAATAAATGATCATCAAATATGCTAATCATAGTAACCAGTAGCAATGGGTAGTTGACTGTCTGTTTCGTGATACAAGTTACACTATGGAGGATCAGGATGCAGCAATAAACTGATTGATTGCGAATAATATCTTTCTCTCCAAGGGCCATGTCAATTTTTTCCTTTTTGCATAGAGGATCCAAATAATTTGGCACAATTACTTCTGAGCATCTTCTAGCATATAAAAAAAATTCTTATATGGTTGTAAATCCTGTTAATTTTGTTTCCAATAAACAGGTTGACATTCTGGTTGTCAAATTCAATTGTGTTGAGAGCTATCATCAGCCAGACCTTATCCTCCACTAAAATTACCGGTGACTGGGTTTTAAAAACAAAGAATAAGAAAGGGAATGATAGCACTCTTGAAGGTTTTGATAATTGGGAAAATCCGCAGACATTTATGGCTGCTCTAGAAAAGTTTGAAGGCTGGATTTTCTCCCGAATTATTGAGTCCATATGGTGGCAGGTAAATCCATATGGTTTTCCATTTTCTTCATTATTGTCAATTTGTCATCATCATCATCATCATCTCTCTTCATGCTTTCACTTCTGAGCTCTATCTACAGGAAATTTAGCTAGATTGGAAGGTTTCTATTCATGTCTGATAGTGCACCTTATATTCCTTTCTCCAGAATATGACTCCATATATGCAGTCAGCAGCTGCTAAGGTCTCAAGCTCAAGGAAAGCCTATGGAAAGAAGTCTGGTTTTGGTGGTCATGAGCAGGGTAATTTTTCTATGGAGCTGTGGAAGAAGGCTTTCAAAGATGCATGTGAAAGGCTTTGCCCTGCAAGAGCTGGTGGACATGAGTGCGGCTGTTTGCCTCTTCTCGCTCGTTTGGTATGTTTATGCATCAGAAACCCTTCCTTATTGTCCACATTGAGCGTTTCACTGAAGCTGGAAGCTCTAAACGTTACCATAGAAATTTTACATGGGTGGTGCTCGGTGAAGAAGCTATAGGTAGCCAAAGCTACATCGCCGGTGCTTAAATGAAAAAAGTATATAGGTTTTATTTATGTTTTGAAGTTCTGGTAGAATTCCGATTCTACATTAGAGTGATATTTACTATTGCGGAATGTTTCCGAAAGTCATTCATAGATTTGTCACATGATTCTGCTACTTCTCAAAATTTATGCATTTATAAAATGATAGTCTTTGGTTTTTGTAAAAGATAATTTCTGGTTTTCCAGGTAATGGAGCAGTTAGTGGATAGATTGGATGTCGCTATGTTCAATGCTATTCTTCGTGAAGATGCTGAAGATATGCCGACAGATCCTGTGTCTGACCCCATAAGTGATCCTAAGGTTCTTCCTATTCCAGCTGGAAAGTCCAGCTTTGGGGCCGGTGCACAGCTTAAGAATGCGGTGAGTGTGGACACCTCATTGTGTGAGGCTATAAGTCACAGAAGTTTTTCTTTTGGCCAGTGGTACATATTCTTTTATTTATGAAGAAATAGTAGTATTGTATGATTCCATTGATAGGACTGTGCTTATCTTTATATCCCCAGATTGGAAGCTGGTCCAGAGTGGTTACTGATCTATTTGGTATCGATGATAGTGATGCTTCTGGTGATAACACCGAACTCAGTGTTCACAAGGGACTAGACTGCGAAACATCCTTTAAAGCTTTCCGTCTTCTTAATGCTTTGAGTGATCTCATGATGCTTCCATTTGAAATGCTTGCCGATAAATCCACCAGAAAAGAGGTAACTACTTGGTTTCTGCGCCCACTCCCAGTTAATAAAATAAGGAAAAACTGAGTTTAGAATAACTCCCTACCATTTTGTAATGATTCTGAAGGTATGCCCTACGTTTGGCCCACCGTTGATCA
Source organism: Prinsepia uniflora (assembly GCA_032719365.1). Lineage (NCBI taxonomy): Eukaryota > Viridiplantae > Streptophyta > Magnoliopsida > Rosales > Rosaceae > Prinsepia > Prinsepia uniflora. The sequence goes on along the minus strand of CM064871.1, from coordinate 52,079,858 downwards.
AGAGGGTTCTTTACAATTTTGTTCCAGATGAGTTTTGCCCAGACCCGATTCCTGAATCAGTTTTTGAGGCTCTTGATTATGAGGTAACCTAGACGCCCTCCCTATTTCTGAAAATAACTTTTAGGCTTATTTATTGCACTGCTTTCCTTTTGACTCACGTGGGTCTGATTTAATTTTAATTTTGCTGGTTTCAGTTTTACATTAATCTATTTCACCTTTTCTTCTTTAGGAGAATCTGGAAGCCGAAGAAGATTTTGATACTAGCTTCCCACATAGTGCAAATCCTACCGTCTATTCACCCCCTCCAGCTGCTTCACTAATAGGCACTATAGGAGAGGTGGGAAGTCCAGCTCTCTTGAGGAGTGGATCATCAGTGCTCAAGAAATCATATACAAGTGACGATGAGCTTGATGAGTTGGATTCGCCGATGACTTCAATCATGATAGACAATGCCACGGTTTCTACTAGTTCCTTGACTGCCAACTCAATGCTGAAGTGGAAAGGCGGTCGAAAGGCTGTCAGATATCAACTCCTCCGTGAAGTTTGGAAGGATAGTGCATAATCTTCTCTTCCGTGTATGTTTTGGTGTGCTTGGGTTGATTGTTCAATATGTTATGGTATCTTTACTTCCTACTCCTGTACATATTCGAGTATTTATACAGCCATACCGAGTATTAGTGCAGTTTGTTCCGGAGCAGCTGTTATCTCTCACTATCGGGTTCAATTTATTAGGGTTTCTGTTGTAATCTAAGCTTTATGATGGCCCGTTCTTTGTCAAATAATGATAAGCTTTTCTACGTAAGCATTGTCTGCGTTTCTTTGATTCTTTGGCTACAGTGCAGGCTTTAGGCCTGCCAAGATGCATTAGTTGAATGCTTTGAACTATACTCATCGGAACAAAATTTTTTGAGGATTTTATTTTCAGATAACAAAGCAATAGAAATACAGTTGAAGATTCTGAATATGATGACTACTGGCTGCATTTTCAGCTTTCATGCATTTCTGGTTATCTTTTGTTTATACCTGCAAATAATCCACAAGGAAACTTCATGAGCAACCAACCTCTTCTTCTTCTTCTTCTTCTTCTTCCATGAAGACATGGTTCTGTTCGGCCAGTGCCGGAGTTTTCTAGGGGACCCAGAAATCTTACAATTTGGATAGTGCACTGGTTGCCGGACCACGGAATGCGTCGTAGTGTCCGTACCCGTGATAAAGTACCCGGATAGGGTTGTCCTCACCGTACTCTTGACCATATTCTGCGATGGTTTTCAGGCTACCAGAATCTTTGTCCTGCATATAAACTGTGATCGGCATCCTAGGAATCGAAAATTGTATAAGAACTTTTTTAAGGTCTTAAACAGTCTTAATCAGGCAGGTTTAATTTGATTTATAATTATAAGAAAGTAAGGGACTGGCTTTACTTTAGGACATGTGCGGACATAAGCAGCTCAGGTTCCCCACCCCAAATGTGGGGCTGTCTCATCTGCACAACATATGTTTCAAAATCATCCTCAAGAAACCTGCAAATGTATTAAAAAATAAATACATGATTAAAATCATCTCTAAAATAAACTGGGAATTCTTAAGACATTTACGTACCATTCCGTGTCAGCCCTTCTCTTGATGAATTCATCTGCAACCTGTTCGAATTCGTATAATGTTTTACGCAGGAAATCAGCAATGCAAATAATAATAATAATAATAATAATAAGAAGAAGAATGAAGAGAAAGTTGATTAAAATTATTTTGTACTTTGGCTCGAAGTTCATCCGCAAGTTCTGTTTGAAGGCTATTGCTTGGAGGTGGCTTCCCTGCTCTTAGACAAGCACCGTGAACCACGGACCGGAACAAGCATCTTCCATCTCCCCGTATACCTGTGCAACATCATCAACATAAACTAATTCAGTCGGTTCTTTATTGAGTTATTTTCTCGAAATTAATAAATCAGCAAAATTAAGCACACATTTGCATCAAAGGAAGAATAAGATTACAAAACCAAAAAAAAAAAAAAAAAAAAAAAAAAAACCTAGGCTGTAATCCATAAATGATGAATACCAAATTCTCTACTTTAAAGAGAAAAAAAAAATTGAATGAAGGGATTTATTGGCTTACTGAGAGAGAATGAAGGGGTTTATTGGTCCGTGCAAAGCAATTGATTGAGTTTTCAAGAAAAGAATCTTAGCAAAGGAACACATGAAGAAAAGCAATCAAATCGTATTGATGAAGGCAGCCATAACAAAGTATTACGAGTCACCCAATAAAATCAAATAATAAATTTAAAGCTCCATTAATATTCTTCATACTTTTGAGGAAAATAACCAATAACAAAACCGTTGTTTACCAAACAGAGTTTCCGGTTTCGGCATTCGTCCAATTCAGAAGAAAGCAGCCCAGAATGCCGAAACCGGTTTTGGAATTCGTTCAAATAATAAATTACAAGCTCCAATATTCGTCATAGTTATTTTTGTTTTTCTTTGTGTGTACCTGCTTCTTTGGTTCTTGATTTTGATGTGGAAGTGAATCTCCACCATCGAATGCGCTCCTTATCGATGATCATGATGAAGACAGGAGGCGAAAATTCCTCCTCCACTGCCTACAGCTTTTTTCTTTCAAAGAATCGAATGAATTCGATTCTTTGCTTTTTTTCCAATTTAAAAGTTAAACCACCAACGGCTAGGATCCGTTACGCGCGCTTTATTTTTTTCCCATGCTCATCAAAACAACGACGTGCCGTTTTCTTCTGCAACAAACAAGTGGCGGCAACCGGGAGAAGCCACCAGCTAGAATCAATAGTAGCCGTTTGTTTTCTAACCGGCAGCGCGCCAAAAAAGAAAATATATATTGCCTTCCAGACAATTTTTGGTTCTTTACTATTATCAGGTGCTTCAAATTTAGAGCACTTTCACACTTATCCTTCTCATATATATAGCACCAAATTCTTCACCACTTTCCAATGATTATGGATTCCCGGGCATACTTGGCGTCCCAGGTAACCAATTTTAAAAAATCTCGATTCAAATTTTGTATGTTTTCATGTTGCATTTGATTGTAATTTTGTATAACTATTTTCTTGTTGCATTTGTTTGAAAAATTTCAGGAATCAAGAAACAAAATGAAAATGATCAGTCCAAGAAAACGCCCACTGCACACTTGTGCGGCTACACTTTTAGTGATAGCCCATAGAGCCTTCACCAAATTTCAAGGTCTCAATGGACTCTTAGGCTTCATAATAAATTTTGCAGCCAGAGTGGCCACATTGTTCGGACCCCTTGCCTATGCCTTGCAATACCGGTGGATCACAATGGCAATCCTCTCATTCGTCGACAACCGAATCCTAGCCCTTGAAGGCATGATCGAGAGATATTACCCTCCGTCACATGTTCTGTTCAACAAGATCGATGATCTTCTTCAAGTCACCGAAACCCTACCCAGGAAATTCGACAATGTGGCGCACAAACTCCGCTTCCCCTTGTGGGATTGGACATTGGTTCTTGCCATTTCGCTGCTGAATTTTGTGGCGGCTACGTTGAATTATTGGAGAATGTCAAATGCTACAAGCAAAGAGAAGGAAATTAAGGTTGATACAAGCAGCAAGGTCGACCGTAACAAAGAACATGAACCGCGGTATGTTCATCATGAAGCTGACCGGCCTAATAAGCCCCATCTCGCAACCAAAAATAATAATAATAATAATAATAATAATAACAGTATCGGTGTTGTTGGTGGCGATCAAACTGAAAGGAAGAGAGAGAATAATACTACGCGCAACCGGCAAATAGGAGGAGTTGCGAAGGGTGTGACTTACAAGGATGTGCTTCTAAAACAAGGGACAAATAAAGGAGGGAGTGTTAAAAAAGAAGAGAATAAGAGTAATAACAACAACAACAAAGAAGAAGTGGAGAGCAGTGTTGCTGATGATTATGATGATAGAAGTGAAAGGAACTGCTTTAGGGATGATCCTCTTCTGGAATTGTTCGAATCAGCGTGGCTTACGACCTCGCCGGGAAGAAATGCAAATACCAGGAATTATGCGCCGCGTTCGGTTTCCTTCACATTTTGAACAAAACCCTAGAAACGATTTAATTATAATCAACCACTCTTTTTTAATTTCCATGCAGTTTTACAGAAGAAAAGAAAACAATCCAAGCAAGCATACATAATGCTAAGTTGGAAGAGGGTAGATATGTATATATATATATATATTCGTACGAAAATGAACGGCAGTGCGGTTGGCTGTCAAAATTTAAAATTTTGTATGAACCTTGTGAGAGAGATTGCTTGATTGAGTCAGTATAGGATTCCTTGTGTACATGGATTGGTAGAGAATTGGAACTCTTAATCAGTTGGTTCTGTAATTATTTTGATTTTGTGATTGTTGAGAAATGCAATGGATAGTGTATATACAATATTCCAAAATGCGTTAAGTGCTCCTAGGGCAGTGAGTCGGGGTCTAGCGCCGCCTAGGCGGCTAAGCGGGACTGAGGTAGACGCCTATGCAGTTTTTTTTTTTTAAAAAAAGACAAAAATCAATAAATTATGTACTACATAATTATATATATATATATTATAATATATATATATATATACTATATAATTCATTTAAAATATAATGAGAGATTGAATAAAGAGTAGAGACTAAAAAGGTACTCCCTATTATTTTAATATTTGATTCACACTGAATTCAAAATAAGAGATTATTGTAATAATATCATTGTATTATAATGAATAATACAAATATACTGCCAAAATCAAGCTATATCAGCAAGATCCATAAGTCAATATAACAAACTAATGTGGATAAAAGCCGCAAAAACAACTATAATACATACACCACTAATATTATGAAAAATTACAAACCGAGCCCATAAAGTCCAAAACAACCAAAAACTTAACAACACCTAATCTTAAACATATTATCTCCACCAAAAGAAACAGGCACTATTGTCAAACTCATCACATATGGTTTTGAAGAACACTATAGAGTATGGGGAAAATCTAAAGAAGGCTTGATCTCCAATGATCCAATGGAGCATAAACACGAATAAAGGACCAAAAATTTTAGTCTAACTACTATAACCAAAATCAATGGGAATATTACATCAAACTTCAATATATATTAGGGTAGAACAACATTTGGGGGGGAAATTTTTTTTTAAGATTTTGGGTTATGGATGGATTGAAAAAATAGAAAAATAACAAAAATTTACAAAAAAAAATCTCAATATATATATATCAACGGTTTGTTACGAGAATCTTAATAATCACAAAAAATATTTCTTTATTTGGTACATATGAAGAACTAAATGACCTTAAATTTTGTTGACTTCTTATGGAGATGATCTTGAAATGATTATTTGGAGAATGTCCAATTCCTATTAATTATATATGTACAAAAATAATTTCATAAATCGAAAGAGTGAAATGCGATAATATTATCAGGGTGAGATATGCAAGTATAATGACCCGCAGTAGATAAGGAAAGTACGTTTTAAACATAAGTTGCAGCACATGAACTTTACTGTAAGCTTTTGGCACATTTTAAAAAAATTGTTGACATTTCACATTAACATGAATATCAACAAACATATATATAATTCTTGTCTTCTTTTGTATAGTGAAATCAGACTAATTAGTAAATCAACACTACACCAAACCAAGACACTAGACTTGGGTAGCTTGTCTAAATCAGGATGTGTTTCTTCGAATATGCATATTTTCTATTTGTTTTCCCTCCCGTTTCCCATGTGTTTTCTCTGTTTTCTATTTAAATCACCTATGTTGTTAGGTTTACTATTTGTTGCCCATATTGAATTTAATTCGTGTTTCACATGTTTTGTTCTTCTATGTTCTATTTTGGTGTTTGCGTACTTACTGTTCCTTTTCATTAAGTTGATTATTAACTAATTTAAATAGCCATATAAACCGGTATGACTAGTGGTTTTGAGCTGAAACCTCAACTTCCTTTAAGGAGTCGATGAGCCATTTTGCATAAAAGGAGTGGAATGTACATTTCACGAGGAGAATAGAATGGATCCACCCCAACTTCCTTCAAGGAGTCTATGTGCCATCTTGCATGAAAGGTGTGGAATGCTCATTGTACATTGTACATTTCACCAGGAGAATAGAATGGAACATGACAAGCATGTTTGGTACATGTCTTTTTAAAATATAACATTCGCTAGGTGGTGCACATGCACATGTGTTTCAAATTCTATTATGTTGATGTTTTGGCACCTTTGATGACTTTTGTTTCATGTATTCCTTAACAGACATAATTCTTACATGAATGTCATAATTATTGTCACATGTGTATTTAAATGAATTCTTGATTTAAAATTAAATTGAGCCGAGTTTGCTAAAATCATAGTTGGTCTCGCTTGAGGCTTTTGGCGGCTTAATTAGACGTTCAACCGCACCCTAACTTGACAAATATTTTGGTCGAAGACAATATCAATTCGTGGGGTTTTTTTCTTTCTAAGTTAAATATGCTCGATCGGGTTAAAGATGCAATTCCAACATATGTAAATTCATGGATCAAAATTTAGCTATAAACAGTAAAATTTGCAACACCACGGTAGAATTACCTCCTCGTATTCTTCTCCGACGCTGGACTTATCAAAATTGATAACATGTTCATTAATAATTAATTGTACAACCAGCTATATACGGAGCTTCTCTTTTAGCTAAGGCTCAACTCTAAGAGGCTAAGCCATCTATACAGTGATGTAATATTTACATCGCCAATGGTAAGCTGGGGGATATTCGACTCCCATCACCCAATGGAACAAGCTCAAAATTCTAGCTTGTAATTAACATCCATTTTTTCATCACATGATAATCCTAAGAGCCTCTCTGGGACAAAAAAGTTTCGGTTGTCCCAAATGTGTCACAAAACTTAACAATATCTATTATGAATTGGATTTTTCAGGTATGACAAACTATATCAGGTTTTGCATATATGAGAATGACATGTATTTTTTGTTTGATCCGAAAATGGATCTAACGAAGGGTTGTTTTGCTGGACGCTAGAAGCCTACCCTTGTTCACCGGGATAACTTGCAGAGGAGTAAAAAGAGTACATGACACTAGGGGGTGCCGACCTAGTGGACTCTGATGCTTAAGTCAATATACACAGCATAAGGCTCGATGAATAGTAAAATTGTGAATGTCCATTTATGGGGTAAAGTTCCCTATATTTATAGTGGTAGTAAATGGGTTGGAACCCTAAGGAAGTAAGGTATGTTGCCATTTGTCCCAAGGTGTTGGATAGATGGTAGTGAATTACTAGAGCGTACAGCTGTACTTTTACTGATGGGGTAGGTAATTATATGGTAGTACCGACCGTGATACTCGGGGATGCTGGTCGGTAAGTCGTGACAAAGACTGACTGAGGTGCCTCGGTTGGCAATCCCTCATCGGATGGTATGACATGCTGGATCGACTAGCCCATGATCAGTTGGAAGAAGACTAAGCCTAGCCAATAGGTAGCAAAATGACTCCCAACGGCGGGCGATTCCAGGCGGCTCATTGATGGTAGGTCGAAATGGTATAAACATAAGTACCCTATGTCGTTGATTGAGGTGGAATTCCTTGATCAAGGATTTGTTGTTCCATGCAGACCATGTATCTCGACCAGTGGCCTGTACCCTAGAGTCCCCCAAGTCCTTTGGGTGATGAAGGGCACCATGGTGGATGTGAGGGAAGTTGCCTGGAAGATTGATCCCTTACATGTCATGGGGTCCAAATGGCAGATCGACCCCTTGAGCGTGAACCAATCCACCAAAGTCCCCTAAGGAATGCCCGGAGGGTGAACTAATCCACCAAAGTCTCCCGAGGGATGTGGAATTTGAAAGGTTGGATCCGCCCCTTGAGGGTGAACCGATTGACCAAAGTCCCCAGTGGGATACAAAATTTGAAAGGTTGGATCGACCCCCTGAGGGTGAATAGATTCACCAAAATCCCTTGAGGGATGTGAAATTTCAAAGGTTGGATCGGCTCTCCGAGGGTGAACTAATCCCTTGAAGGATGTGGAATTAAAGGTGAACTAATCCACCAAAGTCCCTTGAGGAATGTGGAATTTGAAAGGTTGGATCGGCCCCTTGAGGGTGAGCCAATCCACCAAAGTCCCCTGAGGGATGCCAAATTCAAAAGGTTAAATCGACCCTCGAAGGGTGAACTGATCCACCAAAGTCCCCTGACGGATGTGAAATTCGAAAGGTTGGATCAGCCCCTTGAGGGTGAGCCGATCCACCAAAGTCCCCTGAAGGATGCGAAATTCGAAAGGTGGGATCGACCCCCTGAGGGTGATCCGATCCACCAAAGTCCCTTGAAGGATGTGAAATTTGAAAGGTTGGATTGGCTCTCTGAGGGTGAACCGATCCACCAAAGCCCCCTGAATGATATGGAATTCGAAAGGTTGGATTGGCCCCATAAGGGTGAACCAATCCACCAATGTCCCCTGAGGAATGTGGAATTTGAAAGGTTGGATCGGGCTCTTGAGGGTGAACCGATCCATCAGAGTTCCGTGAAGGATGTGGAATTCGAAAGTTTGGATTGGTCCCCTGAGGGTGAACTGATCCATGTAAAATTGGGTTTACATCTCGTAGCTGAAGGTTGGGATGTCAGTGGGGTAACGATCTACTAGACCCCGATACCTAAGTTAGCAAAACGGGTGGAGATCAGACACAGTGTAGGCAGCGTAATGCTTTGTGAATAGAAAAAATACTGAATGTCCCTTTATGGGGTAAAGTATCTCGTATTTATAGTGGTAGTAAATGAGCTGAAACCCTAGTGAAGTAAGGCCTAAGGAATTTCTTAGATGTTTCCATGTGTCCTAAGTTTGTTGGATGAATGACAGTGATTTACTAAAGGGTATAGCCACTAGCGGACAGACTAAGGGGTAAGGAGGGTCATTTGACCCTTCGACTACTAGAGAAAGCTTCAGGTAGGGAGATCTTGACCATGCCCTCCGCACAGCTTCTTGGCCAAAGTTGCCTACCAGGTGCTCAATAGAATGCCTCTGAGAAAAGAGGTAGTGGTGAAGATGGGTTATGTTATTTTTTTTTAGATTTAACATACACGAATGTGCCGGGATGCTTTTTGATTAAGTGAAAAGAGAAAGAAAAAAAATAGACAAACTGGAGAAACCTTGCTTCAATCGTAGTCTTTGTGTTCTTTAGATCTGGGAACCATTAAGAGTCAGAGCCCCCTTGTGCACATTTTCTAGGCAGAAAATGGAACTTCTTGGACGTTGTTACCGTTGTATATATGTTGTTGAGAGGCGTTGCCTTGCTTTGTTTGCTCTATACCTGAAGCTTGTTTTGTGAATTGAGGGTTGAGGTTTGGATTATGAAATGGTGGGGAAGATGACCTGTATTTATATAGACTAAAATATCCACGCACATACAATTTGCCCACTCAATTAAGGAAGGTGTATAGCAAAATTAATCGAATCAGTTAGAGATCGATGGTTGCTCACTTGCTCTCATGGCGGAGAGGGAAATCACACGGTGGAGATGGAACTCTACTTAAAAAATATGCTCCACACCCAATGGCAGAAGAAGGTGGTGTCCAGGGAGTGGGGGTTATGGGCCTCCGTCACTTAAATATAACAAATAAAGTTTATGTGTTTTGATTTAAGAAAAATAGAACTAATAGAACATAAAATGTATTGGAGATTAAAAAAAAAAAAAAAAAAAGCAAAGTGTGCGCTAACGTTTCCAAGAAGTTGGATAGAAAAAACACATTGGATAGTTAATTATTGTGCTTAAATTAATATTAGTATATTACTTTAAATAATAATAATTTAATGTTTAAAGTCTTTATCTTAATGCTTTGAAACTTAATTACATTTAGCATTATAACATATAGAGTGCTTATAAACAAAATAACCTATAGAGTGCTTCACCTTTACACATCGTCTTTCAAATTTTAGATAAGAGCTGGGAATTTAGGAGAAGAAATGTGATTTACATGTATTGTTTAAAAACAAAAATTGTCTCTAAATTTTTATATTAGTGTTATCAAAGATGAATTTTAAGGTAATTTCTTTAAAATTTGAGTTAAGAACTTATTCAGTTAGCTTGTGCAAATGATGTAAGAGCATTTTTTGCAATGTCAGCTAAAGTTAAGCTATTTTCCAGCAAGTCAGATTTAATTTATCTCAGTTAGACTATTTTGTAGCAAGTTGGATTTAATTTATACTTGAACAATATGTTATATATTTGATAAAAAAGAGGCACTTCCTTAAAGTTCAAAATCTTTTACATTGATTTTGAATATCTGGAATGATATTTTGTTCATTGATAATAAAGTACAGTTCGTTTTCAATTAAACAAAAATAATAATCTCTTAATCTATTGACCCTCCCGAAAAAATTTATAGGTCCGCCACTTGGTATAACTGTACTTTTACGGATGGGGCAGGTAATTATTTGGTAGTGCTAACCGTGATACTTAGGGAGGTAGGTCAGCAGGTCGTGACAGAGGCCAACTGAGGTGCCTCGGCCGGCTGTCCTCCATCGAGTGGTATGACAAGATGGGTTGGTTGGCCCATAATTAGTCGATAGATGACTAAATCTAGTTGGAAGGTAGTGAAATGACTCCCAACGGCCGACGGTTCTAGGCAGCTCACTAGTGGTCGGTTGGAATGATATAAACACTTTTTGACCATACACCAGAAATAAAGAGGAACATGTTATTGTGTATTTACTTGAAAAAAAAGGAGCCTTTTCATTATTACATATTTTTTTACACTAGAAAAAAAAATTCAGGCCTAAAGGAATTAAAGGCCAAAAGTAGGAGACAAGCCCAGCCTAAGCGACTTTAAGCTTAGAAAAGATGAAAGGAATTGGTGGTGTTGACGACGTGAAGAAAACAGAGGCAAATGAGAGGTTTTCAACATAAAAAACGGTAGCATAGGACCCACACGTGTCCAAACATATCAAGTTGATAGCTTATTCATCGCCTATAAATAGAGAAGAACCCACCTTTTCAAAGGACTAACAATCAACCAAACAAACATAGAAAAATGATCTCCATCAAATTCTGAACCTATGAACACCTCCAACCAAGGTTTTATGGTATAAAGAGGTCGGCCCTTGTGGCAAAAACTGCTTCTTTCGACCTAGGAAATCAAGATGTAGCTTCGCTGCTCACCCATTCGAGACATTTATGAAACTGCCTAACCGTCTTTCTAACCGCTCTAACATCAATGCCATAATGGTTGGCTTCAATTTTTTTGCACTTACTTTCTTTCTAACCACTCAGTGTCATAAGGGATAACCTCTTTCTGACTGCTAGTTCTTGGATTTTCGATAGAATCTCGCAGAAGATTAACCTTCTTTTTAACTGCTTAATGTCATAAGGGTTGATTATATCAACTACTGGCTCATTGAAAGTCATTCTGACTACTGGCTCACAAAAAGTCATCCCGACTACTGATTCATTGAAAGTCATTTTGACTACCGATTCATAGAAAGACATCCCAATTGCCAAATCATGGTTGATCATTAAGGTGCTCAACCCTCATTTTTCAACGTTTTGTCATCGCTTTTGAATGCTCTGCCATCTCAGGGCATAATTTCCGACTGATATTCATTTCAGTTAATGATTTTTGAAATTTTTTGTTTCATATGGGCTTCAATGGGAAACAAATAATTTATTTTTATGTACTTGTAATTTCATTTGTAATTCAATTCCAGTACTTTTACATTTCTGTACTTTTACTTCCATTTCCTTGCAAACTAGATCATTTTAAGTGGTAATTGATACTCGGGATATACCATCCAAGCATGGTTCACGACTTGGTAAGTCGGGATACCATCTTTGTGCATTCATTAGAACATTTCGATTCTGACTTAAGAAAACATGGGATCACTGACCATCTAACTTTTCAAATAACAACGTTGCCAACGTGAATATTATGGCGAGATAACTTCTAAACTTGGACTACGTTGGAAATAAAATATTTTAAAGTTTTTGAAAAAGGCATAGAAAAGAATAGTGCATGCTAATTCTTGTCTGCCTGCCTCACAATTTCTTTGATTAGAAGAAAGGTTCTTAGGCTGAAAACGGATTCCATTTATACTTTCTAGTACCAATTTCTATTATGGCATGCACGTACTTGAGTTGAATGGCCTACTTGCTTCCTGGTCTGCCTATTTAGGGATTGACCATAGCCAACGACCCGTCATACTCAGCCTATCCATCATCAATCTTTGTACCTCACCCTACCAGAAAGAGACCCTATGAGTGGTTGGCCTCCCTCGCTTCACAGACCAAGTTCCACGTGGAGGTCCAGTAAGGGTTGCCTCGGGACATTCGACTCTTAAAACGAGAAAAATATTTTGGGTAGGAACATAATCTGCCATGTCCAGTGGGACTCTTTCTAGTGCATGCCCAAGTTCAGGCAGACCTAGCGATGCTGAGACACTAAAGGAAGATTCTTGAAGGATCTTTCTCAGGAAATGATTCATGAGTTACCTACCATACAAGCTGACATGGAGCCACCACGTGTTGGAACATTGGAGGATTTTAATAGCCAAATGATGGCTAGGCTCCAAAAATTATTTAGAGGTATCCCAACTCTCATCAATTTGCAGATTGAAGCTCTGAATCGTTCGGTTGAAGAGCTTTCTAGCCGTGGTACAACATCAAATAAGGACAATAATGTTCCACCACCGGAGACCCAAGACCTGAAAAAGGCAAGAATAATTTGGAATCAAGAGCATTTGTCCTAAAATCCCTATTTCTAGTGCCACATTTTATGGGAGGATCAGGTTTTAAGATTCCCAAAACAAGTAGAGTCTGCTAGGAGTTTTCCGATCTTTAGCTCTAGGTTGCTTTCTATGAACTAGCCACCTAATGGCTGGGGAGAAATCAAACTTACAGTGAAATCAAAGAGTAGAAGCATACTAAAAAACTGAAGAAAATCTGATTCCGATGAAGAAGGATCAAACGAAGAGTTTCTCCATGATAGAAAACCATCATACGCGGGAGCATTAGGCCTTTATGAAGGAAATGAACGAAGTAAGGCGCCTAATGACAGGTCAACCAGTACTTCCTTAGAGAATTAATGTCCTAACTTATAGAAAGCCTTACCCGGCTTATATAGACCAAGACAAATATTTTCGTAGGAATTCAAGCCGACAACATTCACACTTTTTAATGGGGATGGAAACACATCATCCTTGGAACACATCGGAAAGTTCTTATCCCAATGCATGGCCGTTGAAGATAACCCTTACCTCAAGCTTGGGATGTTTAGTTTTCCCTTTATGAGGATGCTTTCTCTTGGTACACTTCATTGGCAGAGGCATCTTGTAACGACCCGTCCTAGAGTTCAGGATTAGATTAGTGATTAATGACGGGATAGTGAAGTTAATCGATGATTAGTTTGGTGATTTCGGACGGACGATGTGAAATGACGGTGTTGCCCCTAAAATGGGCGAAACATTGACTTTTAATTTGGGCGATCAAACGGACGTTGGCCGATGACTGTGACGTAGTTCGGGATATCACGAGTCCGTAGACAGGTGGCACGTCCTGATAGGACCCGCCCAGATCCATGAACAGGGCTCCAAGCCCGAAATCATTTTTTCCGAAATCCATTTCAAATCATTGAAATCAAAACATATTTCAAATCCCGAAATCAAATCATTAAAACCATGATCAAATCACAAGATCAATTGAAATCTCATAAAACGTGCAATTCCGTAAATATCTAGAAATACACGTAAAACCGTAAATCATCAAGATTATAAATCAAATCATAGAATCAAGTATAGAAAACATATAAAAACATATATGCATTCATCATAAGTTTGAAAGTAAAGTCCACTCACAGATCATTACGCCGCTGCCTCGATACGCGTGCACTTACGCCGTTCCCGGCTAATCTGTTATCACCAGTTTTCCCGAACCTTTTCAAATCTCATAATAACGTTACTAACTACTTCATTAAGCTTCTACGAAAGCCCCGTAATTTTTCCGAATTTTTAACTATTTTTAACCGAGCCCGAAAACTTTCGAACGTCCTGAAACATGTCGAGACGATGTCCGATCAAATCAAAACCAGTCTTAAAATGTTCGTTACATCAATTACATCATTTCATATGTTGGACACTTCCTCAAAATGTGTGACACGTGCCCACACACGCCGCCCAAAGGGGCTGCGTGTGGGTTTCACGCGCCTACTACAGTGTCACCTTCAACCTTAGTTCAACCCGGTTCAGACCGGTTTGAACCGGTTTGGTCCAACCGAACCGTCAGTCATGATTCCCTCCATTTTCCACCCGTTTTCAATCCTTTTTAAACCTAGTACTTTCGTCCTACTCTGAATGATCGATCTAGCTATCAAAATGAGACAATTCAAACTTAAAGGTTACCTTTCTTCCTTCAAACTCGAACTCTGTTTCTGCAACTGGGTTCTGCTGCCTTACCCGACCTTCTCAAACCTTGCTTTCGATTCTAACCATCATATGGGACCTTGAGAACCCAGTTCCCATTATCAGAATCAATTAAAAGCGTCTAAAACCATAAACACCATTTTCGAATTTAAATAAAAGCTCACGGGTTTCCTAGCTTACCTTCCTCCTCTGCCCTCGTAACCACCACCTGAGGCTTCCACTCTCATTGTCCTAACCTCTTTTTTTTTTTTTATTCAGAAACCATGAGCAGAAAAGGTCGTTTGAAGGTTGAATGGATTGGATTTTCACGATCACATACGGCCTCAATTTTTCACGGCTTAGGGCCACCGTCCACGGCAGCTGAACAGAGGGGCACTGTAAGACCCGAAGGCGACATCCGATAAAATTGGAACGATACAAAAAAGATTAGCATGGCCCCTGCGCAAGGATGACACGCATAAATCGAGAAATGGTCCAAATTTTTGAACCCCAAAGTTAAGCGAGTTGAGCCTGGTGCAATTTCATGATGAGTGACCCCCTGGGAAGTTGAACCATGAGCTCCCGAAAACAAAACCGTGAGGGCGAGGCCCAAAGCGAACAAAATAGTGCTAGATGAGTAGGGTCCTAACCGAGGAGGGTCGGGTCTTGACAGAATGGTATCAGAGCCAAACCCCGACCGGGAGGTGTGTTAGAGAGGACGCTGGGCCCTAAGGGGGTGGATTGTAAGACCCGTGTCCTGGAGGGAACGGTGAACAATCCCACATGCCTGCGAGGGGGAATGGTCTGGGAGAGGTTGGTGGTGTGCCTTAAAGGTGTAGGCACACACCTATCTAGCAGTAGGATTTTTGGGAGCTCAAGTGGCTTTGGGGGGGATTAGAACCCCAAAGTTAAGCGAGTTGAGGCTGGTGCAATTCCATGATGGGTGACCCCCTGGGAAGTTGACCATGAGCTCCCGAAAACAAAACCGTGAGGGCGGGGCCCAAAGCGGACAATATGGTGCTAGATGAGTCGGGTCCTGACCGAGGAGGGTCGGGTCTTGACAAGCACCACCCTGTTCTTCTTCTCAAATCCCTCTGTTTCGCCACATCTCTCACAACAGAATAAAACCCAAGTTCACTCTGATTGTTTCCACTCAATCACACATTCCTGAGCTCTTTGTTTCTCTAAACTTTCCTTCATTTTTCACCGCTAGTTCCTCTGGTTTTCACGAAGACACACACACGACTAGCACAGAGCTCACACCACTGAACCAAGATGCACGATTCACTTTGTTCTCTGTTTTTTGTTGTCCCTTGATTGTGCCTCCACAATTTTTAAAACAGCAAGAGACGGTGAAGAGGCTTCTAAAGCCATCCAGACACAGCCACGCGTCAAGTCCCTATGGGAAACCATGTCCAACAACAGCCAAGTGTCCACTTCTCAGTGGGGACAGATCCCTATGCACAGAAATGACCAGAATGCCCCTAAAGGATGAATTACCATTTTGCTCTTCGTATTCCCTCACCCGAAACTTTGTCATCCGAACTCCGATGACAACGTGCCGCCTGTCGTTGTACTTCGGGAATCGAGACCTACCTAAAAGTCCTCGAAGTGCGTGAAAATTCCATGTCGTATGAAAAGTCAACAAATTGACCCATTTTTAACTAAATTACCAAAGTACCCTCGAACTTCGAAACGTCATAACTTCCCCCTCGGATGTCGGAATTGGACGTGCCACCTATCTATGAACTCGTGACGTCTCGAACTACGTCACGGTCATCAGACAAAGTCCATTTGACTGCCCAAATGAAAAGTTAACTATTTGCCCAATTCAAGGGGCAAAATCGTCATTCCGCACCGTCCGTCTGAAATTATCCAACTAATCACCGATTATCTTCACTAATCTATCATTAACCACTAATCTAATCTCAGTTTCCATAACGGGTCGTTACAATCTACCCCCCTTAAAGAATTCCGTCCCTGAAATTCCGCATCTCGTACTTCCGTAATTCTGGGGGAAAGTCCAATTAATCTCACACCTGGGTATCTTACCCGGTGTCCAGCACCTACCAGTCCACCTTATCTTGACGGTTCCCAATTGACACCACATCTTACCAAGTGAATCAATTCAACCAACTTTTAGTTCATCGGGAGTTCATCCCAATCGTACGGAGGTCATCACATATTCGTCTCGTTCCTAAATTGTCACCCCAAGTTGGTCAAACGAACCAACTTATTTGACTTCCAGTCCACTTGGCACATTATCTCATCCCTATCGGGGTCAACACATTTCTAAGTTAACACATTTCCAACTCGTACCCAAGGTACCTTTAACGTCACGCCAGTCGACACTTACGACTTACTATCCCTAGGTACGCCACAACACCACTGCTACCAATTGCAACACTCTCGACTCCCTTCGAGTCGAGCGTACCTCGTACCAACGTCCCAGTACATCTTATGAGTCCGCCATCAACAAACACAAATCTCAAGTACACCCATTCACAAGACGGCATTCACCAGTTTCGGTACTTCCATGCATCAAGATCTATGCAACGATCCGTATTACTTTCGTCAGCGATTTACGCCGACCCTGCTGGAGGCACAGCGTACTTGTTCACCCCACTAGCTCAACCAACCACCTCACCAGTGGTTCCACTAACCACTAGCATTGTTAACCTGTGGAAACTTCATCCACGTCCTACACCACCTGTCTGCAACGGGACCCTATCAAATACTCGTCAACCCGTGATAACACATCTCAATATCAGGGTCCTACCCGCCAGTCATGGCTTGAGCCTCCAGCTCACGTCAACACTAAATCCTTCCACAACTAAGCAATCACTCAGGATCATCCTGATCTAGTCCACATCTTAATCGTTCAATCACATCGAAACTGTTCTGATGCACCAAAACAACCAATAACCTTCCGTGGCACCAAGCTGGTTACCACACCTTTATCAGATCATTAGGATCTACATCCAATTACATCAGCATAGTGCCGATCTCTGCAGAATCAGTACGTACACTTATCAAGTACATGCACCAATTACCACCAGCCAAACACACGCAAGGACAACCCTACGAACTTTGAATAAAACAAAGATATTTTAAAATACCTCAAACACAGCTCGTAGATCCTCATGTACTTCCGACGTCATCTTACGGTACGTCCACTAATCAACCACATCGGCGTCAGCCACGCTCTACGACACCCAAAGTCCAACCAACAACATCATAGTGTACCCGTCCCCCTCACAGTGTTTCTCCAGGGCACACTAAATCTCCTCATGACCCTACCGATTAACACCTGTCTACGGGCCAGTCACGCTTCACTTGTATAGTTCGTCGGTTCAATCCAACCACCAGGCTGACTACATGTCATCCGGGGAAGTCCAACTCAAGTCCCTTTCGAGTCTTCCGGTCTCCTGGGTTTCCCGACCAGTATGAACCTCACCACATCTCAATTACGTACATAGGGCAGACCCAGCACGGGATCCAAAACCAAATTCATATGCATGTAACCACAAACCACACACGTCCTGCACAACTCCAAGAGGGTCGAGTTATCTAACTTGTCTCATATACGATCCTCTGGATCCGCAATAACCCGAACCTGGAGCCAGAAACGGTCCACTCCCGATCCATTCACTCCTACATGGCTCTCACTTGCTATATATCCGACCACCGTATCAAATCTGATCGATCATGCATACCACATGTCCAAAAACACGTTTAGATTGTTGATTCTCTTCAATAACCTCATATCGATCAGTTATAGCCACTCCTTCTCCACTTCCTTCCCTCATCCTTTAATGGAAACTCACAATAATCCACCACTATGACTCACAAGTCATCCGACTTTAAGCAAACTTATCAAAACCTTATGACACTTCCCACACCTGCCAAACACGGCGGCACTACGTCCTCTTTCTGCTCTTGGCCACACATTTACACGTGTCCAAGACCAAAGAGGGGGGGGGGGGGGGGAGAGGGTTATAATTCCTAAGGTACATCCACTAATTCACCTGAAGCGACGCCAGAGTATTCAACCCTCGGTATCAACAGTGGTCTCATTGTCATAATCACCACATCTCCTGATTCCAGAATTCCAACCATGTTGGAAATATGTCCATCTATTCCAACTTTGGGACTCAATTCGCAACACGAATACCACCATTGGACAAACCATCCAAACATAAACTCTGCTATACTTAAGCAATCCTCAACTCCTACTGATCACGACCACGTGTTCGTAACCAAACCAAGTCACCGACCAACTCGCCTGTCGCTTCTCACTGTTTATATACATCCCAAAGGGTATCAATCATCACTCTTTCTAATGACTGCATCACAATCTTCCCAAGGTTTAACTCTGAGCACCACCCTCAAACTCGTAACCAACTCTTGGGAAAGCACCAAGAACGGGCCTCGACATCACCCAGATGCCAACCTCGGAATCTGCCGACATCTGCCAATGCCTCAGGGGAGGGGGGTCTACTAAAACCAACCTCAGGAATGGTCGAACCCGACCATACAAACTTAGCCCGATCCAACACGAGGCATAGGTCCATCGCGCTTCCGCTGTGCTACTCTGATCCACCTGCCGTCATCCTGATTGTTCATCCCGTAACACGACCTATCAATGGTCGTCACATATTCCAACTCGGTTATTGGTTCCTCCTTCCAAACACTAGCATTTCACGACTAGTCACAACCTCGACTCAATGTGCCCATCCGTCCCAGTATCACAGCTCGTGGCACATCATCTCCTATTTCAGCTCACAGCATACCAGTCTTGAATCTCTGCGCAAACCGAGCCAAGACCCTCAATCTAGGCTCGGGTCGGAGGAACTGACAACCCTCATAATCCACAACGCTAAGCAACCAAAAGCTCAACAACACCATAATCTCACTGGACTCGTCCAAAGTCATCTACTAACCATCCACTACCTCGGCTGCACCTAGCAGCAACGTCTCCAGGCTGGCCGTAAGTCGGTCCAAGCCACAACCATCAACTTCGATTTTCAAAACTAAACACTTCCTCAGGGTTTCTCTCCAAGGACCTCACAATCCAAACCAGTCATCCCACAGGGTTTCACAAATCCTCCCCATCATATGGGTTATCCAAACCCGCAACAACCACTAGTTCACTACAACCTTACCGCTCGGGTCCTCACACTCGGCTTATCGGAAAGTCTACACACCAACATCACCCAGACTAGGGGGAATCCCTCAAATCCTCAAAGACGTTTCCTATACCCTCGCCACGCTAGGCATCCGGTTACTCGTAGCCGCATAAATCCAATCTCAACCAAATCGACCAAAAGGTCACTAATCCATACTATCGTCATCCGGCGTAACTCGGCCTAACAAGCCATCGTCAACCAGCCTCCTCCGCCCCCAAGTACCACCAGCTCAATAGGCAGCCATTGGCTCCACATGCCGACTAGTCGACCTTCAGTCGACCATCAATCGTAGTTCACTGGTTACCATCCGGGTTTACTACTACAGTACCCAGCGGACCCTAAGGTCCAAACGACCATCGATCAAATCGGGCATCCAATCATGATATCCATTCTAGCCCGAAGCCGGCAAGTAACACATCCAATTGCATATCAGGTAGTGCATCACCCAGTCACTCATACTTCCGCTACTAATGAAGCCACTAACTATCGGACAACTACTCGTTATCACCGGCATATCCAAGTTGATGACGGGATGTTCCGTGTTGAGACATCACATCCACAGTAGTATCACAACACCCAAGTCGACGAACCAATGACTCTGGGAGCCAAACCTCGCGCAGAGCACACGAAACATGCTCTGATACCAATTTGACAAGACCCAGCCCCAATCCCTCGGGATTAAGGGCTAAGACCTGCTCCCGTCTAACTTACGCATGGCACGAAGGCTAAACCGACGTCCAACCTCCATGTGACACGTAAGTCGGACAAGGGATTTCCAAACGCACCGCTTAACACGTCTAGATATTCCCAGAGCGCGCATACTCTACTGTGGTTCACGTATGTGATGTCTCCGTCTTTCGGCCAACAGCCTGCACCGCAACAACCTGGAGGGTATCGAAAACATGAAAAAAATGTGAGTGGACAAAATAAATAATAATTTCAAAAAAAAAGTTATCAGAAAAAACAATTTATACCCTCCACGCAAAAACCAATGCATGCATATAAAATCCATGTTATGAAACCATTTCTTTTCAAAACCATCCATGAAAACCAGAATCATTTCTTTCTTCGAATCCATAATTCAAATCCAGAGCCTCAGCCCAAAATCACAAATCAATCTCAAAGTACGGGAACTCAGTCCCAAAACTCATCAAAACCAGTTCATCGGGGTCACTGCCCAAAACATCTGAAAAACCAGTGAAAAACATCAATCATGCGAGTTTTCTAGATTTCAAGTGCGTCCGAGTCTTTAAATTCAAAACCATGCGCAATAATCAGGCATTCCCGGGATATCAACGAGTCTTTAAACTCAAAACACAATTCATAGGCCTCAGGGGGTATCATAACCGAGTCTTTAAACTCAAAACATATATCGAGTCTTTAAACTCAAAACATATAAATCCAGGGCCCTCCCTCCGTCAATCAACCGAGTCTTTAAACTCAAAACGAGATCCAATGGTTTTTTTTTTCGGGTCTTTAAACCCAAAACCATTTTTTAATCAAGTGAAAACCATAGGAAATCCTCATCCGAATTCGCAACAATGATTCCGTAAGCTGGCATCTGGAACCATCATCCTGAACCCAAATCCAGAATTTCCTTTTCAAGTTTCAAAACCGAATACGAAACATCGTTTTCGAAATCCAGTTCCAAAATCGAAATCTCATTTCCGAAATCACATGAACAGGGCTCCAAGCCAGAAATAATTTTTCCGAAATCCATTTCAAATCATTGAAATCAAATCATATTTCAAATCCCGAAATCAAATCATTAAAACCATGATTAAATCACAAGATCAATCAAAATCTCGTAAAACGTGCGATTCCGCAATTATCTCGAAATACGCGTAAAACCGTAAATCATCAAGATCATAAATCAAATCATAGAATCACATATAGAAAACATATAAAAACATATATGCATGCATCATAAGTTTGAAAGCAAAGTCCATTCACATACCATTACGCCGTTGCCTCGATACGCGTGCACTTACACCGTTCCTGGCTAATCCGCTATCACCAACTTTCCCAAACCTTTCCAAATCCCATAATAACATTACTAACTACTTCATTAAGCTTCTACTAAAGCCCCGTAATTTTTCCGAATTTTTAACTATTTTTAATCGAGCCCTAAAACCTTCGAACATCTCGAAACATGTCGAGATGATGTCCAATCGACTCGAAACCAGTCTTAAAATGTTCGTTACATCGATCACATCATTTCATATGTTGGACACTCCCTCAAAACGTGCGCCACGCGCTCACACGTGCCTGCTACAGTGTCACCTTCAACCTCAGTTCAACCCGGTTCAGACCGGTTCGAACCGGTTCGGTCCAACCGAACCGGCGGTCACGATTCCCTTCATTTTCCACCCATTTTCAATCCTTTTTAAGCCTAGTACTTTCTTACTACACTGAATGATCGATCTAGCTATGAAAATGAGACAATTCGAACCTAAAGCTTACCTTTATTCCTTCAAACTCGAACTCTGTTTCTGCAATTGGGTTCTGCTGCCTTACCCGACCTTCTCAAACCTTGCTTTCGATTCTAACCATCATCTGGGACCTTGAGAACCTAGTTCGCATTATCAAAATCAATTAAAAGCATCTAAAACCATAAACACCATTTTCGAATTTAAATAAAAGCTCACGGGTTTTCTAGCTTACCTTCCTCCTCTGCCCTCGTAACCACCACTTGAGGCTTCCACTCTCATCGTCCTAACCTCTCCTTTCTTTTTTATTCAGAAACCATGAGCAGGAAAGGTCGTTTGAAGGTTGAATGGATTGGATTTTCACGATCTCATACGACCTCAGTTTTTCACGGCTTAGGGCCACCGTCCACGGCAGCTGAACAGAGGGGCACTGTAAGACCCGAAGGGAACATCCGATAAAATTGGAACGATACAGAGAAGATTAACATGGCCCCTGCGCAAGGATGACACGCATAAATCGAGAAATGGTCCAAATTTTTGAACCCCAAAGTTAAGCGAGTTGAGCCTGGTGCAATTCCTTGATGGGTGACCCCCTGGGAAGTTGCACCATGAGCTCCCGAAAACAAAACTGTGAGGGCGAGGCTCAAATCGGACAAAATGGTGCTAGATGAGTAAGATCCTGACCGAGGAGGGTCGGGTCTTAACAGAATGGTATCAGAGCCAAACCCCAACCGGGAGGTGTTCCAGCGAGGACACTGGGCCCTAAGGGGGTGGATTGTAAGACCCGTGTCCTGGAGGGAACGATGACATGCCTACGAGGGGGAATGGTCTGGGAGAGGTTGGTGGCGTGCCTTAAAGGTGTAGGCACACACCTATCTAGCACTAGGCCTTTTGGGAGCTCAAGTAGCTTTGGGGGGGATTGGAACCCCAAAGTTAAGCGAGTTGAGGCTGGTGCAATTCCATGATGGGTGACCCCCTAGGAAGTTGACCATGAGCTCCCGAAAACAAAACTGTGAGGGTGAGGCCAAAAGCGAACAATATGGTGCTAGATGAGTCGGGTCCTGACCGAGGAGGGTCGGGTCTTGACAGGCACTACCCTGTTACTCCTCTCAAATCCCTCTGTTTCCCCACATCTCTCACAACAGAATCAAACCCAAGTTCACTCTGATTGTTTCCACTCAATCACACATTCCTGAGCTCTCTGTTTCTCTAAACTTTCCTTCATTTTCACCCTTATTTCCTCTGGTTTTCACGCAGACACACACACGACTAGCACAGAGCTCACACCACTGAACCAAGATGCACGATTCACTTTGTTCTCTGTTTTTTGTTGTCCTTTGATCGTGCCTCCACAATTTTTAAAACAACAAGAGACGGTGAAGAGGCTTCTAAAGCCATCCAGACACAGCCACGTGTCAAAGTCCCTGTGGACAACCATGTCCAACAACAGCCAAGTGTCCACTTCTCAGTGGGGACAGATCCCTATGCATAGAAATGACCAGAATGCCCCTAAAGGATGAATTACCATTTTACCTTTCGTATTCCCTGACCCGTAACTTTGTCGTCCAAACTCCGATGACAACGTGCTGCCTGTCGTTGTACTCCGGGAATCGAGACCTACCTAACGATCCTCGAAGTGTGTGAAAATTCCATGTCGTATGAAAAGTCAACAAATTGCCCCATTTTTAACTAAATTACCAAAGTAACCTCGAACTTCCAAACGTCGTAACTTCCTCCTCGGATGTCGGAATCGGACGTGCCACCTATCTATGAACTCGTGACGTCCGCACCTTCGGTATGAAATTATCCAACTAATCACCGATTATCTTCACTAATCCGTCATTAACCACTAATCTAATCCTGGTTTCCGTAACGGGTCGTTAGACGTTCGATTCTGACCTTCAAGGAAAAAGTAACGAGGTTCGGAAGTTTGGGGGTATTTTGGTAATTTAGCCTCAAACGGAATTTTGGTCATTTTGCTGCTGTGCCCAGTTAATTTTGGACAGGTGGATACCTTGGGATTGATGCCCAACTAGATTGGGACACTTTTCCCTTTTCTGGAGGTCTGTGGAAACATCAATTGTCACACGGTTTTGGCCGTGAAGAACATAGACAGTGAGCCTTAACCCCTACATACCCTTTCAATCCTCATCAATTGTCCATGATGTATGAAGGACAAAGTGAAAGGGAGTTGGGACAATGATGGTGGTGGTCACGGCGAGGCACGACGACGGCAGTAGGTGACAGGTCCCATGAAATGCCCCGTTTTCATTTAAAATGGAAAACCTTGTTTTCATGGGTTTTGATCGATTCAGTTAATGAGATGATGTTCTAGAGGTTCAGATAAGGCGATTGGGACTGATTTCAAAGCACGTCGTGGATGGTGGCCGTGTAACCCAAGAAGTGGTAAGATTGAACTTAAACATGGTGCATCGTGATTTGTTGCTTGTTGATCGATTGTGATGATTGAAACATGTTGCTAGAGGTTCCAGAAACTATTTAAGGTTGAGACCCAGGATGGAGGTGGCCGGAGGTGAAAGAACACGACAGTGCGAGTTTGGCTTAATCCCGGAGGATTGGGGGTGGGTCATGTCACATCCATCCACACTTGGGGGCAAATGGAAGCCAAGTTCCATGAGGAATTCTACTGGGTTGAGCCTGAAGTAATTATCAGCGACTTTACTACCCTCATGTAGAGTGATCATGAGACAACATAGGACTTCGTTTCCAGGTTCAAATGGATGAAGATGAAGTACGTGTTCCCATTAGAAATACCCAAATGGTAGCTATCACACAACGAGCTTTGAGGTTTTCGCTCAGAAAGAAATTTGATGATACTACCTTCTCTGATCTCCAGGAGATAGTAGTATCAGTAACTAAGGTTCCACCTTCTTAGAAAGAAATTTGATGATACTACTTTCTCTAACCTCCGAGCTCGGAGGTTTTTTCTCACAAAATTTGAAAGGCTGCTAAAAGAGGAACAACGACAAAGGCATAACTCTAAAGTTCCACCTTTCTACAAAAACAAGATCCATGTTCGCCAACTGGAGCACCAGGAATCCAACGAAGAATCTAAGATAGTGGGAAATGAACATGAGCTAGAGGTAGCAACAACCAAGATCAAAACTCGAGTGAGTGGACCAGTGACTCTCAAATCACTTGTTAAACTCGCTTGGGAGTAGAAATCAGTCATGCCAAATGAAATCCTATTCGTGAATAAGACCCCAGTGTTTGGATCTTACCCATTTGATCTTACAAAAGGTGAAGCAATATACGATGAGTTGGTGGGGGCCAAGGTAATCAAACCAGATGCTAAAAAAGAGTTATCCAAACCTAAGGATCTCAAAGGCAAGTAGTTCTGTAAGTGGCATATGTCATTACACCAT
The DNA here is from genome assembly GCA_032719365.1 of Prinsepia uniflora. Taxonomy (NCBI): domain Eukaryota; kingdom Viridiplantae; phylum Streptophyta; class Magnoliopsida; order Rosales; family Rosaceae; genus Prinsepia; species Prinsepia uniflora. The sequence continues at coordinate 52,054,468 of CM064871.1, read as the reverse complement.
GGCACAACCAATTGTGTTTAGTTCAGGGACATAATTCATAGGTTAATCAACTAAGGGCATATTTCATTGACACCAATACCTAAGGCCCCAATAGGGGTGGACACGAATCCATTCCTAGGACCATTAGTTAGCATGGTCAATCTCTAAAGGTCTCCAAAAGGAACCAACTCAGTAAAAGGAGAACAAACACACATCGACCAAACTAGACCGATACTTGCCACAATCGAGGGTGAGAGAGTATTATACAGCAAGTTCAAAACAAAATGTGTTCCTACGACTTCAACCCCGGGAATTAAAGCAAAGTCGGGATGCTCGAAGCAAGGTCGAAATAATGACCCTCCAGACATACCTAAGTGAAAGCATGCTCTGTACGTCCCAAAGACAAAGACCCCACATCTCATAAATCTGGAGACGCCAGAGGGAAGTGAGAACAAACAGACTAGGGGGCGAATTGACCCACAAAAAAAGGCAGTTTCTCCCGATAAGGCCACTAAGATGGCAAGACCTTTCAAGGCTACAATCCAAGAAGGAAAATGGAATATGGTAGGCAAAGATGGAAATCCAGCTAGAGAGATAGGAAGAACTGCGAAGAGAAGGATTTAGAGATAGTATAGGGCATACCTTCGTACTAAGAAGGGTTTGGGGCCAGGGCCTTCCGAAGAATCAGTACACCTCTAGCAACCAAGAGAAAGTTAACTAGTCCTCTCAAGATAAACAAGGAGGAGGAGAAGGATTAGAAAGAAATAACACATCGTGGCATCGTCTAAGAAATTTCTTCTATGGTAGGGGAAAACTCATATTAAGAATGTTTCCTAAGAAGACTTGGAGAGCAAGCAAGCTGAGAATGTGGAGGATCTGATTGAAGAGTCACGCAAAGATAAAGACCAGTACAACTATGGTCAAGGCATGACCAAAGAGGAGGTAGAAGAGTTTGAAAAAGACCTGTTGGAAGTCATATAATTAGCTGCCTTGTTCAACAAGAAACAAGAACCTTGAATTGAGGTATATGTAGTAGTAGTCCTACAAGAACACTTATCCCCAATATACCACCAAGTCAACTAGATAATTGGTGATATTTCCATTTATGATCCTTCTTGAGCAACCATCGAAATCCTGATGGATGAAGATCATAATGTCGTCCCAAAAGAGATTTCCTTCCAAGAAAAGTCAATGTTCATTATCCCGACAGAGGGAATGACATACCATCTATGACCTATTTTCATTACGGCTCATCTAGAAGGTGTCCCGATCGAAAAAATCATGATAGATGGATGGGCTTCTATTAACGTTCTAACTGTTAAAATATTGAAGGAATTATATAGGACACTACGAGACCGCTTGCTGACTACATCTATAATGGTTAATTTTAGCAAAGCTGTTACTAAGACTCACATGGTTCTATCCTTGGAGAAATCATTAAGGTAGATGCAAGGTCATTCATGGCCAACCCTACGATGGCTGAAGCTAGCTTCTATAAGCCCGAGATAGGTAGCATCAAATTGGTTGGAGAAGACGAAAATGGTCGACCTACCAAGGTGATGGCTAACAAATTATCAGAACCAGAGTTCGTCCTCCCTATAGAAAGGAAGAGGCCATGCCTAGTGCAGGAGTACCACAATTAGTGATTCCTACATGCAACATAGACCTAAGGCAACTAGGTCTATAAAAATGTTTTCCAGATACGAGGCCACAAAATAACACCTTTATAGAAATAAAAATACTTAATGGTATGATTACATGGAAATTTGAAAGTAAGTGATACACCGGAAAACTGAGTCATGATAAATTAAGAGTAAGCACGAATCAAGGAGAAGCTGGTTTTTCTTTTACCCAACCAAGAGGAAGAGATCGACTAACCACTTAAGAAATATATCCATAATTGTAACCATTTAGAAAAGATTTTTCAGAGAGGGTTTCCATGGTTCGCTCTCGATCTTCGAGCATGTTCTTGATCTTTACAATCCTAATCTTCAAAGCAGCGAGCTTTGATAGAATCCGTTCCCAATTTACCAAAACAACCCAACTGGTCCTGTCAACTTGGTATCAGAGCTGGTTAATGAATATTTGTTTCTAAGATATGAGTTTTATTTATATAATTTTTTAATTTTTGATGCTAAGATTAATGGATGACATATGATACGTGATACCGTATGTGATGATACGATGACATGATGGTTTATGTGTTAATAATTTAAAATTCGTTTGTTAATAATTATTGATCTTATTTAGGAATTTTAAATGAATTTAGCATATATGTTATACGGGATCACATGAAACTTGTGTTTGAACTTGAGCCCAAAAGATGGAAATGTAGAAAATACAGATATGGTCTAAGAGATATGTTATATATGGGTAATTTTACCTGATTTTTGGCGATTTTACACTAACTATTTAATTGCATGTTTTACGAAATTTTTGTAAAATGTGCTTGTGGGCGTAGGCCCAGGTTTCTAAAGTATGGGTTAGAAATCGTTGTGTGTGAAATTTGGTTGATTATGGCTCCCACACGATTTTACAACCTTCAACCAATGTTTCATAGTTTAAAAGGCTGTCCCTTGTGGCAAAAACTACTTCATTCGACTTAGAAAATCAAGATGCAGCTTCTCTTCTTACCCCTTCGCGGTATTTATGAAATTTCCTAACCACCTTTCTGATCGCTCCAGTAGCAATGCCATAATAGTTGGCTTCATTTTCCTTGCACTAACTTTCTTTCTGAAATCTCAGTGTCATAAGGGATAACCTCCTTACAACTGTCAGTTCTTGGATTTTCGACCGAGCCTCGAAGAAGATTAACCTTCTTTTTTACCGCTCAATGTTATAAGAGTTGATTGTATAGATTACCGGCTCATGGAAAGTCATTATGACTACTGGCTCATGGAAAGTCATTCTGACTACTGGCTCATGGAAAGTCATTCTGACTACTGGCTCATGGAAAGTCATCCCTACAACCAATTCACTAAAAGTCATCCCGACTACCGATTCAGGGAAAGTCATCCTCACTACCAAATCATGGCCAGTCATTAAGGTGCTCAAACCTCTTTTTTGATGTTTTGTCATCGCTTTTGAGTGCTCTGCCATATGATGTCATGATTTCCGACTGATATTCATTTCAGTTGATGATTTCTGGAAATTCTAGCTTGATATGGGCTAGAATGCAAAAGAAATAATTTACTTTTTTGTACTTAAAATTTCAGTTGTTATTCAATTCCAGTTTTTTTACATTTCTATACTTGTACTTCCATTTCCAAACAAACCAGATTCTTTTAAATGGTAATTGATACTCGAGATACACCATCAAAGCGTGGTTCACGACTTGCCAAGTCGGGATACCATCTTTGTGCATTAGTTCGAAAATTTTGATTCTGACTTAAGAAAATCTGGGACCACTGGCCATCTAACTACTGAAACAACATCGCCAACTTGAATATCATGGCGAGATAATGTATGAAGTTGGACTACGCTGGAAAGAAAATATTTTAAAGTCCTTAAAAAAGGCATAGAAAAGAACATCGTATACTAATTCTTATCCACCTCCCTCACAATTACATTGATCAAAAGAAAGTGTCCTCGGCCGAAAACGGAACTCATTTATACTGTCTAATAGCAGCCTTTATTGATGGCACACTTGCACTTGAGTTGAAAGACCTACTCGCTTCTTGGTCTCCCCATTTAGGGATCAACTGTAGCCAAATACCCATCATACTTAGCTCATCCAACATCAATCTCTACACCTCACCCCACCAGAAAGAGACCCTACGAGTGGTCTGCCTGCTTAGCTCCGTAGACTAGGTTCCGCGTGGAGATCCATCAAGGATTGCCTCGGGTCATTCGACTCCTAAACTGAGAAAAATATTTTGGACAGAAACACATATCAAGTGATGAAATACAAAACTGACTTGGTAAGCCTTGTAGGGGCTGAGCCATATGTAAGGAGAGCCCAAACTTGTCTTCCATGTTCATGGTCCCTGGCACAACCCCATCTTCAAACTTCCAATTATCAAAGGAGTTAATAAATGAATCCAACATCAAGTTCAACATTCTCATTGCCAATGCCAATCTAGGACATATTCTCCTCCCACCATGTACCAAACGGAATAAGCTCAAAATTTTGGACAGTGACATCATTTTCTACCACCAAAAATCGCTATTTATGAACTGGTAGAAAATTGGAATTATATTTAAAGCAGTTGGTTTTGTAATATAATTTTGTCATCGTTGAGAAATACAATGGTTGGTATGTGTACATATTTTCTTTTGAACATGTTTCATATGCTTTTCTTTTTTGGCGTTCAAGAAACCATTGTCCAATAAAAAGTTAATTAGTAGAAAATTTAAAATTTAAAACAAATCTTATTCCACTGAGCGTAAATAATGTGAGAACAATAATGTAAATAACATAAAAGTATTCGTAATATCACGTATACATACACATATGTATACGTGGTGACAAAAGGCAGTTACTAAATGGCTACAACTCTTAGAGAATGAGCCATCTATAAAGTGAGACCAAAATTCTCTTCCATGTTTATAGTCGTAGGGACAACTCCATCTTCAAGTTTCCAAATGCAAAGGTCTCTACTAATGGCCCATACATTGATCAAAACTTGTGCACCCTCTGGTACAAGGTTCCCGGAGGTCTCGACATCTTTTTGGGCTTGACAAGGGAGAAGCAATGGTGCTGCTGGATGCAACCGAAAGGTCTATTGGAAATGGCACTGTTAAGTGGATCGAACTTGAATGCTTGCTGTAGGTATGAATTCTTCTTCCTTCAATCCTCCTAGCTGAGTTTTTTTGTGTATCGGTATTAGCCCGTGACTTGCTTGATTTGCATCTTTTTCTACTTGAATGCACACACACACATACGAAGATGGATGAAAATCACAAGTAATACTTAATGAAGTAATCAAACAGTGATCTTGCACACCAGGTGTTTGTGAAAATGCCTGCTACTTTGATCAGAAAACCAGAATCCTTTTTCTGGTTTTCTCTGTTATTTTCATTGCCTTCATTTAGAGAATGTGTACAAACATATACCCTTACTCTTTCGCAGCACACACACAGACATGCATGATATATTTCAGCCTATCCCTAGCTGCCACCTGTGTAGAACAACTAGAGGAAACTTTCTTGTGAGTTAAGCAAACTCACACACTCACCCTTTTACAATTTTGTTATACTACCTTTACAGCTCATCATCTAACACACTCACAATCTCTCACACACTTACACACACCCTACATCACAAACTAGCCGTAGACATTTGAATTTACTAGCCGTAGGAACTAAAACTTGAATCTGATGTGCAGCTTAAACAAAAATACTCCCTTTTAAGCAAGCAACAGGTTTAATCCCCAGCAAACCTCTTAGATAGCTTAGTCTTTCCTTTGGTAGTGCTTTTGTGAAAATATCAGCCAGTTGGTCTTCTGATTTGCAGAAGATTAGGCTGATCTTTTTATCCTGCAAGGCATCATGGATGAAATGGAACTTCCTGTTGATGTGCTTGGTTTTCTAATGGAAAACTGGGTTCTTGGCCATTGTTATGGCCGACATATTGTCACAAAAAAATGGAGTTGATTCTCCCTGTTCCTCTCCAAAGTCTTTAAGCACAAATCGAAGCCAGATAGCTTGTGAAGTTACTTCTGCAGCACTCACATATTCAGCTCCTACTGTGGACACAACCATTGTACTTTGTTTCACAGGATGCCCAGGAGAACACTCCACTTCCTAGAGTAAATGCATAGCCTGAAGTACTCTTCATATCATCCTCAGAACCACCCCAATCATTATCACAAAAACCAATCAGTGCAGAGGCTTTTCCCTTCTCATACTCAATCCCATAAGACAAGGTCCATTGAATGTACCTTAGTACCCTCTTAGCAGTTCCTAGGTGTTTTTTTGCAAGTCCATGCATGAATCTGGAAAGTAAACTTGCAGCATACATGATGTCAGGCCTAGTGGCAGTTAAATAGAGAAGACTTCCCACTATTTTTCCTCTATAGGTGCTCATCTACAGCCTCACTTCCATCCCCCTTCCTGAGCTTTTCTGTAGGTACCATTGGGGTACTCACTGGTTTGCAATCCCTGAGCCCAAAATTCTCAAGAAGTGTACCAACATACTTCCTTTGGTGGATGAAAATGCTGCCCTCTATTTGTATTACCCTCATTCCTAGGAAATGATGCAACAACCCCAAACCAGTCATCTCATACTTGCTCATTATCTCATGTTTGAACTCTTGAATCAGTCCATGTGAACTACCAGTGTAAATTATGTCATCCACATAGATTGAGACAATCAGAACCCTTCCATCGTTATCAAACTTGATGTAGAGAGTTGCCTCACTTGTGCTTCTCTTGAAATCACAACTTAGGAAATAGGAGTCAATTTCACCATACCATGCTCTAGGGCCCTGCTTAAGTCCATATAAGGCTTTCTTAAACTTGTAGACCTTCCCCTTGTCAACTTGAACTTCAAAGCACTCTGGTTGATCAATGTACACTTCCTCTTCCAATACTCCATTCAAGAATGCAGACATAACATCCAATTGATAGATTTTCCAGCTCTTTTGAATAACAAGAGAAATTAGAGATCTGATTGTGTCCAACCTTGCCACTGGTGCAGAGGTTTCATTGAAGTCCACCCCAGGTTTCTGTGCATAGCCATTTGCCACCAATCTTGCCTTGTGCTTTTCAATAGAACCATCTAGTTTTAGCTTAGTCTTGTAGATCCATTTAACACCAATGACAGGTTTGTCCATTGGCTTATCCACCAAGCACCAGGTCTCATTCTTTTGAATCATGTCCATTTCAGCCTCTATAGCTTTCCTCCATGCTAGATCCTTCGCTGCTTCTTCATAGGATTCAGGTTCAATTATGCACAGGTGACACCTTGCATAAATGTTCTGAAGACTTCTGAGATTTATAGGTGTGTCTGTGGAGGAGTCTTCTTCCTCTCCCTCATTCTGGTTTTCACCTTCTGACTCAGTGTCATCCATAAGTTCTTGTGAACTCTGAGTTGAGCTTTCACCTGATTCCTGAGTCCTATCAGGACCATAGTTGATGTTGAGAAACTTTCCAGCATCAGTCTTGGCAGTGTCCCAATCATAGACACTATATTCATCAAAGACCATACTTCTAGAAACCACAATCATATTAGTTTGTAGGTTGAAAAGCCTGTATCCTTTCTCACAACTTCCATACCCCATGAAAATGCACTCCACACTCTTCTCATCTAGCTTATGTCTCAGCTTACCAGGGATGTGAGAATAGCATACAGAACCAAAGAGTCTGAGGTGCTTAACTCCTGGTCTTCTCGCACTAAACTGCTCAAATGGAGTCTTCCCATTTAGTGACTTGGTAGGACTTCTGTTCAGTAGGTACACTGCAGTACTTACTACTTCTCCCCAGAATCTGTGAGGGACATTCTTCCCACACATCATTTCCCTAGCCATTTCCACCACAGTCCTGTTTTTCCTCTTAGCAACCCTATTTTGCTGAGGTGAATAGGCTATAGTTAGTTGCCTCACAATCCTTGTTTCTTCACAGAAGTTCTCAAACTCTTTTGAGAGGTACTCTCCACCCCTGTCACTTCTAAGGCTTTTAATCTTGTAACCACTTTGTAATTCAACAATAATTTTAAACGTCTTAAAAACATTAAGGACCCCTGAATTATGTGATAAGAAATACAACCAACACATTCTTGTATAATCATTAATAAAAGTCAGGAAGTACTTGTTACCTCCAATGGTCTCTACTTGCATAGGACCACAGACATCTAAGTGGATGAGTTCCAAGCGTTGAGTTTCCCTTAGAGCAGGTTCTGCATCAAACTGTTCCACATGCTGTTTTCCAGCAACACAGCTTGCACACACATGCGTCCCATCTTGTAGCTTAGGCAGCCCAATTACCATATCGTTCTTTTGTAGCTTCTTGAGACTTGTCTAGTTTAGATGGCCATATCTTCTATGACATAGTTCAGAATCTTTTGAAATAGTTACCCTCATGGCTATTGGCTTTACACAGTCAAAAGTCATTAGGAAACACCTGTTTCTGGTCATAGAAACCTTAGCTACCCTGTGAACCAGCTCGTTGTCTTCAAATATATCCACATACTAGTCTCCAAACATAAGAAAGTACCCATGTTCAATCATCTACCCAACACTAAGTGGATTTTCCTCTAGACCTGGTAGTAACATGACATCTTTTATATGCCTTTCTCCTTGTTTGGTCAGAATCACTAATGTCCCTTTTCCCACTGCCTGCACCAGCTCACCATTTCCCATTTTCACTTTGTCCTTGATGCTTCTATCAACATCACTCAGTAAGGATTCCTGAGCAGTCATATGATTGCTACAGGCACTGTCAACATACCAAACATTTTCATCCTTCACTGAAGCTGAATTGCAAGCATAGAACCGATTACCAGGTGTAGGAGCTTCAATCACTTCTTTTGACATGTTTACAGACTTGGTACTCATAAAATCCTTGGCAACATGGCCAGGTTTGTTACAATTGTAGCACTTAGGCTTAGTCTTGAACCAACATGTCCCTAAGTGCTTCCTGCCACAATTCATGCACTTAGGCACGATGTTTTCTGTTCTCTCAGGATGCTGATGATGTCCTAATCTCTCACCCATGTTAGACCTCTGATTCCAGCCCTTGCCCTTAAAGTTCTTCTTGAACTTCTCCTGTGAACCTCCCTGTTGTACCTTAGGGTTTATAGACCAGCTAGCAAATGCTTTGTCTACATTCTCTGGTCTCTTCTATGATAGGCACAATAGGACCATATAGCTTTGTCAAACTTATTAGGATTTTCTGTGCTAATCTTTTCTTTGATATGTTTTCACCATAGGTCCTCATTTGATTAACAACCCCATACAATCTAGACATATACACAGATAGGTTTTCATCATCACATCCTTGCATATTCGAAATCACGTCTTAGTTCTCCTCCTCCACTGTGTGTGTCTGCCATTTCAGTCACCCTTCCTTCTAAGAACTTGCTTATTTTCAAAGATCACGTCCCAAAGTCAGATTGAAATCTACTTTGATACCATATTGGAAATGGCATTGCTAAGTAGATCGAACTTGAATGCTTGCTGCAGGTATGAATTCTTCTTTCTTCAAACCTCCTAGCTGAGATTGTTTGTGTATCGGGATTAGCCCGTGACTTGCTTGATATACTTCCTTGCTTATACTTGAATACACACACACACACACACACACACACACACACGAAGTTGGATCAAAATCACGAGTAATACTGAATGAAGCAATCAAACAGTGATCGTGCACACCAGGTGTTTGTGAAAATGCCTGCTACTTTGATCAGAAAACCAGAATCCTTTCTCTGGTTTTCTCTGTGATTTTCATTGCCTTCATTTAGATAATGTGTATAATCATATACCCTCATTCTCTCTCATCACACAAACGGGTAGGCATGACATATTTTAGCCTATTCCTAGCTGCCACCTGTCTATAACGGTTAGAGGGAACTTTCTTGTGAGTTAAGCAAACTCACACTCACTCATCCTTTTACAATTATGTTATACTACCTCTACAACTCATCATCTAACACACTCACAATCTCTCACACACTTACACACACCCTACATCACAAACTAGCCATAGACATTTGAATTTACTAGCTGTAGGAACTAAAATTTGAATCTCCTGTGCAGCTTAAACAACAACAAGGTCTCCTTGATGATTGCTTGCAAGTAAGGGAGTCATGCAATGTCTGATTCCTCAGCTAGGTTTCCTTTCCCGATGGGCTCCTTCAACTTTGCTTGAGCTTTTAACATCGATTCCGGGTTGCATAAAGGCTCAGCCATTGCCCATTCCAATGTGCTTGAAGTTGTACTTGTGCCCAAAGTAAATAAATCCTATACATATTTCATATTTTTACAAATTATTATATTCCATTAATAGTATATGAAACTACTTGTAACGACCCGTTCCGAATATCAGAATTAAATATTAATTAATTACGGTTTAGAATGACTAATCTGGGATTAGTTTAGTGAAATCGGACGAAATTTGCAAAATGACCATTTTGCCCCTAGCGTGGGCAAAATGTTGACTTTGAGTTCGGGCGGTCAAACGGACTTTGACCAATGACTGTGACGTAGTTCGGGACGTCACGAGTTCATAGACAGGTGGCACGTTCGATTCCGACAATCGAGGGAAACGTTATGACGTTCGAAAGTTGAGGGGTATTTTGGTAATTTGGCTGAAAAGGAGCCAAATGTTGACTTTTGACCCGGGAAGTCCAATGGACGAGGGCCAATGACCATTACGTAGGTCTCGTCGATACGAATCCAACGACAGGCGGCATGCCGAAATCGAAGATTCGACGACGAAGATATAGTCATGGGAACGAATTCGATTAACCAAACGAATCCGGATTTCGATTAAAATATTATTTTATTGTGAACAGTAACCGATGATTGAACACACCTGGATGAGTGACAAGTGTCACCCATCCCTTGATTTAGGGCCTAATGTCTGATCCATGTTTTAGAGAAAACATGATCATTGTGTTTTATTATTTATTAATTATACTTAATTATTTTTAATCCTACATTAATTCTCTTTGTCTTCAATTGAGAGAATTGGCTGCCTTCCTTAACTGATTTTGAGGGGAAAATTGAGAGTTTGGTGAGACTAACTCAGCTGGGCAAACACGAGAGACAGAGAAAAGCTGGAGAGTGAGAATCGAAGGTTTGGAAATTTTGGGGGGAAAATCGGATTTTGAACGATGAGCCTTGAGGATCGAAATTGAAGCTTCATTTAGCTTCCTGAGGTTGTGACGAGTTGATCCAGATCAAGAACGAAGGGAATTGAGGTCCATTTGAGGTAGAACAGAAGGATTGAGGTTGCTGAAATTTCGAGCTTGAGTCGTGGGATTTGAGTCTTGGATTGATGCAATTGAACTGGGGATTATGTTCAGTATGATCCCACGATGCTAATGGATGCATCAATTGAAGGAATCGATTGACATTGATGAATTTCGAAGAAGGAACAATGACGGGTGTTCTTCGACGTTCATCTTCGAATCGTGGGATTTCGGGTAAGGATTGATGTATTTATGGTTACAGAACTTTAATTAGAAGTAAGTCGGGTAAGGATTGATGTATTTATGGTTACAGAACTTTAATTAGAAGTAAGAAGAATCCATTTGAATGTTCAATTGAAGTAATGGAGGCTTAATTGATAGGAATTGAACCAGGTTGTCACGCGGGTTGCAGGACCCCGTTTGCAGAAGGAACTGGTGAGGAAGACGACTACTGTAGCTGGCGCGTGGGTTTCACGCGCAGCCACTCACAGCGGCGCGTGAGGGCGTGTACGGCTTTGTATCAAGGTGAGGTCAACATGACTTTGAATCCTCTCAGTGTAACGAACATTTTGACACTGGTTTCGAGGAAATCGGATATCGTTTCGTTAATGTTCCGCGTATCCGAAGTTTTGTTTTACGTGTTAAATATGTATTTAAATTCCAGAAAAATTGGGGAATATTATATGAAGTATTTTGAGATGTTAGTAACCCTCTATAATGATTTTGGATAGGAATTGTGATTTCCAGAATTTACGGAAAAACGTGCAGCTCGGAAACGGACCGTTTAGACGGTGTGTGTGAGTGGACTTTGTTTTCTAACTGTGATGCATGCATATATGATTTAAATGCTTTATTATATGATTTTATATGCTTTGTCATGATTGATATTTCAATCCGGTGATTTCTCGATTTTATGGATTATTATATTATTTTGGCACGATTTTCGAGAAATTATGAAATTGGTTGAAAATGATGTTTGGACTTGGATTATGAGTCCGGGATTGAAATTGATTGAAAATAATGTTTGGACTCAGTTTATGAGTCATGGATTGAAAAATGATGTATTGACTCGGGTATGAGTCAAGGATCGATTTCATGGATTTACATGAAAATGGCAACTGAGGTTGCGAATGCATGGATTTGCGTGAAAATGTTATTTTGGGCATGAGACCCAACTGGATAGTGATTTTGACTCGGATTTGGAGTCACATGTGATTATGATGAAATTGATGATTTTGTATGAATTCTTGTGATTTTATGATTATTTTAATCAGTCTTTCGGGCACGTTTTACGAGGAACGTGCAAATGATGTTTTGGGCGAGGCCCGGAGTCTAAATGATTTTTAAAATGATATTTTGACTTGGTTGGTAAGTCAATGATGATTTCTAGATTATTTTATTGTTTTAAAATGTGATTTTAACGGTTTACGTGAAAATGGTAATTTGGGCTTGAGACCCAGTCTGGAATGATCTTGACTTTGTATGAAGTCAAGATTTGATTGAAATGTTTTGGGATGTAATTCCCGAGATGGTTTTCATTGTGATTGTGAAATGCCCAGACGGTCGGAGCTTGGGGGGGATTACCCAGACGACCGGAGCTCGGGGGATGTGATTGTAGGATTATGAGTTAATCCTATGGTAGCCAGCTTCTCGGATTTGACTGAGCCTGGATGTACCACTCAGATGTGTCTGAGCCTGGGGATGTGTTCGCCCAGATGTGACTGAGCTCGAGGGTTGAGCCCAGAGGTGTCTGATCCCGAGAATGCGGCTGGATATTGGCCTACGCGTAGTGCAGCACTTGTGAGTAGTGCAGATGTGATTGTGATGGTTTGTGCACTTGTGAGTAGTGCGGATTGATTGGATTGATTGATTGACTGTGCACTTGTGAATAGTGCTGATTGATGTTGATTGTGATGATGTACCGGTTTTGAGTACGAGTTTTTGGTCTTTGTGGCCAGGTGATTGTGTTTCACATGTTTTGGCCTGAGAGCCGGGATTTGATGTTTTATAACATGAACTGATTTGGTGAACATGAGTTTTAAGGACCATGGGAAAATATGTTTTGATTTTATCGGTCCACTGTTCATACTTGAATGATTTCATACTATTACTCATGTTTTACGATATGCATGCAAGTTTGTGAAAACTGGAGGGCAAGAATGTATTCTTGGCAAATGTTTTTATCAGAGGTTATTTTTATCCACTCACACCTTTTCTATTTTGTGACCCTCCAGGCCGTGGTACGACGTTCGGGGCTGATCGTGAGGCAGAGGTAGCAGCAGAAATCAGCGCAATTATCCCTTGTCTGGCAAGCACTGAAGGGTAGTTTCGGGTCTTTAGTTGACTTGTCAGATGGGAGCAGGACCGGACACGGTTTTTGACGTCCAGTTGGGACGGGGTCCTGTCACTACTTGTTCTAGCACAATGAAGGACAATGGAATTTGCGTCTCATCCTTGAGGGACCTATTTGTTCAACCTTTTTAATTTCGATAGGAGCTAAGTTATGGAGATATATTTTTCTCTGTATGCGGAGATCAGATTGAGTGTACTATATATATATATATATTTGCCCCACATAAGCTACTACTGTTCATGTTTTTGGTCTATCGAGTCTACAACATGGAGTGCATTTTTCTTGGTTCAATGATTTTGAAGGTTCAATGTGTCTTGCTAATTTTATATATTTTTTAACAGTCTTGTAAGTAGCTTATTTATTAGGTCTATCCATGTTTAGGTATTTATGTAATTTCTGTTGAAACCTAAACCTAACGTTTCATGAAATTGTCGATTGTTTATATTGCTTTTGGCTGCTACAACCATAAGCCATGTGGGTGTATTTCTCATCTAGTGTTTCTTTGCCCTATATTGGAGCATGGACTTTGACATTTATTGTTTTGTCTGTTCAAATACGCAAAAGTTTTTGGTACAACGACCCGCCAAAGATGCGAAGAAAACTTTTTGAACTTGAGCAGCATGGGAAGTTACTACTAGTCTTTGGCACATTTTAAACAAATTGTTGGCATTTCACATTAACATGAACATCACAAATATCTTTTTTTCCCTGTGTTTAGTCAAATCAGACTAATCAGTAACATTCAATCAAAATTGGTTTCTTCTTTTTTTTTTTGGGTACGGAAGCTTATCCAAATTAGACTCTGTTTCTTCGAATATGCATATTTGCTATTTGTTCTCTCCCTCTTCCCATTTGTTCCCTCCGTATTCTATTCAAATCACCTATTTTGTTACCATTACTATTCATTGTTTAGATTTTATTAGCCGTACTGAATTCATTTGCTTCACATGCTGTGTTTTTCGTGTTCTATTTTGATGCCTACTTACTGTTCTTTTTCATTAAGTTAGATTATCAATAAAATTAATCAACCATATGGCTGGTGATGGCATAGACTATTTTTTTACCTGTTTAAGCTATTTAAGATGCAAATGTAGGAGAGATGAAGAGGGGAATAGGAAGAAATTGACAATTGTTCAAATCACCTATGTTGTTAGCTTTGATGGATCAATCCCTCCATTAAGTGGATGAGGGTTATCTATTAAGTGGATGAGAGTTATTATGATCTTGGTGTTCCCAAAATTGATCAGATTTTGATATCCCAATACACATGTAATGGATTGTGCATGGATGCAATATCGGCAAGGTTCTTCCATGCGCCTAAAAATAAGAATGAGCACTTATTGATAGAGAATATCATGATTATTAGATTTACTATGAGATTAATTTGAGCCAAATCTTATGCATGACTATGTATTGATGACTTTTATTCATCCATCCCTATATAAAGGAGAGAGAATAAGCATCTTAAATCATCCTTCAAGAAACTAGTGATCCACCAAAGTGAGAGTAAGAAGAATTTTCTCTTTGCGTGAGAAATATAGAAATAACCACTTTTGTGAGATAAATAGAGAAAGTGAGGCCCTCTTGAGTGAGTCCAAGAGAGTGTTGTTTATCAACCATTGAGAGAGATTATACTTGTAATCACATTATTCATAGTCCAAGAATTTTGGAGTTACTGTTCGAGATGCACCATGTTGTACATCATTAAATTTCGATGTTCTCTTTTCCATATTTATTTTTGCTTTATTTCTACCCATTTTATTTACTCAATTTATTTTGAGGTAGGAAAAGTTTTATCCTTGGGATTATAATTTTTTTTTGTGCATCTTTAACAATGTCAACGCTGTATCTGACCAAAAAATAAGCACTTGCAGAAGATTCGGGAGAATACATCAAGTCCATCTTCAAGGCCCATCTTGGCGGCCCGTCAACAAGGCACATGCCTAAAAACTATTATTATGACCTAATCCTATACAATTCTTATAAATAGGGAGCTTCTTCCCTCATTCAAAGGGACTCACCCTCTCCATCCTCTCTACAAATTCTAAAACATTCCAAAGGCTCATAGCCTCATATACTTGTACAAAAATATTATATTTTTAATGAGAGTTAGGTAACACCGGGGATGTAGCCCGATTTGGATGAACCGTGTACGTTCTTGTGTCTTTGACACGACCCATCCCCAATTCCCCTGGATTAAGGGATAAGTCATGCTCCCATCTACCCCAAGTGCGATACGAAGGCTAAACACTTGATCCAAAACTTCTAGTCGATAGAACTATGAATTCCTAGTTTATAGGAATAAGGGAACAAGAGGAATTTTAAGACAATTAGAGAAACAAAAGGAAGAAGCTAAGGAACTGCTTTGAGTTATGCCTTTAGAATTCCTTGATTCATTTCAATGAATAACTTACGTATTTATACAAGGTTCGGTTGCTAAAATTAACTAAAATAAAATAGTAAATTATTTTAAGCCATAAAGAATGAATGGCCTAAAATCTAATTCATTTTGAAACCATTAACTTTTTATGGTTTATAACAATTCGTTATAAACCATTAGTTTTTATGGTTATAAATAATTGAAAATAATATAATATAATTAGTTATAATTATATTATATTATGTTTATTTTTGTTGGTAGATACTCCTGGATCAACGCTCATCTAACCTCCATGTAACACGCATGCTAGACAAGGAATACCCAGGTCAATGGTCCAAAAACAAACTTCCGGCTTCCCAGAGTGCACAGAACCATCGTGAATCGTTTGTGATGTCTCCGTTTTCCTAACAACAGCTCACACCGCATCAATCTGGAGGGCATCGAAAAACAGAAAAGACTGTGAGTGGACAAAAATAGTTAAGTTCATAGAACACATTTTATAAGGAAAGACGTTTATGCCCTCCATTGAAAAACCAATGCATGTATATGGAAACCATTTCATTTTCAACATAAGAAAATCATTTATGAAAACCAGAAATTATTTCCGTTTCTCAAAGCCCAGGCCTTAGCCCAAAACCTTAAAATCAAAATCAAGTCTGGGAACTCAGCCCAAAAATTCACAAATCCAAATCATGTGTAAAACCGTAAATCCAATCATCTGGACCATTGCCCAAAACATCTGAAAACCATTTGAAAAATTGTCAGTATATCACAGAAATCCAGAACACATATCAAAACACATTTCAATCAATCGAATCTGCTAGATCTCAACCGAGTCTTTAAACTCAACAGGCCTTTCAATAACCGAGTCTTTAAGCTCTCGAATCTTTAAACTCAATAGGCCTCCGGGGGGAAATCAATAACCGAGTCTTTAAACTCAGTAATAAAAGTCCACTCACAGACCATCCTCGCTGCTGCCTCCATACGCATGCAATACGCCTTTCCCAGCTAATCCAGCATCACTGGAAATCCCGGACTTGTCCAAATCACATTCTCAGGTCACTAACTACTTCAACAACCTTCCATTAAATCCCCGTAATTTTTCCAAATTTTTAACTATTTATACAATAGCCCTTGAACCATCGGACAACCCGAATCATATCGAAACAATGTCCGATCGACTCTAAACTAGTCCAAAAATATACGATATATCGAATACTTAAAATCACATATTAAACACGACTCCCAAAATTGCGCCACGCGCCGACCAAAAGCGCTGCGCGTGGGCTTCACGCGACGCACTGTTCATCATCCCCTACCTCGGGTGAACCCGATCCAGACCGGTCCGATTTAACCCACTGTAATCTGGTCCAACCCGAACCGGCGTTCCCGGTTTTCCTCTATTTTCGACCTGTTTTCCATCCTATTTCCTCCTAAAGCTTCGTCCTAATGTTTCTTATCTATTTACGGTGTCCAAACATACAATTAGGCACTAGAATTTACCTTGCCAAATTAAAGAACAACCGGCCAACCTTCGACCGTCGTCTTCTCAGGATCTCGGCCACCTCCTGCTGTGATTTTAGGTCCATCCGACTCGTCTGAACCTCCAGACTAGTACCCAATCAATCAACTTGATTGAAAACCAAGAAATCATGAACTACCATTTTCAAATCCAACTTACCTTTCACGGGTTCCACGACCACCGTCCACAGCAGGTCCCCATTCCAAGCTCATCAGACTCGTCTCACCTTGAGGATCATCGTCCAATCGATTAGAACGGTTAATAGGCGCCCAAACTAAAACTCATTTTCGAATTCCAAAAACAGGGCACACGGTCTTACCTTCTAACGTCTACCACCGTACACGACGGCCCTCCACCACGGCACCACCACACTCGTCTCTTTCCACTCTCTCTGTTTCCTTCACAATTCAGAGGCAAAGGATGAGGTTTAGAGATGATTTGAATGGGTTGGGTTCACGGTCTCTGTTTTCTGTTTCCTTCCCCTAATCGTGCAACCATTCCACCATTTTTAAGAAACGTATGAGGCAGTGACTAATGCTTCCACAACCATCTAGAGAAGGGACAAGTGACCCACATCCATTGGGCACAAATCATAAGATAGCCAAATGTCCTAATTTGATTAGGCACAAATTCCAATGCAAATAATGAACAAAATGCCCTTTCACCAAAATTACCAAATACCCCTGAACTTCCGAACCTCATAACTTCTTCGTCGTATGTCGGAATCGAACGGGCCGCCTGACTACGGACTCGTGATGTCTCGAACTACATCACAGTCATCAGCCAAAGTCCATTTGACCCCTCGAGTCAAAAGTTAACATTTCGTCCAATTCCAAGGGTAAAATCGTAATTCGCATCGTCTGTCCGAAATCACTCAACTAATCACCGATCAGACTTACAATCCTTCATTAATCACTAATCTAATCCCGAAACCAGGGATGGGTCGTTACATCCACAACTAACTAGGGGAATCTCACACATGGACCTCCTACCCGGTGTACACCACCTGCCAAGCTTGTTCTTATCCTGATAGTTCCCAAACTGTAACCACCATTATCACCACAACTGTCATCACATCTCTGCCAAGCGAACCAACTCACATCAACTTTCGGTCCATCTGTCGATCTTCTCCTTCTTACTGAGGTTTAACACATCTCTCATTCATGTCTTAACTCATTTCAGAGGTACCTCTAACATTGCACCAGCCAACACTCATGGCTCAGCCATCACTAGTAAAATAACTACAGCACTCTTGACTCACTTCCAAGTCATGTGTACCTCGTACCAACTCCCTCAGTATAACATAAGGTGCTGCTGTCAACACGCGCGAGTCTCTCCTCGCAAAACCAATCCTCACGACGGTATTCATTGGCCTCTGTATTCTTATCAATCAACATCCACTCAACGGTCCATATTGACTTCATCAGCGATCCACGCCGACCTCACCGGAGTCACAACGCAAGCACTCAAACCCACAACTCGCCAAGTCATCTCACCAGTGGTTCCACTAACTGGCAACCAACAACACAGTCAACTTGTGGGAACACCATCTCCATCCCACTTCACCTGTCTGCAACTGGACCCTATCACATACCTGTCAAATCGTGATCACACATCTTAGCATTAGGGTCCCACCATCCACTCATGGCTTTGAGCATCAAGCTCAAACACAGTCATTGAACTCTGTAACCGCCAACAAAATCACTTTGGATCACACTAATTCAGTCCACGTCCTCAACCAAGCAAGCACATCGGAACTACTTCGATCATCAATACAACCACCAACATACCTCGGCACTAAGCTGATTACTAACACCTTTGCCAGAACATCACGATGCAAGTCCAAATCACATCGGAAGGGTTCTGACCACTAATTCAACCGCTAACACATATCTCAGGTGCAGGCACCAATCACATCCAACAACAATCACAGTGCCTTGTCACCAAACGTCACAAGCATACCTCAATCACTTCCAATGACACACCATGGTACCCTCTTAATCACATCGGCAGTAGCCAAGCTTTCGTATATCCATGAACTCCACGATGTATCCCAATTCGATCCAACAACATCATATTACATCCTCTAACCATTATAGTGTATCATTCAACCATCACAGTGTGTCTCCGGAGATTCATGCACAACATCCTTGTCTTTACACTTATCATAACATGGCTACACTCCAATCATGCTTCAATTCTAAAGTCCATCAGTCAAATCCAGCACTAGGTCAACACTCCAGGCCCAACATATCCTTCCTAGGTATATCAACTCAAATCCATTCTGAATCTCTTGGTCTCTTGGGTCTCCCAACCAACATCCAAAACATCTAATCCAATCACATCTCACTTACAGGTACAAGGTAGACCCAACACTAGATCCAAGTCCATATGCCCATACGTATGCAAGACAGACCACACTCATTCTGCACATATCCAACATGTCCAACCTGCCTATCACTACGTCCATATCATATCACTACCGATATCCAACCATACTCATTCCTGTAAGACATAGCAATCATATCATCCTCATGTCCAATATATCCCACCTCTGTCTTACAATACGATTCTCCTCTATTCCTGGCTTAGCATACTTAGTAAGACCATTCTTCCATTGCACAACAACAGTAACCCAATCCTACTCCAGGAGCTTAACAACTCGATCCGGATCCACTTGCTCCTAAGTGGATCCCACTTACCGTCCGTAGGTGTAAGACCCTCTATGAATCCATTTACGACCACATCACTTCTTATTCCATTCCCATAAATGATCAAACCACCACATCTGATCAGATCGCTCAAAAATACAACACGTCTAGACTGTGGGTTCTCTTCACCGCGCTTCTACTGCGCTACTCTGATCAAATCAAAACCAGCATGACCAATCGTACCGAAACATGACCTGCTAATGGTCATCGAATATCCCGACTCGGTTAGTGGTATGGTATGGATCCCACGACTAGTCGCAACCTCAACTCACGATGTGCCCATTCTACCATTCACAAGCGTCTCAACTCGGGGCACATCATCTCATATCTCGTGCCCACAACACACTAAGTCCGAATCTCCGTCCATACTGAGCCACATCCCATATCTATACTCGGGTCAGGGAAACTGACCACCCTCGTATTCAACAACTCTGAGCAACTCAACGCTCCACGGTCTCATCTAGGGAACCCTAGAGTCAACAGACCGCAACCAGATCCACTGCACAACTCTATTAACTACTCTACTGGTCGGGTCAAGCTAACCAATCGCCGCAATCTCACTAGACTTGACCAGAGTCATCCACCAGATCATCCATAACCTCGGCCTCACCAAGCAGCACAATCGCCAATCTGCCTGAATCGTCGATCCAATCCACAACAACTAACTAACCACAAACTCCAACTAACTCATATCAAACCCAACTAACTCGGCAAACTAACTCATATCAAACCCAGCCACTCGGGTCGTCACACCCGACTAAGAATATCCACTAGCCTAGTGTCTTCACAATCATCACGATCGTCAACCAATAATCGTTGCTAGGGATAGGGGAATTCCTCAACTCCTACTGTATCGGGTTCCTTTACCCCCTCTATTCGAGGAATCCAGCTACTTTTATCCGTACAAATCAAATCCCAATAATCTGACCAAGCACTGGTCACCATTCTACACTATCGTCATCCGGCCCCATAGGCTGTCCAATAGGCTGGTCGGCCAACCATCTATCATATCAATCATATCTAACTCAACTGGTTACCATCCGGGTTAACCACACGGCACATATCTGACGCTATGGTCCATCCAACTATCGATCATATCTAGATCCAAACACGCTATCCTCTCCGGCTTAGGGCCAGCATACATTCCACCACACGCCGCGTATCAGGGATAATTGCCCATTCGCTAGCTATCTCACCACTAACTAGCGTACTATCACTCTAGTACACTAGTCGATGAACCACCTGCTCTGGAAGCCATCACATCCACATCAACATCACAGTACACTAGTCGACGAACCACCTGCTTTGGAAGCCATCACATACACATCAACATCACAGTACACTAGTCGACGAACCACCTGCTCTGGAAGCCTTAACCTCTTGCAGAGCGCCCTAACCTCGCTCTGATACCAAATTGACACGACCCATCCCCAATCCCCCTGGATTAAGGGATAAGTCATGCTCCCATCTACCCCACGTACGACACGAAGGCTAAACACCAGCCTAACCTCCATGTAACACGCAAGCTAGACAAGGGATACCCAGGTCAACGGTCCAAAAATAAACTTCCGGCTTCCCAGAGTGCGCAGAACCATCGTGGATCGTGTGTGATGTCTCCGTTTCCCTAACAAAAGCTTGCATCACATCAACCTAGAGGGTATCAAAAAACAGAAAAGACTGTGAGTGGACAAAATGAAATAAGTTTATAGAACACATTTTATTAGGAAAGACGGTTATGCCCTCCATTGAAAAACCAATGCATGCATATGGAAACCATTTCATTTTCAACATAAGAAAATCGTTTATGAAAACCAGAAATTACTTTTGTTTCTTAAATCCCGAGCCTTAACCCAAAACCTTAAATCAAAATGAAGTCTGGGAACTCAGCCCAAAAATCGACAAATCCAAATCACGTGTAAAACCATAAATCCAATCATCTGGACCATTACCCAAAACATCTGAAAACCATTTGAAAAACCGTCAGTATATCACAGAAATCCAGAACACATATCAAAACACATTTCAATCAATCGAATCTGCTAGATCTCAACCGAGTCTTTAAACTCAACATGCCTTTCAATAATCGAGTCTTTAAGCTCTCTAGTCTTTAAACTCAATAGGCCTCCGGGGGAAATCAATAACCCAGTCTTTAAAATCACCGGGTCTTTAAACCTAAATCACATATTCGGGCTCGCCCCCGTCACAATCAATCACCGGGTCTTTAAACCCAAAACCAGATCCAGCAAATCCAATTCAAAGCCATTTTAAAACCATTTCATCAAATCCAAATCCATAATTCATTTTCAAATTCGAATCCGAAATCATCATTTTGAAACCATAATCCAAATCCAGAAATCCGTTCAAAATCACATTTAAATCGAAATCCGAAATCATACTTATCGAAATGGGACTCACGCTCGTAGTCACTTTCCAAAGCCAATATCAAGCATTACTAAAACACAATATGTATAAACAGTATAAACTCAGCCATCAAAATCATCAGCAAAGCATAGCATAAAACTATAGTCTCGAAATACGTATAAATACGAAAAAGCACATCGAAATACGTGCAATTATGTAAATCATAAACACCATAATCATAAGCATAGAAATCATATATATAAAACATATAAAATAGTTATGCGTGCATTATAATTTAGAAAGAAAAGTCCACTCACAGACCATCCTCGTTGATGCCTCGATACACGTGCAATATGCCTTTTCTGGCTAATCCACCATCACCGGAAATCCCGGACCTGTCCAAATCACATTCTAAGGTTACTAACTACTTAAACAACCTTCCATTAAATCCACGTAATTTTTCCGAATTTTTAACTATTTTTAAACTAGCCCTTAAACCTTTGGACATCCTGAATCATATCGAAACGATGTCCGATCGACTCGAAACCAGTCCCAAAATGTTCGTTATATCGAATACATAAAAGCACATGTTGAACACGAATGTCAAAATTTCCACATGTGCCCCCTTGTGCCTCCCAAAGGCACTGCGCGTGGGCTTCACGCACTGCACTGTTCATCATCCCTTACCTCGGGCGCACCCGGTCCAGATCGGTTCAGACCGGTCCAGACCGGTTCAGACTGGTCCAGTTCAACCCACTGTAATCCAGTCCAACCCCAACTGGCGTTCCCAGTTTTCCTCCATTTTCGACCCGTTTTCCATCCTATTTCCTCATAAAGCTTCGTCACAATGTTTCTTATCTATCTATGGTGTCCAAACATACAATTAGGCACTAGAATTTACCTTCCCAATTTAAAGAACAACCGGCCAACCTTCGACCGTCGTCTTCTCATGATCAAGGCCACCTCCTGTCGTGATTTTGGTCTATCCGACTCGTCTGAACCTACAGAACAGTTCCCAATCAATCAACTTGATTGAAAACCAAGAAATCATGAACTACCATTTTCGAATCCAACTTACCTTTTCACGGGTTCCACGACCACCTTCCACGGCCGGCCCTCATTCCAAGCTCATCAGAATCGTCTCACTTTCAAGATCATCGTCTAATCGATTAGAACGGTTAATAGGTGCCCAAACTAAAAACTCACTTTCGAATTCCAAAAACAGGGAACAGGGTCTTACCTTCTAACTTCCCCCACCGTACACGACGCCCCTCCACCAAGGAACCACCACACTCGTCTCTTTCGACTCTCTCTATTTCCTTCACCATTTAGAAGCAAAATATGAGGTTTAGAGATGATTTGAATGGGTTGGCTTCGTGGTCTCTGTTTTCTATTTCCTTCTCCTAATCGTACAACCATTACACCCTTTTTAAAATATGTATGAGGCGGTGACTGAGGCTTCCAGAGGCATCCAGAGAAAGGACATGTGTCCCACATCCATTAGGCAAAAATCCCAAGATAGCCAGATGTCCTAATCTGATTAGGCACAAATTCCAATGCAAACAATGACAAAAATGCACTTTCACCAAAATTATTAAAATACCCCTCAACTTCCAAACCTCATAACTTCTTCGTCGTATGTCGGAATCGGACGTGCCGCTTGGCTATGGACTCGTGATGTCCCGAACTACGTCACAGTCATCGGCCAAAGTCCATTTGACCACCTGAGTAAAAAGTCAACGTTTCGCCCAATTCCAAGGGCAAAATGGTCATTTTGCACCGTCCATTCGAAATCACTCAACTAATCACCGATCAGACTTACTAGTCCTTCTTTAGTCACTAATCTAATCCTGAAATCAGGGACGGGTCGTTACAGTTTTGGTGTGTGTGCATGCTTTTACAGTCTCGTTGGTATATTTTATGCATCAACAGTTTGACGCTGTCTTTGGGAATCGATACAAAAGGTTATGTCAGTTTCTTTTCACTTTTTCTTACCTATTGAAACACCATTGCCACCTAAAAAGCACCAAGAAAAAAAATCAGATAATACTCTACCAAAATCCCCCAAAAAATACTATTTCCCAGATTGATTCATGTATGATAGAAATGTGTTCTTTATTGATACAAAGTCTTGCATCTTCTAAGAAAGCAAAAAAAATAGATCAAGAGAAGACAAGAGAGACAAAAAAGAAAGGCACCTTTTTGCTTCACTCTCTGTCTCATGACAAGCAAAAAAAATCCCATTCTTTCGCTCAGTACTAATGGCTTCGTTGATCATCAACTACAAAAAAAAAATGGTATGGAGAACCAATGAGCTTCCTCCCACTGTCACCACACAACAAAGCTACAAAATCATTAAGCCATCAAAAGCTATAGAAAAATCCAAAAACAAAATTGGTATTTCAACACCTTTCTTCCTCTTCTCTGCTTCACGAGCTCCTCCCTTTCCCCTGTAACTCCCGAAAGCTACATAGGCTACCAAAAAAATCCAAAACAAAATAAGAAAAAAAATTGGTTTGGAGAGAACAGCTCAGAAAGCGATGACGATTTGCATTACAGAAGAGGCGGAAAGTAAATGAATCAGTGGAGGGCGAGGGGAAATGAAGGCAGTGACCCAGGATTTCTTAAGGGATCTGTTTGAGCATGTTTGACCGTGTTGGTTAGGATCCAAATCCTACCCATTTCCTCACGTACCTAGTTGAATAAGTTATGATGACGTACTTAACCCTCCTTTAAATTCAAAGTACTAGCATGATGTTCCTATTCAACGGTCACCAATGACAATTCTACCTAAACCCCTAATATATACCCTTTTAACAAGACGATCGTGAATCGAGTGTTGAACAATGATCTTCATATTTTGGTGTAGGAACCTGCCTTGACTCATACCCTCTTCATTGGAGATGACTTTGTGGCTGGTGATGGTTCATCAAAGTTTACTTTTGGACCGGCCAAACTAGTCTTTGACACGAGAACTTTCTTCAACCACACCTTGGAAACTTTTAAGATCAGCTGTATGAACAAGCAGAATTGGTAGTCCTACTACAATGGTAAACTTGCATGGTAGGCGAGCGCGGACTATGTTGCATATTAACAACTATGTGATAACTTAGGTCATGGTTTTTGACAGGACCCGTCCCAATCCCCTTGGATTATCGTGGGACGTGCATGCTCCCTTATGACACCGCGTGTCAGACCAGAGATAAACTCGTCACCTGCTCGGGGTCCATCAAAGTACGCTAGGATCGACGGTGGCATGTGAAGTCTCGATCTCTACTACAGCCCGCATCCGCTATCAACCTTAGGCGTATTAAAACCACAAAATCTGTGAGTGGACAAAACAACAGTTTATAAAAATAATTTATATCGAAAAGACATTTATATCCTTCACGTAAAAGCATGCACGCATCATAAAACAGTTCTTTCAAATACTTTTTCGGAAGTAAGACGTATTGCTTCCCAAACCAAAATACAATGAAAAAGGCTTTACAATCGAAGCCATCATCTTAGTAGGGTTTCAAACCAAAACCAAATCAAGTAAACCAGTACGGAACCTTAGCCCAAATCATCGAACACGTGGGAACACATCCCATGGGAACTCATCCCAATGTCAGTCACGATTCCAATCCTAGCACATGTGCGTATAGCTCAGGACCGCTCACAATCCTAGCATGTCGCCGTGAACACAACACTCGCCACGACTGTCTCTAGATCATCGCGAACACATTGATGATCGATATCAGAGGATACCATCAACACTCCTAAGTCGAGCCTCCCTTGGTCATTGCTTCCTGCGGCTGCTCGACAATAGGTAGTGCATCGTGACCTATCTGGAAGGAACACATCTGCAATCCGGAGGTGAGCGGCACCATCATCAATAGGGCCTCAAATGCGGAACATCACCAAATGGGTCACAGCCTGAAAACCAATGTCCTGCGTCACTTCATATACTAGGATTCCTCGAATCCTATCAAATCGACAACTGGGTCTCATGCCCAAAATACCCTTCATAAAACTCATAACTAGGTCACAGCCCGACTTATTTCACGTTTGACTATACTTTAAGTCAAACCTCAAATCAACTGGGTCATATGCTCGAAAGATATTTCCAAAGCTGAAAACCAGTTCTCATTTCTAAAACACTTTCAAATCATCTTTCAACTAGGACTCATGCCCGAATCTCGATTTTTCGCATCTCCGTGAAATCTTCAAAATCGTAAATAAGTTCCTCGGTTTCACGCTTCTCTGTGAAACCTTTGAAATCACATAAAACACAAGCACGTAGTACACTCAGCCGAAGCCCAAACATCATATCAAACACAAATCTCGAACTACGTGCAATAATGCTTTTTCCTCTGAAAATTCTAAAAAGTTCATATTTAAATCACATGCACTCATGGCATCTCAAAACATGTTCATAAACACATAAAAATCATTTATGCATACATAATATTCATAAGATAAAGTCCACTCACAGACCGTCTAAACTGCACCTCGATACGCGTGCCATAACTGGCCCATAAGCCTTTTCGGGCTAATCCGACCTCTCCGGGTCATCCGGACCTACCCAAAATATACTCAAACGTTACTATCAACCTAGAAAAGTCCTAATCAAGAACCCCCAACATTGAAAAAAGATTCAACGTGCCTCAGACACGCTTCACTAGGCTTTCAACCTCATTTGACCAACCTAACGATCTCTGATCGACTCGAAACCATCACCATTGAATTCGTATCATCAAAACCTTTAAAATGGTTCTGGTCCCACCTTGAAATTTTCTCACGCGTACTCACGCGGGGGTCAAAGTGGCTGGTCAACACCGATGTCAGTAAAGTCAACGCTGACGTCAATGGTCAACGATCAAAGTCAATGCTAACGTCAGCAGTGACGTCATCACTGACATCTGACACGTGTCAGTCTGACATGTCAGACCTAACATGGTGACATCATCATCACCCGTGTCGTCTGTCTAGGTCGACCCAGTTTACTGTACCGGGTCGACCCAATTTACTATACCGGGTAATACGACCCGCGGACCCGACCTGGCTTTTTCTCTTTAGTTCCTACGTGATCTTCCAACCATCCCCAGTCGATCTACTGCTTCAAAAACACTTAAAACGGGCTATGATTTACCTATTCCATTTGATTCTCATGACCCAGTTTTCAGGCCTCCGTCCAGGGCATTCCCACCGTCCTCCGTCGTCCCAGAATGTTCCTACCAGCTCGTTTGAGGTCCACATACCCCACCATATCATTAAAATCGATCCTAAACAACATAAAACGAAATTCAAAAATTTGAATATAAAAAGGATTTCAGGTTTACCTCTCATGTTTCCTCCTCCGCCGTCCATGGTAGCCCTGCCACCCTTTCGGCGTCTTGTGGTCTCTTAGTCTCTTAGTCTCACCCAAGCATCATGGGGAAGGGAGGAATGGGGTTTGGGTTCAATTGAGTTTCGGGTTTGGTTCGAATGAAACAGAGAGGGAGTGGGTGAATGTATGTGTAATGGAAGCAATGGATAAGTGACAAGTGTCACTCATCCATTGGGCCTGAAACAAATATCTCGCCCCACAACAGGACAAATGTCGCTCGTCTCATAAAACGTGCAATAGTACCTCAAAATATCTGTGAATCGTAAATTTCTCTTTGAATGTTCAATTTTGACGTGTCGCTTGTCTACGGTACGGGTATCGACTCGATCTATGTAATGGTCCTAAGTTTTCGTGCATTGGACCTCCTGGTTTAAAAGTTAATTTTTTGCCCTCGTCTAGGGGCAAAATTTTAATTTCACCCTGAACGTTCGATAATCCTCGACTAATCCCCGATTAGCCTCACTAATCCTCAAATAAATCTTAATTAATCCCAAAATTTTGGGACGAGTAGTTACAATTTTCCTTCCTGAAAGAATTTCGTCAAAATTCAAACTGACCCAAAATCCACAACTAAAATATGGAAATCCAATCCTGCCTCCAACTCGAGGCATTCTCGTGGAATCGTATACGTCTGACACAACCACACGTCGACTCGTAAGTCTCACTAGAGACATCAACACTCGTCAATCTCACATGTCATTCACTCCGAAAGGTTTACTATACTAAGCTGACATTAGATCGGCTTTTCAGCCTGACAACCCTTATCATCTGACAATCGAAGCCGACATCCTGCTGAGCGTCCGATCAGACAAACATCCGCTAGATCTTGCCATCACAATGGTACGAATTTTCCCTCTCAGGCCATACTCAAATCTGCGGCATTTATCGACCTCGGTACTCACATCAGCCAACTGCTTCATTTTTCCATACTCATGCTGACTCTCACTGTCCACAGAGGTACAACTTTCTTCTAAAAGTCTCTAAGTCCACGACAATTATTGTGATCAGCTGGCAACTCCCGGTTCCACTACGCTTTGGTTGGGTTCCTCTGATCTCGACTCGCTCTCGAGTCCCCACATCGTACCTCATGTCACTTAGTGACCTACGCTGAAATCTCGACTCATCTCGAGTCCCAAACTCTCACATCACGTATCATGTCGATACTCAATTGACGTCTCACTCATCTTAGTGTATCTAGACCCCATCGAATACTTGCCTCAGTAGAGGTAATCACACAGATAAAAACACTAGGGTTCCTCTAGCCCACATGGCCCTGAGTTCTCGGCTCACATAGTCACAGAACCCTTTCAATCCACTCTGCTCGAGTACATAGTATTCGATGTCCAGTAATCATATCATCATGTCGAAACACATCCGATCATAGTCCTCGTTGAACTGCCACCATCGGATCTAATCCGATCACCATCTCATGTCCATCTAGGACTCTATCCACTAAAAAAATTATTCATTCTCTCATGTCCAACGTGCACTATTCCCAGGTGCACCCACATCATACCACTCATCAAGGAACTACCCAGGCCTGCTCAAGGACTGCACTCAGGCTACATCCAACCACATACCAATCACATATTATCGACCACGTTCCAATGATTTATCCTGGCCAAACCTCACTATGCTAAATGTCCTCTCGGAGTCATCGTGGTCACCTGGCCAACTCCAGGGATAATCCAGCCAGTTTGCTAACCAATCTCATTCTTTGATTTGTTCCAAAGGTCAACCGACTCACATCACCAAGATGAACCAAACTCAAATCTGTCGGTTACCAATTACCATCCAACAACACTCCATACAATCGCTCCATCCGAAGTGGTAACGAACCTGCCAACATCCCACTCGAGGCATCGGCTATTCGTCTCTTCCTAATAGATACCCATGTATCATCCTCGTCTCATACTTATTCACATATCTAGAACTATACTCACTCATGTATCCAAGACAGACCAATACTCCTCAACATATCCAACCTCTATCTTGTCATCTCACCAAATATTCCGAAAGATTCGT
This sequence comes from Prinsepia uniflora, assembly GCA_032719365.1. NCBI lineage: Eukaryota > Viridiplantae > Streptophyta > Magnoliopsida > Rosales > Rosaceae > Prinsepia > Prinsepia uniflora. Next base: position 52,024,911 of record CM064871.1, on the reverse strand, counting down.
CAATTGTCTTACCATACAATTCTCCTCGATAACGACCAAACTTCAGTTTTCTCGACTCATGGTCTCCACAATCATCCCAGTCATCTCGATCATCATGATCATTACCAAACTATTTGATCCAAACTCACCCTGATCCACAATTGGTCCACATTAGCCCTCTCTCAGCTAATAATCTGAAATATGAGAATAGGGTCTTACACCCTCTTTGAACCCTTTAACTGTCATATCACTCCTCGTCATCCCATGTAGAGAATAATCAAGGATGATCCAAGATGATGAAATCAAAATTCATCCTATGTCATCCTGCGACACTACGCATCACTTGCTAAAGATTCGAAAACGAGAAGTCTCCCTCATCGACTTCGGAATACCCATCGCCAAAGCAAAATCAAGCACTCTTCTCTTTGTCTCAATCACAACTTCTCTTGTCCACTAACCCAACACCAATCATGGGTCCACCAATCAATACGTGATCACCGTACTGGTGACACCCAACATCAACTGATACAGAGCAGAAAATGATAATCTCCTTCACCGACTTCGGAATCAAGAGAAGTTGCAACCATGTTGGAAGCATATCCATCTTTTCCAACGGTTGAACTTTCCAGTCCTCAACTCACTCGGATAACATCCATCTATGTGTCCCGTAAACCGTCCAATCACCACTTGATTATATCCATCACATATGTCCTCTCAAATACTGTTGGGGACAGTCGCAATGTAACAACCCGTACCTCCGGGAAGGGTAAAAGTGTAATTGTGCAGACGTTTTGTGTTGAATGACGATTTTGCCCCTGGTTCGGGCAAAATGTTGACTTTTAGTTCGGGTTGTCGATTGGGTGTTGACCAGTGACCAGGACGTAGTTTAGGACATCACGAACCCGTAGACATGTGGTACGTCTGATTCCAACATCCGAGGAGGAAATTTTGATGATCGGAAGGTTGAGGACATTATCGTAATTTTGGTAAAATAAGGGGAAAAGTTGACTTTTCATACGGATGAGTTTTGGTACGTTGACCGAGGATGGTTACGTAGATCTCGTTGTCCTGAGTTCGATGACTGGCGGCACGTATTCATCGGACTTACGATGTGTGAGTTACGGGTCTAGAAAGGTAGTGGCATAATTGTAAAATTGAGTAAAAAGGAGGGGCAGTTTGGTCTTTGTGTTCTGGAATTTGTGCAAAGAGAGAGAACAGATGGACGGCTGGGATTGGACCATGTGGGAGTGTATGGATTGGATGGTGACACGTGTTGGGGGACTAGAGGGTTCTGGTTGGATCTTGTGTGAGCACGGTTCCAATTAATTAGGTGAACCCATGTGTGATCGTGTGTGTGTTTCAACCAGAGTGAAACAGAGTGAGGTGGTGAAGAAAAATTGAAGGCTGATCGAAGATGCTGGTGAGTTGTGAGTGTGTGACCGTGATCAGAGAGTGAGAGGGAGCTAGTGAGAAGGTTAGAAGACGTGAGGGTGGCGTGTGAGTGAGTTGGGAGCCACGGGGTAATTCAGAGAAAACAGGGAGGAGGTGTGAGCTTGTGGTGGTACGGTGGCCGTGTACGGTGCAAGGGAACTCGAGAGGAGGCTAACGCGGCGGTGAGTACGGCGGTGACCGATTGCAGGTAATTCCTAAGTCCTGTGTTCGATGCTCTGTTTTCCCGTCGAATTTCAAAGTGAGAGTCGTGAGTCTAGAGGTCGAATCGATGAGTCTAGGGTGGCCTGGGTGACTCAGGGGAGGCCTGGGTATCTCCTGGTGGTGTTGCCGTGACGGGTGGTGCATGGTGGGGGGTTAACACGACGGCGGGTACTCTGGTGCTCTGTTTTGCCGTCGATGTTCGAACCTAAAGTCGTGAAGTTTGGGAATGAATCGACGGTTTAGGAGAGTTGGGTTAGGTTTAGAAGGGTCCTAGGAACCGTCTGGTGTTGCCACTGTGACGGGAGGTGACCTGGGTGGCCGGGAAGGAAAACAGAGCAGAGGTCGTGTTTTGTTTCGAGCTTCAGTCGACGATTTAGGAGCCGTGTCGAGGTCTAAGGAGGATGGGGATGAATAGAGCAGGTCCGGACGAAGCTGTGGGTGAAAAGAGGGGTTGAATTGGTGGCCGGACGGCGGAGATCAATTCTCGCCGGTTCAATCTGCGGCGGCCGGTTTAGCACAGGTTGAAGAGGGTACTGTAGCTGGCGCGTGAGGCCCACGCGTAGCCACTTTGGGCGGCGCGTGGGGGCGCGTGTGGCGGTCCTTGGGGAAAGTGTCAACATAGTTTTTGTTCTAAATGTTATGACGAGTTTAATGGAAGTGGTTTCGGATTAATCGGACGACGAATTGAAGTAGTTTCGCGAGGGTGAAGGTTTAAGGTCTCGGTTTCTTACGTTTAGGATTCAGGGATTTTTGCGAGAATTTAGGGGTTTACTCGTAGACGTGTTATTGACGTCATTTGGCGGTTGTTGACAGGATCGGGATTTCCCGAGGAAGCTGAGGAACGTGCTGAACGTTCGGGACGCGAGTGAAGGCTCGGTACTGTGAGTGGACCCTTTCCTTAAACTCGAACATGCATAACTGTTTTCTATACTTGTTTTATGGTCTTAATCATGATGCTATGCTTATCGAATATGTTTTGTTGGTTTTACATTGTTGCACGGTTTTCGAGAAATAACGTATGTTGCACGTTTTACGAGAAAAGGGTGATTTTGAATATAAAGATATGGTTTTGGGGGTTTTAAATGATTTCCAATGATTATAAAAGGATTTTGGAACACGATTTGATGATCAATGATATCGAGATTTGGTTTTAAGATTGGAAAGTAGATTTCCGAATTTGGGTTCGGAATGACGGTTCGGAATGCCGGAAGGGCATCAGACTGGTGGTTTCGGATTCGAGTTTGGATACGGATTTGGAAAAGGTTTTCAAATGGTTTTGATTGGATTTTCTGGATCTGGTTATTGGGTTTAAAGACCCGGATATTGATTGATGGGGGACGGGTCCGGATTGAGTTTAAAGACTCGGGAGTTTAAAGACTCGGATATGATTGAGGCCTGGATTGAGTTTAAAGACTCGGATAGGTCCAGCAGGTTTGATCGGAAAATAACGATTTGATATTCATGGTTTCTGATACGGTTTTATGATTCATATGCTATGATTTCTGTGACGGTTTTATAGTGTTTCTGTTTCTTATGATGTGATTTATGGTGATTGGGTTATAACTGTTTTATGAACTGGGTTATGCATATGGTTTTAAAACGGAGGGCTAAACCCGGTTTTTCTTATAAATGGTTTTAGAACTTTTCTGTTATTCCGGTCCACTCACACTTTTTGTTTTAACTGCCCTCCAGGTTGTGGAGATAGCGCGGGGTCTTGACGTCGAGGCAGCGTCCGAGGTATAGAAGTCACGAGAGGGATCCCAGAGTGTTTTCAATCTTTCTGCATGCGTGTATTCACGTTATCGGTTTTGTCTCTTCGGTGTATTTTGTACTATGCTCTGTAAAACTCTAACTTCGGGTTATTGATAAAAAGTTCTCCTGCGTCTGACTGGGTTGTGTCGGGGTGTCAGACGGGAGCAGGATGTACCTCGGTTTTCGGGGTGAAACCGGGGTGGGTCCTGACACGCAACACATCTCAACCACTACTGGATTCCATCCAGTCCACCTTGTTCCAGATCCCGCTGTGGAATCTCAAGTCTCACAATCCTATCGACCACCAAGCCCGAAGCTCTGACCAACCAACGGAAAAAGAGAAGTTACCTCCTCCGACTCAAAGTATTCTCTGATAATTACTATAATGCTTAATCCTTTTTTCTCCAAACTAAAAACTTCCATCGATTCTCTTCGGCTTCTTCCATCACCATCTCCTTCGGCATATTGGTTCGTATGTCCCAACCCTTATGGGATCTATCTCTAGTACCAAACACTCGTGCCATCCGTCCACAATGAGTTAGGGTACCTGTTAATAATCCAGATATACCCCATGGCTCGCACTGAGCCACTCGGGATCCTCTCTGTCCCGCTCAGTGCCCACCGAACTCACATGTTTTCCACTCTAGGGCACGTCTGCCATACTGGTCGCAATCTAAGCTCTCACTGGCATCACATCACTTAGACACCCACAGTGTCATTCGAAACTATCCGATCACTATTGTATTCCATCCAATATGTCTCTGGCATCTCCCACTCATCTCAGTCACCTCCACTGAGGTAGTGCGGCACACTCGCCAACATCCAAAGCTCAACATCTCCATCTGCGGTTGTACTCTGGTGCAACCGAGTAGAATCCAGAAATCCCTGCTCGCACTGAGCGACACTCCCACACCTCTGTATCATCGTCACGACTAGTGAATCCCCATCATTATAGTCGTCAATGTAACCCGAGACTATCCAAATTGATAAGACTTGTCCACGTCTATTGATAGAAATGTCTGCCATAACCATGTGTAGACCGATCTCAGAAACACTCCACTATCGAGACTCCGTACTCATGCGGTCAATTCACAGTAGGCACTAACCGCTCAACGCGTAATATCCATCGATCGGCCCACCTCAGGATTCGGTACACAAGTACAACACTCCTGGTAACTTTTCAAATCAATCACCCACTAGGGTTATCACTAACCCGTCTGCTCACTGCAACATGTCCATCCTAACCGATCCATCTCTCTCGACTCCGAAAAGTCATCATATTCCGATACTGGTATCCAACCCACCAGCAACCACTATCTGAAGACCTCGTCCACTTGTAACTCTACGGTTTGCAGCCATTGGGCCCACAAGAAACGTAGCCCTGCTCGGGTCTTGGACTGCTCAACAACCATATGCCACACTCACAACATACCATACCAAACAACATTTATACCGTGGCATCCCCTACCAATCGACATCCTTTTGGGATTCAACACACCGAAACATGACATCTCATGCCAAATAGGATCAAACGTTCTTATTCCCAACAGTCTCTACTAGGGTCATCCACGACCTCTACTGATACCACTCTACATAATCCCTATCTAACATGACCGCCCAACGGTCCCGACTATCAAAGTCGTCATACTGGGACAACTGGTCGGCTAGGTCCCATCTACCAATAACACTACGGCTCTAAGCGGTTGGGTTCACATGCACATCGATCCTACTCAGGATCAAATCTCACAAAAACACGGCATCACGTGCCAATCAAACCCTAAACCATCGCACCACATGCCAAACATAACCTAACTAGAGTTCGATTCCACTGAATCCTCGTACTCTTGTCCTAACTATCACATTGATGACGGGTTGTTAACACTACAGAGACATCACATCCAGCGCCTGCGCATCACTCTAAGAGCATCTCATGTTTTGATAGCGCCTTGACAGGACCCGTCCCAATCCCCCTGGATTATCGTCGGACATGCCTGCTCCTGTCTGACACCGTCCGTCAGAGTACGCCAGGATCAGCAGTGGCATGTGACGTCTCCATCTCTACTACAGCCCGCATCCGCTATCAAATTGAAGGGTATTAAAACCATAAAAGTTGTGAGTGGACAAAACAATAGTTTATAAAAATTATTTATATCGAAAAGACCTTTATACCCTTCATGTAAAAGCATGGATGCATCATAAAATAGATCTTTCAAATACTTTCTCGGAAGCAAGACGTATTGCTTCCCAAACCAAAACACAGTGAAAAAGGCTTCTCAATCGAAGCCATCATCTCAGTAGGGTCTCAGCCCAAAACTAAATCAAGCAAACTAGAACATAACCTCAGCCCAAATCAACGAACAGGTGGGAACTCATCCCAATCTCAATCACGATTCCAATCTTAGCACATGTGTGTATAGCTCAGGACCGCTCACAATCCTAGCATGTCATCGTGAACACATCACTTGTCACAACCGTTTCTAGATCTTCGCGAACACATTGTCGATCGATCTCAGAGGATATCATCAGTACTCCTAAGTAGAGCCTCCCTCGGTCATTGCTTCTCGCGGCTGCTCGACAACAGGTAGTGCATTGTGACCTCTTTAGAAGGAACACATATGCCGTATGGAGGAAAGCGTCGCCATCATCAATAGGGCCGCAAACGCGAAACATCACCAAATGGGTCACAGCCTAAAAACTAGTGTCCTACGACACTTCTTATCCCTGGATTCCTCTAATCTTATCAAATCCACAACTGCGTCTCATGCCCGAAATATCTTTAGTAAAACTCATAACTGGGTCACAGCCCGGCTTATTTCACGTTTGACTATACTCTAATTCAAACCTCAAATCAACTGGGTCATACCCAAAAGATATTTCCAAAGCTGAAAACCAGTTTTCATTTCTAAAACACTTTCAAATCATCTTTCAACTGGGACTCATGCTGGAATCTCGATTTCACTCATCTCTGTGAAATCCTCAAAATCGTAAATCAGTTCCCCAGTTTCACGCATCTCCATGAAACCTTCGGAATCACATAAAACATAAGCACGTAGTACACTCGGCCGAAGCCCAAATATCATTTAAAATAAATTTTTTGAACTGAATGCAATATGTCATTTTCCTCTCAAAAGGCCAAACAATTCATATTTAAATCACATGCACTCATGGCATCTCAAAACATGTTCATAAACACATATAAAACATGTATGCATGCATCATATTCATAAAACAAAGTCCACTCACAGACCGTCCAAAATTCATCTCGATATGCGTGTCATAAGCCTCTCCAAGCTAATCAGACCTCTCCGGGTCATCTAGATCTGTCCAAAACATACTCAAACGTTACTATCAACCTAGAAAATTCCTAATCAAAAACCCCCCAACATTCCTGGAAAAGTCAACGTGCCCCGGACATGCCTCCCTATGCTTTAAATCTCATTTTGATCAATCTAACGATCTCTGATCGACTCGAAATCACCACCATTGAATTCGTATCGTCAAAATCTTTAAAATGGTCTTGGACCCACCTTGAAATTTTTTCCCATGTGCCCCCACGCGCGAGTTAAAGTGCCTGGTCAACGCTGATGAAAAATTCAACACTGACATCAGCAAAGTCAAAGTTGACGTCAGCGGTCAACGTTGATGTCATCGCTGATTTCAGTAGTGACATCAACCTTGACATCTAGCACATGTCAGTCTGACATGTTAGACCTAACATGATGACGTCATCTAATGATATCATCATCACCCCTGTCCTCTGTTCCGGTCGACTCGGTTTACTGTATCAGGTCACGCGACTCGTAAACCAGACTCGACTTTTTCTCTTTAGTTCCTGATCCGATTTCAAAGCCGTTGTTTCCTACGTGATCTTCCAACCATCGCCAGTCGATCTATGGCTTCAAAAACACTTAAAACGGGCTAGGATTTACCTGTTTGATTTGATTCTCACGGTCCAATTTTCAGGCCTCCGTCCAGGGTGTTCCCACCATCCTCCATTGTCCACAGACCCCACCATATCATTAAAATCGATCCTAAACAACCTAAAACGAAATTCAAAAATTTGAATATAAAAAGGGTTTTGGGTTTACCTCTCTCGTTGCCTCCTCCGCCGTCCACAGTGGCCCTGCCACCCCTTCGCCGTCCCCTGGTCTCTCAGTCTCTCAGTTTCACCCAAGCATCATAGGGAATGGAGGAATGGGGTTTGGGTTCAACTGGGTTTCAGGTTTGGTTCGACTAAAACAAAGAGGGAGTGGGTGCATGTATGTGTAATGGGAGCAATGGATGAGTGACATCCATTGGGCCTGAAACAAATATATGGGTCCACAATAGGACAAATGTCGCTCGTCTTGTAAAACATGCAATAGTACCTAGAAACTCCCATCGAATGTCCGATTTCGACGTGCCGCTTGTCTACGGACTCGTATCAACTCGATCTACGTAACAGTCCTCATGCAATGGACATCCAAGGTAAAAAGTCAATTTTTTCCCTTTTCTTGGGGCAAAATCGTAATTTTGCCTTGAACGTCCGATAATCCTCGACTAATCCCCAATTAGCCTCGCTAATCCTCGATTAAATCTTAATTAATCCCAAATTTTGGGACGGGTCTTAACAATTTTGTACTGAAACACCGTTTGGAGGTTGGTTTAACCGCTCAAAACTCATACCCCAGCTGATGTAGACTCTAGCATGGAGAATTTCAGTCTCTACTCACGCTTGTCGCTTGGACCTTGCATGGGCGCATATTCACTAGTTGTTTTAGGTGAGTTTTTATTCCCTATTTAATTTTGTAACCTTCACTCGGGAGATTTTTTACTACACTTTGACCATTCATCGTAGGGTACCATGTAACGACCTGTCCTTAATTTTCATGATTAATTAAGACTAATGAAGGATTAGCAAGGCTAATCAGGGATTAGTCGACGATTAACGGACGTTCGAGGCGAAATTATGATTTTACCCCTAGACGAGGGCAAAAAGTTGACTTTTGACCCGAGAGGTCTAATGGTTGAGACCCGAGGACCGTTACGTAAATCGAGGTGATAGGAATCCATAGACAGGCGGAACGTCGAATTCGGACGTTCGATGGAAAAATTACGATTCACGGAAGTTCGAAAAAATTATTGCACGTTTTACGAAAGGGGGGACTTTTGTCATTCAGTGGGGCCTAGATATTTTAGACAGGCCCAATGGATGAGTGACAAGTGTCACCCATCCATTTCCCATCTAAAATATACACATGCATATGCATCCCTTCCCTTCTTTTCGATCATCTTCCATTTTCACCAACCTTAACAACCCCTTCGACCCCAAATCCAATCCCTTCCCCACCTGATCATATGTGAGGCCAAGAGAGTGAGGTGAGGGCGTGAGGATGGTGGCTGGTCAAGGACAAAGCCGCCATGGACGGCGGAGGAATCCTGTGCAGAGGTAAAACCCGAACCCAGTTATGCTCAAAAGTTCATATTTTGTGATTTGAACATTAGGGCCGATTTTTGTTGATTAGGAAAGGTTTATTAGGTTGGTAGGAAGGTTTAGGGATAGTTTTGAGTGGTGGATAGTGGCTGAGCAGCCCTGGGGGAAGGTTGGAAAAATTGAACCGTGAGGAAGGATTTGAACCGATGAGGTTTATGGGTTTTTCTTGGTTCTAATCACACCAATAGGTTTCTAGGGATGAGATAGGAAGATTGGAATTGGATTGGAAGAAAACGGACGAAAATTGAAGGAGTAATGGCCCTGGATCGGTCACGCTGGTCTAGTTGGACCGGATTATAAAGGCTGAACCGGACCGACCGGTTGGTTAGAGGTTGAAGGAGACTGTGAGGCACGTGAAGCCCACGCGCAGGGCCTTCAGGCGTCGCGTGGCGGAGAGTTTGGGGAAGTGTCCAACATGAAATTTCATCTATTCGATGTAATGAACATTTTGGGACCTAGTTTCGAGTCGATCGGACATCGTCTCGATATAGTTCGGGATGCCCGAAGGTTTAGGATCGGGTTTAAAAATAGTTAAATATTTGGAAAAATTACAGGGGTTCACAAGAGGTTAATGAGGTTGTTAGTAACTCTCTAAAATGATTTGGAAGAGTTTGGAAACCCTGGAGACAGTGATTAACCCGGGAAGGCGTACGGCGCGCGTATCGAGACAGCAGCTCGGACAATCTGTGAGTGGACCTTTCTTTCTAAATTGATGCATGCATAAATGTTTTATAAGTTTTTTAGAACCTATTTTGTGATGCCATGAGTGAATTTGTGTGTGTTTATGTATTTGCATGTATTTTGAGGTTTCGATTTTACACGGTGCTTATATGTGTTCATGGTTTTGGTTTAAGTAAATGGTTATGGATTTTGATTTAGAAATATAAAAACGGGCATGAGACCCATTTGGTTTTGGTTTTGACTTGGGCATATGGCCTATTGATGACCTACGGGTCTGAGTCGTGGTCACGACGGGTGTTGTGTGCACGGGGACGGAAGACACGACGCTCGCTTCCGGTCTGGGGATGCATTCCTCCCGGAGAGGTCACGACGCACGTCCCGTTGTTGAACAGTCACTGTGCTGACGGTATAGGAGATTGATCGGTGATGTGTGCACCATGATCTAGAGGTGGTCGCGGCGGTTGATATGTGCACGGCGACATACTAGGATTGAGAGCAGTCTTGGACTAGTGGTTCCAAGCACCACTATGATCGGAGTCGTGCCTGACCTTGAGGTATCGGGGTTGATGCCCAGTTGATTGTGAGTTCGAGCTTGAGGCCCAGTTAAATTACGAAATCGGGCTAGAAGCCCAGTTGAGTCATGAGTTTGAGCTTGAGGCCCATTTGACATGTGGTATCGGGCGTGAGTCCCATTTGTGGTTTTTCACGCTATATGTTTATACCCTCCTTTATAAGCGTATTGGTCTCCTCCAGATGTCGATGATCTTGGAGTGTCACGATCCACTACTTGGAATGAGTGACTCCAAGAGGGAGCACATTCCAAGAGTGAGAGATATGGTATAGTCTTGGACTGGGTCCGCAGACCGTCCTCCAAACGTCGTAGATCCTGGATTTTGGACGATTCCTCCCAGACTTCGTAGATCCTGGGGATAGACTCGGAGTGAGACCCCGAGTAGTGTACACACTGATAGATATATCGTGACGGGTTATTGTTTGGGCATTGAGATTCCGAAGATGGGTTATATATATATATATATATATATATATGTTGTATGAGTTTTCACTGAGACGATGTTGGGCTGAGACCCACGTGGGTTGGTTTTTGGCTGAGACCCACGTGTATCGGATTTGGGATGAGTTCCCACTTGATTTGGATTTTGGGCCAAGGCCCCGTGTTCTATGTTTGAGAAATGGTTTTCGAAAGCATGCATGCTTTTTCGTGAAGGGCATAAATATATTTTTATGAAAATATTTTTATAAATTATTTGTTTTGTCCACTCACAGCTTTGATGTTTTTAATGTCCTTCAGGTTGATCGCGAATATGGGTTGACAGGACCCGCCCCAAATCCCTCGGGATTAGCGTGGGACGTGCCTGCTCCCGTATGACACGAGGTGTCAGACCAGGGATATTTCCGTCTTTCGCCCAACCGGGGTATCAGAGTACGCCAGGATCCGAAGGAGGAATGCGATATCTCCATCCCGCTCAGTGTCCAATGAACTCGCAAGACTACCAGCTTGGTCACACCAACTCGCCTATCCGTTTATGACCGTATATGCGCATCCTAAAGGATGTCCATTCATCCTAAACTGATATGCCATCCAACTGACGCTTCATAACAGGCTGTTTATTCACATCCCAAAGGATGTCAATGTGCCACCAAAACCTCCGGTCACTAACCCCCACGACAGTTCCTACGTTGTCCAATCCTTCCGACCAATGGCAACTGTCGATAACTATTGTAGTAACCCATTCTATTTCTCACTATCAAATTCTCCTCGAACTGTGTGCCTGCCACTCAGTAGGTATGGTCGACCATAGCCAACCAATCATCGCCAATTGTCCAGACAAATCTATATTATCCGACGAATCCTTCTTGTCGCGTAATGGTAGAACCTTACCATGAGCACATCACGATTGGGCTATCTTCATCTCGTGGCTAGTCATCTACTCTCGTTAACTCACCGCATCACCGCTGGTACTAATCGCTCAGTAACTAACATCCACCGATCGGTCCACCTCGGACTCCGATCGACAAGTACCGCTCTCCTGGTCACTCGTCCAACCAATCACCGACTAGAGTTATCACGACCCGACTGCTCGCTGCAGCGGCTGCTCCCTGCAGCATGTCCATCTCAAGCGATCCCTCGCCTCGACTCCGAAGGATCGTCGTACTCCGATACTGGTATCCCAACAACCAGTAACCACAACCTAAGGACCTCGTCCTCTCGAATCTCTACGACTCTCAACGGTCGGCCTCCACAAGAACCTTGCCATACTCCGTGCCTAACACTGCACAACAGCTAGCCGTCACAATCGTATCCTATCGCGTCCACTGACCCACTGGATCTCATTCCAGTAACTATGCGGCTCTCGGATTCGCACAAACAACGATCCCGCTTGAGATTCCGACCTCTCGGAAAACACGTCTCCTCTGCCAAACTGAACTCACACGATAGCACCATGTGTCAAACGTACACGAACTAGGATCGGTTCTATCGAATCCTCGTACTAATACCCTAAATATCAGGTTGATGATGGGCTGTTACGATTGGAGAGACATCACATCCTCGATATGTGCATACACTCGGCTCTGATACCAACTTGACAGGACCCGCCCCAAATCCCTCGGGATTAGATGGGACGTGCCTGCTCCCGTTTGACACGAAGTGTCAGACCAGGGATATTTCCGTCTTTTGCCCAACCGGGCTATCAGAGTACGCCAGGATCCGAAGGAGGAATGCGATATCTCGTCTCTACTACAGCCACATCCGCGATCAACCTGAAGGGCATTCAAAACATAAAAGTTGTGAGTGGACAAAACAAATAATTTTATAAAAACATTTCATAAAAGACCTTTATGCCCTTCATTAAAAACATATGCATGAATTTAAAAACCATTTCTAGGGTTCATGCCCGGTTCCCATAAACCGTCATGAACCATCAAACCATTTGGGCTTTAGCCCGAAATCCGTCAATCAAATACCTAGGACCTCCGCCCAAACCAAAACACGTGGGAACTCGTCCCAAAACCACCTCATAAGGGTCTCAGCCCAAAACCAATACGCGTGGGTCACAGCCCAACGCCATCTCAGTGGAATCACACACACATATACATATATACATATATAACCCATCCCCGATATAGTCACGATGTCATCATATCTATCTAGTGTGCACACTACTCGGGGTCTCACTCCGAGTCTTCTCCCAGGAATCTCCATCTGGGAGGCTCAATCTCTGGATCTAGTCCGAGCTCTCTCTCTAGATCTAGTCCACATATCCCTCCGGAATCTGGTCCGGGACCACAACATAATAAGTAACCTCCACTCCTGGAACGGGATCCCTATGGGGATACCTATTCTGGTATGGGGATCGTGACTCTCCATGTCGACGCTGGAGGAGACCAATCAATCACCTCGTAAGGAGGGTATATACATACCAGTATACCAAAACCTATAAAAGCGGGACTCACGCCCGATAACTCAAAGCAAATGGGCCTCCAGCCCGAACATAGAACTCAACAGGGCCTCTCGCTCGATTTCACAATAATTGGGCCTCGAGCACGAACTGAAATCAACTGGACATCGAGCCCGATATCTCAGGGTCAGTCATGATCCCGATCGTAGCGATGCATGCAACCATCAATCCAGGATCGCTCTCAATCCTGGTATGTCGCCGTGAACACATCACTGTCGCGAACATCTCGGGACCATGGTGCACACGTTGCCGATTGATCCTCTAAACCGCCAGCACTCCGAAGTCGAGCCTCCAGTGACTGCTCGACAACGGGACGTGGATCTTGGCCTCTCCGGAAGGAACGCATCCCAATCCGGAGGCGAGCGTCACATCGTCCATCGCCGTGCACACAGCACCTGTTGCGACCACGACTCCGACCCGTAGGTCGTCAATAGGGCCTCATGCCCGAGTCAAACCAAATCCAAATGGGTCTCATGCCTGAATAATCAAGACCAAATGGGTCGTTTTACTTTTTAAAACCATTTCGTGAAGTACGTGCCCATACATAAACACACACCAAAATGCACTCAAGGCATCCCAAAACACATATTAAAACATATATAAAACATTTATGCATGCATCGATTTCAGAAATAAAGTCCACTCACAGACTGCCCGCGATGCTACCTCGATATGCGCACTGTACGCCTTACCGGGTCAACCGTCGCCTTCGGGGTACCCAAACCTGTCCAAATCACTTAAGAGGGTTACTAACTAGTTAATTAACCCCTCACTAAAGCCCCCTAATTTTCCGTTATTTTTAACTATTTTTAAACGCGCCTCGAAACCTTCGGACATCCCGAACCATATCGAGACGATATCCGATCGACTCGAAACCAGCCCCAAAATGTTCGTTACATCGAATAGATGATTTGACATGTTGGAACCATCCTCAAATTCCTCCCCATGTGCCTGCATGCGCCACCTGAAGTGGCTGCGCGTGGGAGCCAAGTGCCAGTGAACAGTGTCGTCCCCTACCTCGCGTCGACCGGTCTGAACCGGTCCGGTTCGGTTCGTCTGCAACTTGGACCGGCGTGACCGGTTCAAGCTCATTCCGGCCCATTTTTTCACCGATTCCACTCCTAATCGATCCTAAGCTTCATATAATCGTCCTAGGAACCTAACCTAATTAATTAGAGACCCTAAAACAACCTAAACCCGACCGGTCCAAAAAGTCCCTCACGGTTCGATTTTCCCGAAACCTCCCTGGGCTTCCCCGACGTCCAACCTTCATCCAAACCTTCCTAAAACAATCCTAGGAACCTATTTAATTCAACCCAAATGTCCAAATCGATCCATAACAAGCAAAATTGAAAATGGGTAAAAATGGGTAAAACTGAACCTGCACGGGTTTTCCTACTCCGCCGTGCACGGCGGTGCAGCCTGGGCCAGCCACCACGTCCAGCCGGTCCTCCTCCACTCTCTGGTCTCCCATGAATGTTCAAGGATCAAGGTTTTTGGGTTTGGATGAAAAATGGGATTGGGTTTGGTTTTGGATGGATGGGAGAAATGATCGATGCACGGGGAGGGTTTGGTGCATGAAGGAAAATGATGGTGAATGGATGAATGACACCTGTCATTCATCCATTGGCCCTGAGAAAAAGGTAGGGTCCACTAAAGTCCAAATAATCGTCCGTCTCAAAAAACGTGCAATAGTACGTTCGAATTTCTGTGAACAGTAACTTCGTCGTCGGATGTCCGAATTCGACGTGCCGCCTGTCTACGGATTCGTATCATCGTTATCTACGTAACGGTGCTCAGCCCTCGGTCATCGGACTTTCCGGGTCAAAAGTCAACCATTGGCCCTTTTTTTCCAAAATTACCAAAACACCCCTGATCTTCCGATCGTCATAACTTCTTCCACGGATGTCGAAATCGAACATGCCACCTGTCTATGAACTTGTGACTTCCCGAACTACGTCACGGTCATCGGCCAAAGTCCATTTGACCGTCCGAACAAAAAGTCAACATTTTGCCCATTCCAAGGGCAAAACCGTCATTTTGCCTTGAACTTCCGCTAGTCCTCGTCTAATCCCCGATTAATCAAGTTAATTTGGGACGGGTCGTTACACGGGCAGTAACAGAGACCGAGACATCACATTCCTCCTTCGAAGTCTGGTGCACTTTGACATACCCAGTTGGGCTAAGGACGGAATTTTCCTTGGTCTGACACGTCGTGTCAGACGGGATTAGGCTCGTCCCACGTTAATCCCGGCGGATTTGGGACGGATCCTGACATACCATTTCATCACTCCACACTCTGTCAATAATGGCTTTAGTTCTCTTCTCAAGTATATCATCCCAATGTTCCTGTTTACTTTGATATGCTGGTATGTCGTGATACAATATTATGCATACTGGTGCATTATCGAGTCGCATGTTGCATTACATATTAGTCCACGGGGCATTGAAGAGATAGAATGTTAGAACTTACTTAGGAGTCACTTGTATCTAGTACCTATCTGTAGGCCATGGACTAATCCTCAATGTGATCGTTCACCTACGTTGCTCACTATACTAGTTAAAAAGTGACAGTCCTATCCCCGAGCTCTAGGGGACTCGTGGTGATGGTGCATTGCACCCAGTCCTTCATGTGGTCGTGGCACCCGAGCAAGATACCCATTAGATGTTCCGAGTATGAGACTCGAACGACTCAAGAGCAATTTTGATGTGGGTTGACATTGTGACGTATTTATGGTTTCCGCATGGCTCATTTGATCATATTATTTAAATTATTATTATTAAATGATTATTACTATTATTTCTCATATCACATGCAAGTATGTTATGACTATTTTGGAATTTTAATAAAAACTGAAAGGTTAAAGTATGTTTTTTTATTATTTACACTGAAATAAGCATTTGGGTCCACTCACCCTTGTTTTTTAAACCCCTCAGGTTTCGTTGGTGCGTACGTACTTCGAGCTTGGAGTGAAGTGGACAAAATAGTCGGGTAATGATAGGTAAAGTGTAGTGTACGGTCATCAAGTTTTTGTCCATGCTTTAAGCTTCCACGATTGGGTGAAAGTTGATTGGCATTCACCAGTTAGGTTTCACCCGACCTTCCTAAAAACATGTCGTTTTAACTTGAATGACTTTGTCATCTCGGCGTTATTGTCCACATGTCGACCAACATGCCTCGACCTTCATGCCATAAGTGGATTTTTCAGGTTGAGGAGTGTCATTCCTAGGTGTCGTAGTAGATCCTGGTCTCCTTATGATCTTTTACTGGTATGATCAGGAGTCAGGAGGCCTTGTCTCTTGGTTCGGCTGTAACGGGGGCCTTACCTTTTCCCGTGGTGCGGCATACACGCTCAGCGCACTCGGCACTGTTAGCAACTATCTACTCAGCCACACGGGTCTCCTTCTGACATGGAAAGATGCTAGCTCCGCTTGAACTGTTTTTAGCAGTGCCACCACGTCGGTGTACTGTCCGCTTAGTACTTGGCATCGTACCTCAGCTTGGGTCTCGTTAGCCTTGATCTCATATCTCACTATAGCTTTTCTAGTGCACGAGTTACGTCGGGAGAAGTGTCCTTCCATACCTTGATCCCTTGTGCAAGTGAACTTCCCCATCTCTTGTGTCACTCGGCACATCTATGAAGTGTGGTTAGGAGAGTGGTGCTCGGCTCGATGGAGTGATGGGCAGATTTAGTTAAAATTCTCACAGACGGCGCCAAACTGTTGAAGCACAAAATGTGTCAGCTTAGAGGTGGTACTCCATTCAGCCACTATCCCTCTGTATAACCTATAAAAGATGGTAGATTGGCTATTTGTCAAAGGTAAGTACCTATGTGGTGCCGGCCTAAAGATACTTCGACGCCCAAATCAGTGTAGGTTGGTGTACATAAGGAGTATGTGGTGATTAGTAGTTTTGTGAAGTAAATGTGAATAGTAAAATTCAATTAACTTTATTGGGAAATGTGCACTCTTCGTATAGATGTCTAAATGAGATATAATGAATAGTTCTGATGTCAGAGAAATGTGTTTATGTTGTGGGACTAACACATGGAATTCTGGATGAATGGTGTTTATTTGTCCATGTGTCAGCCGATGAGTAGCCCTTAGTAGGGTTGTTTGGTGGCGTGAACTTGGGCCCATATGTTCCTTGGGCTTTTAAGTTTTGGGCTTTGTTTAGTGGTCTTAAACTTGAGTTATATAAGTCCATCGAATATGGTTTAATATGATATCAACAGAACCTGTATATAATCTTGCATGAAAAGGGTTGAATGTACATTTCATGAGGATAATAGATGAATTTTCAAATTCTATTACGCTCATGTTTTGGCACTTTTGATGAATTTTCTTTCATATATCTCTGAAGTCATAATTCTTCAATGCATGTCATAATTATTGTTACATAAACATAACCATAAATAGATGATCAAATATTTAAAGATTATTAAAATTACATGTTTTAGTTAGTGAATGCATACGTAAAGTCCAATGAAGTTAAAATTACATGTATACTTATATAAATTCTTGATTTAAAATTAAATTGAGTTGGGTTAGCTAAAATCATAGTTGGTCTCGCTTGAGGCATTGGGCGGGTTAATTAGACGTTCAACCGCACCCAGCCCACCGTAACTTGACAAATATTTTGGTTGAAGACAATTTCAATTCATGCAGGTTCTTCTAAGTTAAATATGCTCGATCGGGTTAAACATGTAATTCTAACATACGTAAATTCATGGATCAAAATTTTAGCCACAAACAATAAAAATTTGCACGACCCCTATAGAATTACCTCCTCGTATTCTTTTCTAAGGTGGGAAAGAATACGTAACTTAATAATATCTATTTTGAATTGGATTTGTCAGGTATAACAAAAATTAGCAGGTTTTGCATATAAGATAAAGACAGAGACTTTTCAAGGATACACTCAAAGAACAGAGGAACGGGTTATTGCATATTAACCGACAAAAAAAAAAGAACAGAAAAGGGGCCTTTTCTTTATTACATATCAAGTGATGAAAGTCACATACAAAAATGACTTGGTACGGCTTTTAGGGGCTGAGCCATATGTAAGGTGAGCCCAAACTTGTCTTCCATGTTCATGGTCTCTGGCAAAACCCCTTCTTCAAACTTCCAAGTATCAAAGGAGTTAATAAGTGAACCCAACATCAAGTTCAACATTCTCATTGCCAATGGCAATCCAGGACATATTCTCCTTCCACCACCAAACGGAATAAGCTCAAAATTTTGGCCAGTGACATCAATTTCTAGCCCCAAAAACCGCTCTGGTGTAAATGAGGTTGGGTCGTCCCAAATGTTAGGGTCCCTGCCTATAGCCCATGCATTCACCAACACTTGTGCACCCTTTGGGACAATGTACCCACAGATTTCTATATCTACTTCGGCTTTACGTGGAAGGAGCAATGGAACAACCGAGTGGAGCCGAAAGGTCTCTTTAATTATTGCTTGTAAGTAAGGTAGTCGAGCAATGGCTGATTCCCCAACTGGGTTTCCTTTGCCAAGGACTTGCTCCAACTCCTCTTGAGCTTTTGACAGCTTTTCTGGGCTGCGTAGTAGCTCAGCCATTGCCCACTCTAATGTGGCCGCAGTTGTATCTATTGCCGCAATAAATAGATCCTAATTCACCAAAATAATAGGCAAACTATGATCAGTTAATTAAGGACGATACAAATAAAAACGCATATTACTCATTCGTAATAAAGAAGTAAAAACCCAAACAAACTAAATATGTATATGTAGATTTTAAGTAGCCTAGTGGTAAGCAACTAACCAGGAACAAATGATGAGTTTCAGCCATGTTCATATCCTCATGTTTCTCCTCACTGTTGTTAATAAGGGTATCTAACATGTCATTACTTGTGACATAATCCTGTGACTTTCTTGACGCCAATCTTTCCATGATCATGTCATCGAAGAGGCTAATCACCTTATGGAAATGATTTGACAAACGACGCCGTATCCCCATGGGATCC
Organism: Prinsepia uniflora; assembly: GCA_032719365.1. Taxonomy (NCBI): domain Eukaryota; kingdom Viridiplantae; phylum Streptophyta; class Magnoliopsida; order Rosales; family Rosaceae; genus Prinsepia; species Prinsepia uniflora. The sequence continues at coordinate 52,005,908 of CM064871.1, read as the reverse complement.
ATCTTCTTAAGCACAGGAAAGTAGTCAGCCAAGTTAGGCTTCCCTGCCTCCTCCATAATAGCCCACGCCAACACCTGGAACTCTCCAGCCACCGCGCTATTCGGGCCTGCCAAATCCACGGAGAAAACAGTGCGTGACAGCAAATTGAGTGCAGTTTTGACAGCAACCCTTCCAATTTCCACAGCCTCGCCTTTTGCGGCGCTTTCGTTGACGTCAGCTATGAGCTCCAGCACTTTCAAGCGACGGTTGGCTTGGTTGGCGTCGAGAACTTTAGAGGCAAAGAGTTGAGAGTTGCAAATTTTGCGGAGGTTTCTCCACGGGGCTGAAACCGGTAACCATGGCATGCCGTACTTGGCATGGTTGCAGGCATGGACCGCATCCGGGATGGTTCGGTTGCAAAAGAACTCGTCATAGTTTCGGAGGACTTGTTTCGCTACATTTGCAGACGAAATTATAACCGTCGTAGTTTGACCGAGTTGTAGAGTCATTATGGGGCCATAGCGTTGCGAAAGCTTGGTTAGGGAGATGTGGGGTTTGTTGCCAAGCACTAAGAGATTGCCGATGAAGGGAAATGGGGTTGGTCCGGGTGGAAGCTTTCGAGATCTTCTTCTTCCTGTTCTTCCAAGTGAGTAATAGACGGCATGGATTGAGATCCAAGCAACTACAAGACATAATAGAATGCAACTCAAGAAGTTCATCTGAAATTTTTCTTTGATCTTCTCCTAAATAAGCGTTTAGATTGGAACAATTGCTGAGAGGAAATGGCGCGGCAGATATATACTAGCAACTGATGCCCGCGCATTGCTGCGGGGAAAACCTATTGAAAGCAACAAAATAGGGCGAGCATGAAAGAACTGAAGCCACACAAAATAACACAATTAATTATAAGAGATAAGTAAATATAAATGCAATATGTAGCAAAGTTGGTATGTTCTAATCTTTAATTCCAACATACAAAGATTGGGTAGAAATAAATTATATTTTACCCAAGATGAATCTTCTTGTCTTGCGGGGGATAGGAAGCTCCACCATCAATCATACTTGTGTTGAAAAAAATTTGAGAAGCTGATGCCTGAGATGCACTGAGCTCTAGCCCAGAAACCATGTTTGTTTGTTGAAGCCTCTCTCAACTTCCGAAATTTCACAAATTTTGGAAAATGAAGATTAGTTAGGTAATCGCAAATCACATAGAAAACACAAATCAAAATTAATATCATTCATTTTGAACATCAATACTGGATGCTTGAATTTACAAACAAAGATTGAATATGAGAAATAAGAACCTGAGACTAACCTTCTGGCTTCTGAATTCGAGGTGAACGGTGATTTCTGCTTCTCTAACAATGAGTGATAAAAATTCATTATATTCTACACTACAGATGCTTCGAAGTTAATAATTAACAACAGAATTCTTATTCTAATATATAGAATATTGATATCGTAAGCAATCAAGAGCTGATATATGTACATTACAGACAAAATGAATCAGGTAAGAAATCAATAAGCTGCCAATTACAGCAACCATGTTATTAAATCAGTTACATACCAACACTACACCATTATTTTTCAGCATGTATTACATCCCTCGAACGTATAAAGAGGATTGATAAAATGTTAATTACTAAATTTTTGAACAAAACACTACAAGAAATATAAATTTAGGCCACAATTGTTGATGACACCAAAACCGTGTTAGTGTCCTCTATTGTTATATTGGACACAAATAATATTGTAGTGACCTATTTTATGATATTAAGCACTAATGTTTTCGGTATGTTGCGTTTATGAAAAAAAACACAATTATTTGTGCCCAAAGACTGATACAATAGGCACCAAACCTTTTATCACGACTCTCATTATGAGATGACACAATTGATCGTGCGTATAGAGTGCACCAAAGGACACAAATGTATATTTGTGTCTTTATTGTTTTAATTTCCCACATTTTGCTTTTAATTCCCGCACTATTTTAGCATACAAAATCAAATTTTACCACCAAAAATTTCCCAATTTTTAATAGCCCATCTGAGCCGTCTAAATAGTTATTCACGTTCTCACAATCACTTCCTCTCCTTTGGTCGACTTCTCTCTGTTTTTTCTTTGGGTGTCTTCTTTTCTACGCCTCTTCTCTTCAGTTTCATCTTTCTCACTCTCAAACCTTAACCCGAAAATCTTCTGTTAACCTTCATCTACGGCTTCAGCCTTCAGCTATAAAAAGGTATCTACTTTATTTCTTCTTTTTTCTCCTCTTTATTTTGTTTGGTTTTAATTTATTCCTCAGATATTCATTCATCCATATGCCCATTGTTAAAAGCTTCCGCCTTTTTTCGACTTTGCTTTGTTGTTATTTGTTACTTTTTTTCTTTTGTTCTTTTTAAAACTCCGTTTTTCTCTGCTCTTATGTCGAATGCTTGATGACTGAGACTAGATGGTTGAGACTCCATCGATTGACCACGCCTTCACTCTTTGACGCCTCCATCGTGAAGGTCATGACTCACTGCAACAGGTTGGACGAGGTCTTCCTCTTATTCTATCTTTGATTTGTGGTGACAGCTGCGTTTTGGTTTCAATGATTTGCTCATCGTTAATTAATTTATGATTCAGTTAGAGCGGTTAGTGTAGCTCAAATTGGTTCTCTTTAATTTAATGTTGGTTGCTGGGTTGGCCATAGTTTTTTGTTCATCTTCAAGAGTATTCGCGGATCTTCTGTTCTTTTTCTTTTTCCTGTGCTTCATTCATGTTCTGAAAAGAAAGCAGAACAAAACTGAAGAAATTTCGTTGTGTGCCATGCATGTTGTTGGTATTTTACATATTTGATTTTGATTTTGCATGCTTTGATTTTGCATCTATTGTTTAGGTTTTTTCTGCAACTAAATCTGCTATCAGAGAAAGAAGTTTGATCCCAGCCACCACTGATCATCAATCTTAGCCACCGTTGATCATCCCCTTGAACACATGTGTGAGTTGTATTATGGAGATGGATTTGTGGGCCTGATACGTCTCTCTTTCGATGTTTCTATGTCTTTTTTTTTTATCATATTCTGGACTTTTTGAGATATCGTTTTCATGCTTCAAATTAGTTTTTTTTTTTCTTACAATTAAGTTATGGAGATGTAAGTTATTCTATAATTTTGTGATAAAAATGTCAATAGAATCATGGTAGTCAAATAAAAATGCTTATATTTATTTTTCTTTCAGTTGTTGCTTTGTACTTCTGTTTGAATCTGGCTTTGATTAGCGATGAAGATGCTATGAAAACTTTATTGATTTCATTCCAGATAAAAAAGAAGGTAAGTTTTGATTATAAATATAAGTTTGTGGTGAATAAGTTCCCAAATTTGGATGTTTATGATTTCAAATTGGCTTCTTGATGAGTTATGGAGATGTAAGGAACATTGAGCCACCTCAGTTTGATAGGAAGTTGAGAAAAAACAGTAAAACTAGAATTCTGATTATTCTGGGCAAAAATCTTATCATCAGCCTAACTTTGTGTCTTGATTTCTCTTTAACCACAAGGCTGATTTGAGAAAATTTTGTTGGGGTAGAAACTGTAAGTGACAAGGATTAAAGCCTATCTAATTTTGTTGTATTTGGTGATGATTTGATAGGTCATTATGGCTTCAAAACTGGAAGAAAAATTACTAAAAAAAATAGGAGAAACTTCATCTTTTGGGGGTGTGGTCATGTGATTTCGATGCGTTTTGGATGAATTTAGATTGTTATGATTTGAAACGTCCTCATCGTCACCTTTTCAATCCTTCGTTTTTTTTTTCAACTTTCCAATTTTCTTTAAAATCTACTTTTTTTTTTGTTGATATTGATTGACTTAGTTCTTTGTGCCGAGGATTGCTGGGCACAACTAAATTAGTCTTGGACATTGATGTCTCATCTGAGGCATTTTTCTGGGATTTTTAAAAGTAGTTTGGTTGATTTGTTAATTTATAAGACATTTGATACTCATTGGTACTATATATGAAAAGTGGCATTGATACCATGGTTAAAAGTGTGTGGACTTATTAAGTGTCGGCAAAGGGCTTAGTATCAAGAGATGTATAATGCTTTGAATTGCTTCAGTTTCTTCACATTTTCGGCAGTTTCTTATTTCCCTTTATCAAATACTATTCTAGGATGTTTAGTTCCAATTTTATAGTTTCTATTGTTTGAAACTTGGTGTTATATAATTGTTTTAATTCCATTTTAAATTAGTTTTGTTTTCTTCTTTTTGTAAATGATTGATGGAAGAGGATATGTTCTTGAGAAATTGTGCAGGTAATCAACTAAGCCAAAATTGTACATTCATCATTTTTTTTCTTTGTGTCTTAGATTCCATTTTTAAAAGTAGTTTGGTTGATGTGTTAATTTCCAAGTCATTGGAATTGCTTAGTGTAGGCAAAGTGCATAGCGTCAAGAGATATATAGTGCTTTAAATTGCTTTAATTTCTTCACATTTTGGCAAGAAGCGTAACCTCCTAAAGACAAATGGGTTTTCATTTGATTACTTAAGATGCATGCGGATTTTACATTAAAGAATTTATGGGCATTCATGCTAATGTTAATAATGTTAATTATAACATTCTTTGTTCATTGATGCTAGTTTTTCACTAAAGTCGTCTATATTTTAATGATAGTTCAGTTTTCTTAATCTCATGTATATAGATAGGTACTAGCCAAGCAAGCTGGTCTAAAGCTCCAGGAAAATGTAAGTAAAATCTTACATTAATTATATAAGCTTATTTTCTCTGGTTGAGCCATTGACTTTGATCATATTTGATGTCGTTTGATTATCTTTGTTATTGATTGATGAATTTTCGTACACACCCTATCACTTAGAACTAGCACATGGCTGCTAGGCTCTTTATATGATGGTGTTAACTGTTTCATAAATGTTAATTATGCTAGGCTCATTATATGATGGTGTTTACTGTTTCATAAATGTTTATCACATAGATGGAGAACTATTTGACAAGGGATAATGACGCATTTATGGAACATCTAAGTGCTGCCATGGAATCACAGCCACGACTTTTTGGAATTGATCAATCCCAACAAGTCCAGGCATCACAAACCAATGCAACGCATGAGGGAGCAACAAAATCAAATGATGTTTATTTGAATTTGAAGTCTATGTACAGGTTTCATTTTGATGTGATACTCCTCTAGTTGATGCCCTTGTGGCTTTTTATATCTAGGAAAGTTCACTTTGAATTGGATATGTTAATGTAGATGTGTACTTGAATTTGAAGTCTATGTACATGTTTTATTTTGAGTTGGTTTCTGCATCTAACACGGTTGATGTCATAATCTGAACTAGCTCATTTTGTATGTCTAGTGGATGATGTATATTCTAGGGAGGTTTCATACCGATGGATGATGTTTCTCTTATTTTGGTATTTAATGGATGTTTTTTTTTTCACCTAGTTTCTTATTTTGTACCGATGAATGATGTTTCCCATAAAATGTGATCAATTTATTTTTATTGGAGATGGTCCTTTAAGTTTTAAATAACAATTTTATGTAGAAATTTGTATACAATCAATTTTGTATAAGATTGTACAGAATTGTTTGTATACAGATTTGTATACATTATCAAAAGACACAAATCTATAAATGTTTCAAAAAGCACATTTGTACTCAAAAATAAATTATATTATATTGGATCTATGGACACCAAATAAGTTTTTATTTGTGCCTATATTTAATGGCACAGTAAGTGCTTTTGTGCCCTTTAGCAATAGCGACGGCCACCTAGTGCACCGACCATCCATTAGTGGATGCACTGTGGCCATTGGTCATTGGGCACAATAATTTGTGCCTTTAGCATCAAAAGACACTGTTAATTAATAGTGTTCTTGGTTTATATTTCTTGTAGTGAAATCTCTTTTATATCACCTAATTAACACTATGACATTCAAATGCAATGGACTGGAAATCAGAATTTAGACGTTAGAAATGGAATGCGTTTCAAGATTTTATTTCAAAACATGACAATGTCTTTTCGAATCCCTGCATGAACAACAATAGAAAATAGGTTGGAAACAGACATAAGAACCCATTAACAACTATGCCTATGGAACAAAAATATAGCTGACAGATTTTTGAAGAGTCAATGGTGAAAAGCACCAACAAATAAACAACCATGAACACAGCCAGATATTCATATCAATGCAATTCAGATAAAAAAAAAACTATTATCAATACAATATGGAAATATTTTTAAAATCAGTTGCAAACACCATTCAAGTCAAAACTACAAAAGAAGAGCCCATTGATGACAATTTAAATATTTTGAACACTTGTTAATTACCAACCCAATACTACAATAAACTTGAAGACGCTGTGAAAGTAGATTGATGAAATATAAGAAGGGAATGAATAAAAGGAAGAAAATACCTTCAAATACTGTTTCTGAAATTGGAAACTTTGAAAGAAGACGATCTGTGAACTGGAAGAAAAGGAACGACGCATAAGCAAGAGGCAAACAATAGATTAGTTGAAAATACAATACTATTTGAAAAATCCTTTATGTCCACTCATTTAATCAATGTTTAACTACCTCAAATTTATCCTCAACACTTTTGAATAAGTTCTAAAAACAAATCTGCAAAACCAAATTCCAGCATATTAATAATTTGATTTTCTATAAATAATGTTCTTTTAATTTGGCATACAAACCTTGAAAACTCGAGGCTTGAAATAAAATGCGGGAAACAAACCTTGAGAAATAACGAAGGCGATTGTAGATGATGGATTTTCTGCGAAATGTTAGCAACCATATGGGGCTACAAAAGCCTAAGAAGATTGAAATTCTGATAAGTAAAGTAAACAAAATGAAGAATTAGTCATGAAAGGGTGAAAACACATGCTGAAAATACCCAGAAGTGCACAAATTCATAACTTTCCATATTAATCTAAGTATCTAATTTACAAAAACAACCCAGAATTGACATGAAGAAAAAAAGTATAGCGATATGGTTGCATTTAATCATATTTTGTGATTTGCCAAAGATCTAAATAAAGCATGAAAGCTTTGTGCATAATGATTATTTTTCTTCTAAAAAAAGAAATAATGATTATCAATAAATTTTGTATGGAACACCTTTTCTCTGTAGTCAAATATATCAGTAACAATGCATCCAGCAATGCCACTCATGCTGTATGTCTCTCCGCTGCTTGTTTACCCACATGCAAAGATACTTTTTGGAAGCATATTATCAAAGAGAGGATATTATATCCCTAATTTATAGCTATAGGATCCTAGTGTAAGCATTCAAGGCTGCTTTTGAGACTCTGTAGGTTGGAAAGATAGAAGGCCATCCTTTATTTTGTATCAAACCTTTTTTGAGGTCTCCCAAAAACCCACTCACCACAGCATCTATTCTCATAAAAGCTATAGAAAAATCAGAAAAACCAAATTGAGTATAACATCTACAAAAAGAAAATCCCAGTTGTACTAAAGTTTACTAAACTTTCATGAAAGAAAGAGCAAAAGATATATTGGGAACAATTAAATGCACTTCACAGAAAGAGCAAAAGATATATACGAATTTAAACCAGAACTCAAATGTGTAAGTCAACTTATGAATTCATAACTCAATTTTCAAAAATACACCATCTTATGCAAAAATATATAGCAGCGAAGAATCACCTGATGTAGAAAATTCTGCAATATTAATAAACAACCAACTTGTCGTTGTCAACAAAATGAGATGTTCAAATATTTAATATGATGCTAGAAAATTCATAGTTACATAACATGACAATGAAAGAAACATGATCTGTTTGTAGCCTATAGAACATATGTGACATTAATAAGAGCATGGTCCAGATTTGATGCAAGCAAATTCATAGTTACACTGCATCTATCATATTAAAGTTTGAGTTTCTCTATTATCATATGAAAACTTGAAAACAACAGGTATGAATCAAATCTTGTAAAGGATGAAAAGACGAATCAATCCAACTTTTAGACTTAAAGAAACTCAGGTTTTCATATTTCAACTTCATTGATGTCCTGTCATTGAGTCCTACTCCATTGCATTGATTTATCCTAAAGATTTCAATCAAGTATTTGCATAACCGTATGAAATGTAAACGGAAGCAAGAAAATGCAGAAACAGATATTCAATCAAGTATTTTCAAAACAGTACGAAAACTAATAACCTAAATCAAACATTAATGAACTTAATATTCAATTTGTAGGAAATCTGAAACACCCATATATAATAAAAATCAAATTGGAAGAAAGGAGTAAACATTTTTAAGCAATCGCAGGAAGGACAACAAAACCTTCTTGAATTCAAAAAATTGAGAGAAGTAGTTGGTGGGTAAATGGTACCTCACGGAGACAATTTCTTCTTCGTGTTACAACTGATTCCCTATCAAACCAACCAAAATGATGGAAAAACCTATTCACTTGAGGGTAAAAATGTAAGACCGCTATTCACTCATTGTTTCTACCAACCAACAGCTCTGATTAAACCACAAATCTCACCTAAGAAGATTTCATCGAACGATTGACTTGCGGATAGGATGCCGCAGAGATGATGAGATGCAGAAATGATAATGGGATGCAGCAGCGGCAACACGGACGCAGAGATGATGATGTCCTGACAAAGGCAATTTCAGCAAGAAAGACAATCAAACGAAAGATGCGGAAATAGATAAGTGATTGGAAGACAAGGTGTTGAGGAGATAACCTCATGGCGCAAAGTATGGGCAACGCAGAGTATGGGCGGCGCAGAGAATGGGCGGCGATAACACCTCTCGCTTCTGATTAGATGAGAGTGCGGCGCGAATTGGTGATTCGATCCAAATGAAGAATAGGCAAAAATGGAAGACGGCTCTCGCACACAGAAAGGGAGAGGGAAAAATTCGTGCAGCGGAGGGGAAAAATATGGGGGCAAAACAGGCAATACACTGTGTAAACAGTGAAAACGGCAAAACCACTATACATGAACAACGAAAATCGTCTTGGGCTTTAGTATAGATATAAATATCTCTTCATTCCTGGTTGGTGTATTAACATATTTATATATAAATATATATATATATGAGGTGTATAATTAATTTATGACTTTGATAAAAAAAAATTATGACATGCAAACATGGATTGAAATATCGACCGATATGGCCGATATATCGACGATATATCGTCAAAATTGGCCGGCGGCAGGTAAGAGGAGGGAAAGAAATTGAGCGAAATATCGACATTTTTTCTTGTTTTAAGCCCATCGATCTCTTTATTTCATTAAAACGATCGAGATAGGAAATTTTTTTATGAAAATCGGACGTAAAACGATTGAGTTACAGTCGGGTCATGCCGCGCAGGTCAAAAAACCCGAATTGCAGACCCGCGCAAGGAGGAAGAAGACTGTTTTTATGTCTGTATGTATGCTTTATATATTACTTGCTTATTTAAATTTGCAAACTGAGTTGGTAGTTGAGTTGGTTGTGGCCTTCAATTAACGACTTAAGCACCTGGGTTCGACCCACCCCAGGTGCGCGCCTACCTTTTTTTTTCATTTCATTATTTTCTTATATATTACTTATTTATTTAAGTTTGCAAACTGAGTTGGTAGTTGAGTTGGTTGTGGCCTTCAATTGCTTTCTTAAGCACCTGGGTTCGACCCACCCCAGGTGCGCACATACCTAATTTTTTTTTCATTTCATTATTTTCTTATTTTGAGCTATATTTATCATTTTTTTTCCTAATTTTAAATATATCAATCCTTTTATTTTTGTCAAAATCATAATTTATTATTCACCTCAATATATTTAGTAAAATATGGCCTAGCTCATATATTTGGTGAAGCATGTTTTAATTTAGAATATATGTTTTATTTTAGAATATATGTTTTAATTTAGAATTTATATTTCAATTTACAACATATATTTTAATTTAGAATACCTTGTTTAATCCAACAAAAGATTAAGCCTTAAATATCCTTTTATTTTTGTCAAATCATAATTTATTATTCCCCTCAATATATTTAGAACATATATTAAGTTTATCTTTAAGATTTTATACTGTTAGTTATCGGCAGACCTATATTCTATCATATGATTCATCATATATTTATTATATCAAAGTCATTTTATAGTTTTTATTAGTCATATATAACCATTATTGGGTACTTAAGTTTTTCCCAAAGTTTTATTCCAAATTTCCGTCATTTAGATCTAATTTCCGTCATTTTTGTTGACCGTAAACGATATCGATATCGATAACGATATTTGGGGCTAGATATCCGTAAATTCGGCTAGCGATATATTCGTTGATATCGATATTTTCATCCTTACATGCAAAGGGTATTTTCCGACGGTTTCGGTACACGATGTCCCTAGTAAAATCTTTTAGGTTGTAGATTTTTTAATCAAGCTATTGATTTTGGGATTCACCTATCAAATCACGATAAACCTTATCTCTTATCCTGTTGTTTATGTTTTAGAATCCAACACAAAATAAAAAATAAGTTATATGACGTCCCCCATTTAATCGATTGAAGTTTAAGGCTGCCGCCCTCGTAATCATTATCTCAGTAAAATTCTAACATTTACGTGTATATTTCCACAACGACGCAAACTTATTCCTTTCCTTCCCGACTATTATGACCAAAATCATACGAACTATTAGGACTCAAAAAACCCTATTCATAATTTCATATGACGCACGTAGGACCAAAATTAGAAGGGACCAGATTTTGAAGGGACCAAATTTTTAAGGGACCAAATGTCGGCCGCCAAGGTAATCAGCGAAGAAAAGATAAAGATCACACACCACCAACTCTCCACTCTCCAGAGAGGACAATTGAAAAACCAGCAGCAAATTTCCAGTCCTCAATTTCAATTTCTCCACTTCATCTATGTGTTTAAGAATTATTTTTGTATTATATTTTCTGGTCTTTCAGTTGGACCAGGATTGTGAATATTTAAAAAAAATAACTGTTAGTCCATTGTAATTAAATAAATGTATAAATAGTTAAGGTTGAAATTTGGGTTTGTGTTTTGCATTTTATGGTGCATGGTATCCTTTTTCTTTTATCGACTTTAAATTTCCAGTAAAATTTTAATATGACCAGATTTTTGTAGCCCATTATAAATTTTTTTCTACATAATAAAAACTACATACCTTTTATTTATAAATAATTTTTTTTGGTCAAAATCTATTAATAAAAATTTACATAGTCCATGTATTTGCTTACTATGAACATATATATATATATATATATTGTAATTTTATACAAATTGATGATTAGAGTTAACTATCCATTTAAAAACCACTGCATGCATATCAATCTCAAGTTATGAAACCATTCATATCAAAACCATCAATGAAAACCATTATCGAAAACCCGAATCAAATTCGTCATTCAAATCCAGGCCTCAGCCTCGAATCACAGATCAATCTCAAATACGGGGAACTCAGTCTCAAAACTTATCAAATCCAATTCATCCGGGCCACTGCCCAAAACATCGGAAAAACCAGTGACAATATCAATCATACAAATTTTGTAAGACCCGTGTCCTAGAGGGAACGGTGAACAATCTCGCATTCCTGCGAGGGGGAATGGTCTAGGAGATGATGGTGGTGTGCCTTAAAGGTGTAGGCACACACCTATCTAGCACTAGGCCTTTTGGGAGCTCAAGTGGCTTTGGGGGGGGATTGGAACCCCAAAGTTAAGCGAGTTGAAGTTAGTGCAATTCCATGATGGGTGACCCCCTGGGAAGTTGCACCATGAGCTCCCGAAAACAAAACCGTGAGGGCGAGGCCCAAAGTGGACAACATGGTGCTAGATGAGTCAGGTCCTGACCGAGGAGGGTCGGGTCCTGACAATTTGGTATCAGAGCCAGACCCCGGCCGGGAAGTGTGTCAGCGAGGACGCTGGGCCCTAAGGGGGGTGGATTGTAAGACCCGTGTCCTGGAGGGAACGGTGAACAATCCCACATTCCTGCGAGGGGGAATGGTCTGGGAGAGGATGGTGGTGTGCCTTAAAGGTGTAGGCACATACCTATCTAGCACTAGGCCTTTTGGGAGCTCAAGTGGCTTGGGGGGGATTGGAACCCCAAAGTTAAGCGAGTTGAGGTTGGTGCAATTCCATGATGGGTGACCCCCTGAGAAGTTGCACCATGCGCTCCCGAAAACAAAACCGTGAGGGCGAGGCCCAAAGCGGACAATATGGTGCTAGATGAGTCAGGTCCTAACCGAGGAGGGTCGGGTCTTGACAAGTTTGCTGGATCTCAAGTACGTCTGAGTCTTTAAACTCAAAACCATGCGCAATAACCAGGCCTTCCCGGGATATCAACGAGTCTTTAAACTCAAAACACAATCAAAGGCGGGGGTATCATATCCGAGTCTTTAAACTCAAAACATGTACCGAGTCTTTAAACTCAAAACATATCAATCCAGGGCCCTCCCCCCGTCAATCAATCCGAGTCTTTAAACTCAAAACTAGATCCATCGGGTTTTTCTTTTCTTTTCCGGGTCTTTAAACCCAAAACCATTTTTCAATCAACAGTGAAAACCATCGAAAATCCTTGTCCGAATTTGCAACAATGATTCCGTAAGCCAGCATCCGGAACCATCATCCCGAACCCAAATCTAGAATTTCCTTCCCAAGTTCCAAAACCAAAAGCGTGTTTATCGAAATCCCATGAACAGTGCTCCAAGCCCGAAATCACTTTTCCGAAATCCATTTCAAATCATCGAAATCAAATCATATTTCAAATCCTGAAATCAAATCATCAAAATCATGCTCAAATCACAAGATCGTTCGAAATCTCGTAAAACATGAAATTCCGTAAATATCTCGAAAATTGTGCAAAACCATAAACCATCAAAATCACAAATCAAATCATAGAATCACTTATAGAAAACATATAAAAACATATATGCGTGCATCAAGAGTTAGAAAGCAAAGTCCACTCACAGACCATTCCGACGTCGCCTCGATACGCGCGCACTTACGTCGTTCCCGGCCATTCTGCTATCCTCGACATTCCCAAACCTGTCCAAATCCCACACTAAGGTCACTAACTACTACACAATGGTCATACTAAAGCCCCATAATTTTCCCGTATTTTTAACTATTTTTAACCGAGCCCTAAAACCATCGGACATCCAGAAACATATCGAGACGATGTCCGATTGACTCGAAACTAGCGCCAAAATGTTCGTTACATTAAATACTTTAAAACACGTGTTGAAAGCTCCTCTAAAAGAGGGCCCACGCGCCCTCACGCGATGCCCAATCGTCCTGCGCGTGAAACCATACGCGGTTACTGTTTATTATCAGTGTCCTTAGGTCGACCCGGTTCAAACCGGGTTGGACCGGTTTTCAGCCAGTTTCAACCAGTTCTTGATTCTGTTTTAATCCTTAGTTTCGTCCCTTCAAGACTAATTGATCTAACTAATAAAATCACGACTTTAGTACCTGAATCTTACTTTCCCAATTCACAAATTACACCATGCTCTGCACCTAGGTCCCTCCACAGTTCCTGACCTCCTCTAGCCTCCAATTTGGTCCTAATCGACTTGTTTACCTTCAATTAGCAGGGTCCAATCAGTAGAAGTCATCGACAAGGCCGAATAATCCATAACCAAGATTTAAGCTCAAGCTTACCGTGTTGGTTCGCTGGCCACCAATCCACGGCGGCTCAATCCAAGGCCACCAATCGACTTGTCTCACCTTCCCTTCACATTTCCTTTAGACAGGACAAGTACTTTGGGTCGTATGGAAGCGGTTCAGCCCCGGTTCCTCACGATATTCATATCCTCTGGTTTGTTTCCTCACGGGTTAGGGCCACCCATTCACGGCCACCACGACGGTGGCACTACCCTACCACCACCTTATCTCTCTGTTTTACTCAAACTCACCTACAAGCCCAAATGAACCCGCACTACACACACACACGATTGCTCTGTCTTTGTCTCTGTTTTCAGGTTCTAACTGGGAGAAATGGGGGGAAATGGTTTACTAGATCAAAGTTAAAAACAAAAAAAAAAACAAATGGAAGATGGGGCTGGAACCAGCCAGACCTCTCCCACGTGTCCACATCCCTCTGGTCTAGGCTAAAAGTATCCATTCCCTCAAGGATATGTGTCCTCATCCCAAGAGTCAGCACCAAAAATAGGTAAAAGACCATTTTACCCCTGCCTTTCAAAATTACCAATTTACCCCTCACGTTCCTAGACCCATAACTAATTCATCCGAAGTCCAATGATGATGTGTCGCCTGTCGTTGTACTCAGGGCATCGAGACCTTCCTAACAGTCCTCGAAGTTCGTGAGAATTCCATGTCGTATGAAAAGTCAACAATTTTCCCTTTTTTCATCAAAATTACCAAATTGCCATTGAACTTCTGAACGTCATAACTTCCTCCTCGGATGTCGGAATCGGGCGTGCCACCTGTCTATAAACTTGTGACGTCCTGAATTACGTCACGGTCATCGATCAGAGTCCATTTGACCGTCCGAACTAAAAGTCAACATTTTTGCCCATTTTGGGGGCAAAATCGTCATTTCGCATCGTCCGTCCGAAATCAACCAACTAATCACCGATTAACTTCACTAATTTGTCAATAACAACTAATCTAATCCCGATTTTTGGGACGGGTCGTTACACAATCTATGGCTTGAAGCAAGCATCAAGACAGTGGTTACTGATGTTTGTTGAGATTGTTCAACAACATGGGTTTATTGAAAATCTAGTAGATGAATGCATTTACCTAAGAGTAATTGGTAGCAATTTTGTCATACTGATCCTATATGTAGATGACATATTGCTTGCCGCTAATAACCTCACAATGCTTTACCACACCAAAACCTTTTTGTCTAACAGCTTTTATATGAATGACATGGGAGAGGCATCGTATTTTCTAGGAATCGAAATCATCAGAGATAAGGATAGTGGTCTACTAGGATTGTGTCAAAGGGGATACATTGAAAGGGTACTGAACGCTTCAATATGAAGAATTGCTCAAATGGTGATGCACCAATGACAAAGGGAGACAAACTCAGCAAGGGACAAGGTCCCAAGACTGAACAAGAGAGAAGTGAGATGAATACTAAACCCTACACATCCTTGGTAGGTAGTTTGATGTATGCGCAGGTTTGCACCAGACTTTACATTACCTTCTCTGTAAGAGTACTGGGAAGATACCAATCCAATCCTGGCCTTGCACATTGGACCACTGCAAAGAAAGTTAAGCGGTATTTACAGAGAACAAAGGATTTTAAGTTGGTATATAGAAAAAAAAACAAGTTGGAATTGGAAGGATACTCAGATGTTGATCACGCAGGCTATCTAGACTCACTAAAATCTACTTCCAGCTATGTATTCATGTTGGCAGGTGGTGCTATTTCTTGGAAAAGTGTAAAATAGACCACTGTTGCAGCATCAACAATGAATGCAGAATTCATTACGTGCTATGAAGCCATGATCCAGGCTGCTTGGTTAAAAAACTTCATTTCTAACATGAAACTCATGGAATCTATTAATAGACCTATCAGGCTATGGTGTGACAACAACTTAGTAGCACCTCGGGGAAGGTGTCCCTTGGTCCACGTCTGGGCGCAGGTGTGACTTTGTTGTCTATGTTGTCCTGCATGCTGAGGGATAAGAGGAGAAATGTAGTGCTTGGCTCGATAGAGTGGTGGGCAGACTTAGTCATAATTCCCACAGACGCGTCAAACTGTTGATGCACAAAATGTGCCAACTTAGGGAACGGGTGCTGCTCTACCACGTGTCCTCGAACAGACTTGTAAAAGAAAGAGACTGGTTGGCCAGATAGAGTATAGGCACCGGTGTGGTACTAGCCCAAAGATACTATGACACCCAAATTAGTGGTCGGTCTGAGGTGTGAGGGGCGTGGTGAATAGTATACTGTAGAGTGATAGTGAATAGTTAAAAATGCCTTACATTTACATGACAAATGGATCCCTTTTGTATGGGTGTGATGTGTGTAATAAATATATATTCTTCCGATGTGGGACAAATTTCAGCCATTGTGGGATTGACACGTGGAAAATAGGGATTATCCACGTGTCAGCATTGGGCAGGCCCTGCTAGGGTTTGCCTATTTGGGTGGGCCTAGGCTCTTGGGCTTGTGGAGGTGCGTTGGGTAGAGGTACTGGGCCAACATGGTGTTGTTAAAGGGTTGGGCCTCCTGGTCGATCTAGGCCGACGTGGTGTTGTCAGAGGGCTGGACCTCCAGGTCGGTCTGGGCCGACGTGGTTTTTAGATAGAGGGTTGGGCGTCCAAGTCCGGATAGAAAGGCTGGGCCTCCTAGTCCGGATAGAAAAGCTAGGCTTCATAGTGGGTATGAGCCTTCGGATCGGTCTGGGTCGATATGGTAACAACAGAAGTCCCCCAAGTTCATGACCGATGTGGAATTTCTCAGTTAGGGACTTGAAAGGAAAGAGTTCCCCAGGTCGAAAGTGGGTGTATGTTCTCAGTGCCCCAAGTCCCCCAAGCGAGGGAGTGTACCGAGTGTAATGTGTTGTCAGTGTGGAGATGGAGGGGTGACCGAGAGGTGAGATGTGATGGAAGATAGTTCAGCTAGTCCTAGGGGTCGAGTCAGTCAGTGCGGGTGTGGAAGGCAAGGAGCCATCCGTGCTGTGGAGGTCGGTGGGTGCGACCCTTGGAATCCATGATTGTTGGGTGTCTACAATTCACGTAAGGACATGTGTGGTCTGTGGAGGACATCTAGCATGGTAATAAATGCCACGGGAAATGAGGTGACCCTTCGGTTGCCAAACTTGGCTTATAAATAGCGGGTAAAAACTCTTTTATCCTTTTAACTTTTACAATGTTGCTTTGCTGAAATTGGTCAGTGACTTTAGGAAATTTTTAGAGAGTTTGTTGTGGCAGAGTAGACGGCGGTGCGATTTCCAATGAAGACGACCACCACATAAGAACAAGGTATGATCTCGTTTTCCCTGTTTTTTCGATTCAATCTTGTTTTATGCATGAACTGGGGATGAACTAAGGGGTTGGACATCGGTTCGATCCAAGGAGCTGAGTGGTCGGTGACCAAACGTTTTCTTTTCATTCGTAGATTTTTCGATGTCTAACTGAGACAACGAATCCAATGAAGTGCAAGACTATGATGAGGGGGATCAGCAGAGCGGGTCGACTGAATGCAGCTTATCGGTGGAGGAAACACCGACTGTGCCAATTTCAAAGAAACCCCATCGGGGCGATCAAACCAGAGTGTCAATGTCTGGTCGGTCCAAGGGGAAGAAGACCGCTCAGACGAGCAAGAAAGTTGGAAAGGCAAGAGCCGCATGGACAACCGAGGGTCGGAAGGCCGGGTCGGTCACCCTGATTGGTTCTCTAGCAGAAGAGGGGCCAGAGGAGGAGATACCGACTGCATTCCCTATTGACACGGTCTTGTGGCCGATAGATGAGTTTGAGAGTAGATAGATGGAGGCGACCGTCACAAAACTCTTGTCGGTGTCGGGTGTGCGGTTAGATGTTGAGCTAAGGGAGTTCGATCCCACCAAGTTGCTGAGTGAGCGACCTGAGGGTTTTTGCCTATTTTACACCGAGCTATTCAGGCTTGGGGCCAGGTTCCCCTTGCATCCGTGGCTGAGGAGAATGGTCTGAGGGCTAGGGGTGGCACTCAGTCAGCTAAATCTGAATGTATGGATCATTTTGGCCAGCTTGTATGCGGCATTTGTTAGATCCAAGAAGAAGCCACCGACCTATGCCCAGGTCGTTCACCTGTACGAGTTCACCCAGCAGCAATAAAGTAAAAGCTGGGTACATGCTTGGTGTAGGGATAAGATGACTCGTGAGAGTTCATCTACGATCTGACGTCCTCCCAGAAGACATATAAGAACAAATTTATGTTTTTCGGAGGGAACTGGGGAGTACGGGGCATTCCCTCCGTATTCCAAGATTTGATCCTCGAGGGTCGGTCTCCGACAGTTGTCTATGTGTTTTTTTAGGCTTTGTGTTAGTCGGTACACAGTTGGACTGATCTGTTGATGTTTGTGCAGGTACTCTCCCCGAGGCGATTGCTACTGAGGAAGAGCAAAAGGCCTGTGAGTGGGTCAGGAGGATTTGAAGTCCTCTTCGGCGCCATAGGGACGTTCTTCGGGTGTCCCAGGTGCTACACGAAGTCGGTCTGATCACCAACCTCGGTAAGTGATACTTGTGATGTTTTTTATATTTATTATTATTATTATTATATTTATTATTATTTTTTTTATGAGTTGGTCGACACACTGATACTTGTCCTTCGTTTTGCAAGTCGTCCCTAAAAACGTGAGGAAACGCATAGGCCGAGCAGCACAGGAGGCTTGCACTTTACCGGAGCAGAGAATGACAAAGTAAATGAGCAAGGGAAGAATTTTGGGTCGGTCGGAGCCGCCTCCACAAAAAAGGTCTGAGAGAAGAGGAAGCATGCGCTGAGTGCTTTCTCGGGCTATCAGAGGTCACCCACCTTTGATCCGAGGGCGGTCGAGAGGTTGAGCCGATTAGTGGACCTCGGTATGAAGAGAAAATTGAGCAAGAGGACGCCCACTGGGGTAAAAATTGTGTTGGTCGCAATCCCCTCTCAGTCGATCGCCCCTGCTTAGTCCTCTGAGCCTGCTGTCATTGCTTCTGGATTGGTCGGTGGGGAGACCGCCCCCTTTATCGACCTGGGGAGTAGGAGTACTGGAGTCCCCGAGCCGATGGGTCAGGCTGAAGGCCCAATCAATTTCGAGGTGACTGGGGATGAAGTCGAGTGGGAGAGGTAAAGTTTTTAGAGGAGGCGAGGACTCATATCGGTGTTCCGGACCTCACCGATTTTTTCTTTCCAAACCCGTCGTTCACGATTCATGGTGTGTCCTATCCGTCTCCACCATTCCCGACCCAGCCATTTCCTTGTCCCTCTGCTCACCGGCTGGAGGTGTTTCTCAAAATTTTTGAGCATTCTCGATCGCTCCCGGTGCCAGCATCTCAAACTCGATCATCCCCTCTGCCCCAGCCATTATCCCAGTAGTTCCCATCAACGACCTGCCACTAAGCCGATCGACGTGAGGATGAGATGGCTGACCACAAGGGGGTCGGCTTGGAAGGGTACATCGAGCCAGATGCAAAGTGGGAGGACGTCTCAGTTGCATTCTGTGAGAAACTACTACCGGTTATCAACGGCTTGGCGAGCGGTACCACGATTGGTTATCCGAGCTATACGAGCTTCCCGAGGGCTCCATGCCCAAGCGGATGTCAAAGTCCCTCCTTGTCGCTTCTCACGTACGTGCTCTATTCATTTATACTTTTGAATTTTTGTATCTTAATTTAAATGTTGCTAACTTGTTATCTGTCGGTGCAGTCCCTCGATGAGATATTCATCAACTACTCTCACGCTCTGAGGCGAGTGGCTGTTGTTGACAAGGAGAAGACTAAGCTCAAAGAGTAGTCGGCTGCCCTGGCTCAGCGGTCGCAAGAGGCTAAGCTGGCACTTATGGCCAAAGCTGAGCTGGAGACAAAGCTTCAAATCCAGAAGTAGCAACTGGATTAGTACAAGGCCCAGCTCAGCATGTATGATGAAGAGGTTAATGCCACTCGGCTGGCGATTGAAGAGGCCGACCGACTTAAATCTAAGCAAGAGCTAGCCAAGAAGGATAGGGACTAGAAGGGTCTAGAGGCTGAGCAAGCAAAGGCTGAGGTTAAGCGTCGGGTGGTCGAGGTCGGTTAAGCCCATATTGAGCTGGTGCGCCAGAGGTCTGAGACTGAGCTCTTACGAGTGAAGGCAGAAGGATTGAGGGAAGAGGCGGGGCGTCAGACCGTAGAGGCCGAGTGTTAGAAGGTTTAGGCTGATCGGTACATGGGGGAGGCTGAGGGCCTCAAGGCCAAACTCTTATCTACTTGGTCTGATGCAGTGGCGGATTTCCTCAGGTCCCTTGAGATTGCGCATCAGCAGGACTACTACGATGCAGCGGCCAAGATGGAAATCTACAAGAACATATTCTACACCTACCCCGACTTCGACTTTGACACCACGCCCTGGCTCGGCTTCCGGATGACTCTAGAATATCTATCGAGGACTAGGCCGACTGAGAGTAAGAGTGAAGAGGAGGAGGAGGACTAAGCTAAGCTTGAGCATGCTTGAGCATGTTATACGAGATGACGACAAGGGGGCGTGCCCTGCTCCCGTCTGACACCCAATAATTCATACCAATTTTAACCTCAAAACATCAAATGCATAAATAACCAAATTAAAGTTATACATCAAATCCGAATTAAACAGATGTCAGACAAGGGATGAAATCCAAAATTACAAGATGCGAGCACGACTCTAAAGTAAACCTGCGGGTACACCACCCAACAGGGGTTCAGGTACGCAGAAGTAGATCTATGCCTCAGCCTCAGGTTCCTCCTCTACCTCAGTATCACGACCTGGAGGGGTTACCAAAAACATTAAGGGTGAGTGGACCGAAACTTAAGTTTATAAAATCATTTGATAAGTAAAACATATAATTTTACCCCTCCGTTTTCCAAACATGCATGCAACCGTATTTAAAATCATAAGTCATATAATATGAACCATAAGGCATGAAATAAAACCATAAGTATAATTTGAGTTGCTGCACTATACACTCCAATCTCGACATCCCTGATGTCTAACGTCCCTGACGTCAATAAGGTCACAATCACAAGGCTACGCGTGCCACTCGGGTCTCAATTTCCGAGTTCAATCCCCGAACCCCGTTCGGGTATAGCATCCCCGATGCTTAGCGTCATAGACACTGGACGTACTAGACGTCTGTGACCTCTCCGGGGTACCTCATCCGGAGGAGACAATATAATATGGAAGGATCTATATAGTGTAGTACCAAATACATTTTATTGATATCCACATGCAAAACATATATATACGTAGATAAAATCCAATCAATCTTTAAGTTTCATCAGACGGGTCTCAAGCCCAAATATCGTGAAACGTACCGTAACCATAATTTCCATATCATCAAAACCATTATTTGTTTTAGCATGTGAATATGTATAATAAACCAGAAAACATTTATGCACGCAAGGGTTTAAGAAAATGGCCCACTCACAGTACAGTCCTGCTGAAAACTGAGCGTATACCCTCGATCTAGTACAGTTATACAATCCCTGTCATATCCAAAGTATACGTAAGGGTCAATACAAACCCCTAACATTTAACCATGAAACCCTAAACCAAAACCGGCCCGGAAAAGCCGCCCGAACGCGCTTCCCAAGGCAATAAACCTCATTTTGACCAACTTAATGATCTCCAATCGACCCGAAACCACTGCCATTGGATCCGGATCGTCGAAACCTAAAGAATGGTGGTGGTCCCACCAAAATTACTGTTCACACGCGCCCCCACGCGCCTGGTCAATCCTCTGGTCAACTGTGCTACAGTACTGCTGACGTCAGCATGACGTCACTGCTGACGTCAGCATGACGTCATCACTGACAGTGTCAGAGGACACGTGTCAGCAGTCCATTGGTCCCTGGTCTGACTGATTTCTGACATGATGACATCATCATGACGTCACTGCTGACGTCAGCATGATGACATCATCAGTTACAGTAACCGGGTCAGAGAACCGGGTCACCACAGACCCACGGCTCGACCCGATCACAGATCGTGATTCTGATCACCATTTTAGGTGGGATTTGTTCCTATGGACTCGTCTCTACCTCTACAATGGTTCTGTGGAATTCAAACTAGATTCTATGTTGGAAAGACTACCTGAAAATCGACGCAAAGGTTGGCTGCCGGTTCAGGTTATCTTCTCCGGCGAGTCGTTGAGTTTCCAGCCACGTTCCTTGGTTCAAACTGGTCGTCAAGGTCCCCTAAATGTGTCCTAACAACAACCAAACAATGTCAACGTAAAAAACAGACGTTTCGAAGCAGGGAAGGAAAACGGGCACTCACGGGTTTATCGTCCTATCGCCGCCGTGTCGCCGCCGTACACCGTCCAGATCAGTTCCTCGTCGTCCTGTCGTCACGGTGAACCCAACCGTACGTTGGTTCGAGTCCCAGAGTGAAGGTTTGGATGGTTTGGTGACTTGTGCTGTTCGGGTTTCCTTCTCGGGTCTGAGGGAAAACCGGCCGTGCAGGGCGGCGTCTGGGGGGTGGCAGTTGGCCGCCTGGTGTTGCCGTGAGTGTGAGGTTGAGAGGTGAGGTGCTGGAGTGTTTGTTCGAAGGGGTAGCCGTGCTCACGGTTTGAGAGTAGTGAAATGTGAGAGTGAAAAATCTGAGAGTTTTAAAACAGATGGCTGGATGGAATGAAGGGCTGAGATTCAATCTCAGCATAGGATCAATGGTGAGGATTTAAGGAAAATAAAACAATAAACTAACCTATTGGCCAACACAGATCCTTATTTTGGGGAATGTAGGGGATGAGTGACACTTGTCACTCATCCAAGGGTCCAGATTGAGTTGATTAAAGTAATCAGATCCCATTATTATAATATTATTTTAATCCGGTTCTTGGTTGGTTCGGTTAAATGCGAAATACTTCCGTGACCATAACTTCCTCGTACGAAGTCTGATTTCGGCGTGCCGCCTGTCTACGGACTCAGGACGTCGAGACCTACCCAACGGTCCTTGAGTCAACTGAAAATTATTTATCAAACGAAAAGTCAACATTTCCACCCCCAAATGTCCAAATTACGGTAATGCCCCTGAACTTCCGATAGTCATAACTTTTTCCCTGATCGTCCGAATTGAACGTGCCACCTGGCTATGGACTCGTGACGTCCCGAACTACGTCACGGTCATTGGTCAAAGTCCATTGGACCCACCAGTCACAAGGGTAAAAGCGTCAATTCACCCATTAACTTACAATATTAAAATCCTCGAATTTCCGGGGTGTTACACTTAGCTTCTACCGTCTGGGAACTCATCACAATCACAATGAAAATCTTCCAGGGATTGCACCCCCAAAACCTTTCAAAACCATCATTGACTTAGGTTCCAAGTCAAATACCATTATCAAACCAGGCATATGCCCAAAACATTAGTTTCAAACAATCTTTGACTTTAAACCAAGTCAAAACCATTTCCAATAGGGTCTTAAGCCCAAAATACCATTTTCACTTAAATCTGTAAAACCACGTCTAGAAACCGATATTTAAATCCATAAAATCATTAAGTAATGATATCAAACCATCAATCCAATCATTTCAACTCAAATCACGCAATAAATCATGGAAAGCATTTATTATGCGTGCATAACAGTTTATAAAACAAACGTCCAGTCACACCGTCCAAGTTGTTCAATCACCAGACGTACGCTCCTCAAAGGTCTCGGGAATTCTCTGGTCTGTCAAACACAACAATTAAGGGTCACTAGGTTGTTACTTAACCTCATATAACAATCCCATAAACTCCAGGATTTAATAATAACTTTTAAACGTGAAATACGCACTTCGAACACCCAAAATTACCTAGAAACGGTATCTGATCGACACGAAACATGTGCCATTAGGTTCATAATTTCGAAAACTATAAAAAAGAATATGTTAAACACATTCCCAGAAAAGCTAGCACGCACCCCCACAAGCGGCCTAGAATGGCTGTGTGTGAGACCACACGCTGGTTATTGTACAACACTGTTCATCGTCTCTTTGACCCGTTTCTCTGTAAATGGATTTCCCGACCCGGTTTTCAAATCACGTCAATTCTATTCAATTTCACACGTTTTCTTGATTCCAATCCATCAAAAATCATCATAAGACACTTATAAACATGATTCCAGGTTCAGTTCAATGATTCCTTACCTCCAATTACTCAAATTTCGAATTTAATTTCCAAAACGAACGCAGGGCTATTCTGGGCTTGTTCTTCGTCAAATTCGTTCAATTCTTGAATGCTTTAGTTCATATGGATCTCAGGAATTATAAACAAAGTTTAATTTCAACAATCAAGGTCCTACAATTCGAATTCGAAATTTTGGAATTTCGAATTTCCTTGGGTTTGGGTTTCGATCTCTTTCGGGTTTTCTTCTCTTTTATTTTCCTTTATTTTTCCCTCTTCTCCTCTCTTTGTTTCTTTGTTTTTTCATATATATGGGTTCTCATGGTTAGCTGGGTTGATCAAGCGAACAATGTTTTCAATTTTGGGTGTAGTTCAAACAAGCACAACCTTGTTTCAAATAGAACACACAACCTAGCACACACGTACACTGACCAGGTGGTGCGAGCCATCCAATTCCTATGGTGATAGATGTCACCAATCTGTAAAAATATGCTAACTCATTAAACTAAGTAAAATGACAATTTTACCCTTTCTTGGGGACAAATTACGAAAATGCCCCTAGCCTTCTCAGACCCGTAACTAACTCATTTGAACTCCCATTTTGATGTGTCGCTTGTCTACGGAATCAACGCTTCGAGACCTACATAATGATCCCCGAAAAACGTGCAAAAAGTATTTCAAACAAAAATTCAACTTTGACCACCATATTTATTGAGGCAAAAAGTCAATTTCGTGTCAAATTCTCGAAATGACCTTTTTTGAATTTTCGGGTCGTCACAGTGCGGCCTCCTATGGTGGTCAAAAATGTCATTGATGACATTGCCCTTCGTGGCGAGTGAAGGAGATAGAGAGAGAAAGTGAGAGAATAGGGAGAAAGATGGACAAATAGGACGAAGAGAGAGAAAAGTTATATTTATGGTTTTAGACTTTTTTAAATTACCAAGATTCCCTTTTCATTTTTGACATGTAACTTACTCGTACAAACTCCGATTCCAGCATGTTAATTTTCTACAAACTCGTGAGTTTGAAATCTACGCAATGGTACATGTAAAACTTCCAAAAGTTCTTTTAAATGAAAAGTGACCCTCAAATACCTTTAATTCTCGAGGGAAAATTTTTCTTTTTCCTAATGATGTTACAAATTTATTTTTACATATGTCCCACTCCACTTTGGGCCTTTAGTAACAAGCATAATATGAACTTAGTTTGACGTCACAACTTTAAGTCCAACCCGAATTTTACCAGTTATTTAACTAATTTAAATTGTAAATTTAATTATTTTTTGGGGGGTGGGTTTTAACAATAAAGACAAGGGCCGGCAAGAATCAAGGTTTTGCCACTCAAATGGCGATGTTTATGCAATGCTGTTTTTTGATGTAGAGGGTAAGGGACAAAAATTCAATTTTTTATTTATTTTTTGCATTATTTTCTTAAAAGATTATTTGAAAACTTATAAGATATCTTCAACATACTATTTAATTCTATTTTATCTATCTAACTCTTTTTTTTTATCTACAACTTAAAACAATATCTTATCTTCTTTTATACTAGATTTTTATACCAAAATTTTATGATATTGTATTATCGTTTCTATATATATATATATATATATTACCAAGATTCCGGGTCTTCACACTGCGGCCTCATATGGTGGTCAAAAACGTCATTGATGACATTGACGTTCGTGGCGAGAGATGGAGATAGAGGGAGAAAGTGAGAGAACAGAGAGAAAATGAGAGAAGAGGGAGAAAGATGGACCAATAGGACGAAGAAAGAGAAAAGTTATATTTATGGTCTTAGATTACTAAGATTCCCTTCTCATTTTTGACATGTAAAACTTCCAAAAGTGTTTTTAAATGAAAACTGACCCTCAAACTCCTTTAATTCTCAAGGGAAAATTTTTCTTTTTCCTAATGACGTTACAAATTTATTTCTAAATACGTCTCACTCCACTTTGTGCCTTTAGTAACAAGCATAATATGAACTAAGTTTGACGTCACAACTTTAAGTCCAACCTGAATCTTACCAGTTATTTAAATAATTTAAATTGTAAATTTAATTATTTTTTTGGGGGTGGGTTGTAACAATAAAAACAAGGTGTAAGGAGTGGTCCCAAATCCCCCGGGATTAACGTGGGACCCGCCTGATCCCGTCTGACACGAAGTGTCAGACCATGGATAATTCCATCTCTAGCCCTCGCCGGGTCTATCAGAGTGCATCAGGATCGTAGGAAGAGAGGAGTGATGTCTCGTCTCTGCTACAGCCCGCATTCGCGATCAACCTGAAGGGCATTAAAACACGAAAACTATGAGTGAACAAAAATAATAAATTCATTAAAAACATTTTCGCATAAAGACATTTATGCCCTTCATAAATACATATGCATGCATTCAAAACCTGCTTAGTAAAACATTCATAAAAACCATTTGAAAGCCTTTTTAAAACCTTCCAAGGGTTCATGTCTGGCCCCATAAACCGTCATGACCCATAAATTCATTTGGGTTCCTGACCCGAAATCACAACTTCTAAAAACCATAATTCAAACAATAGGGATTCAGCCCCAAATCACAACACGTGGGTCTCAACCCAAAACCGTTCTCAGTGAAACTCCAAAAACATATCACACGGGGTCTCCGCCCCCAATTCACTTTTCTGTAAATCTCATACGTACTCGTACGTATAACCCATCTTGGGCACTGCCAGAGAAGATGCCAACTCGGGGCACACAGCCCCTAGGGATCACATCCCCGATATAGTCACGATGACATCAATCTATCTAGTGTGCACACTACTCGGGGTCTCACTCCGAGTCTTCTCCCAGGAATCTCCATCTGGGAGGCTCAATCTCCGGATCTAGTCCGAGCTCTCTCTCTGTATCTAGTCCACATATCTCTCCGAAATCTGGTCCGGTACCACAACATAATAAGTAACCACTACTCCTGGAATGGGATCCCTATGGGGATACCCACTCTGGTCTGTGGATCGTGACTCTCCAGGTCGACGTCTGGAGGAGACCATATAAACATATGGAGGGTTCATATTCATTTTCAAATCTCTTTCTTTCTTTCTTAAAACACTTTTCAACTGAGTCTCATACCCGATTCATCTCAACGGGATTCCTCGAATCCGATTCAAATCACTTTCACAGGCCTCAGCCTAAATCCAAAGTTCAACAGGGTCTCATGCCCGAATTCTCATTTCATAAATCGAACTAGGACTCAAGCCCGATATCACAACTAAATGGGTCTCAGGCCCGATATCATAAATCAACGGGACATCAAGCCCGATAGTACCACTAACTGGGCCTTAAACCCGAATCGTAAACCAACTGGACCCTCGGTCCGATCGTATCGCTCAAATGGACCCTAGGTCCGATTCCTCGTCAAATCAAATGGACTCCAAGTCTGAGAGTTTTTAAATCAATTGGGTCTCATGCCCGAGTTCATATTTCCAATTTCAAAATCCATTTATGAAACGCTCGTTGAAAACCTAGAACGTATAAGCATCGTATAAAACCGAAAATCTCGAAATACGTGCAAATACGTAAATCCTAGGCTACCACAAACAATTGCACTCATGGCAACACAAAACATATATTAAAACAATTATAAAACATTTATGCATGCATCAAGTTCAAAAAAAGGGTCCACTCACTGACCGTCCGAAGTCGCGCCTCGATACTCATGCCATAATCGTCTCCCGGGCCAAACGTCGCCTCCGGGATTCCCGAACCTATCCAAATTTATTTAGAGGGTTACTAACGACTTATATAACCCCTCACTAAAGCCCCGTAATTTTCCAGATTTTCTAACTATTTTTAAACTCGAACCTAAACCTTCGGACGCCCCAAAACCTATCGAAACGATATCCGATTGACACGAAACCAGTCCTAAAATGTTCGTTACATCAAATAGATGCTTTGACATGTTGAAAACTTACCCACATTCCCCACCATGCACTGCCACGCGCCGCCCAAAGGGCCCTGCGCGTGGGCTCACGCACCGGTGAATAGTGATCGTCTTCAACCTCTTGGCCGGTTCGGTCCGTTTCCTGCAACTGGACCGGCATGACCGGTCCAGGGTTCTACACTCCTCATTTTGGTCCGTTTTCAATCCAATTCGATCCCTAAATTCCTATTTTTATCCTAGGAGCTCGTTTGGATGATCAAATCCACCTAAAACTCCTAAAATCCGACCGGTCCAATTCTTCATCACGATTCAAGTTTTCCAAAACTTACCCCAGGGTTCCTTAACGTCTAATCTCTCTAAAAACCTTCCTAATAGCTTTCTAACAACCTATTTACTTCATTAGAATCATTAAAAACGGCCTATAATCACAAGAATTGAAAATGGATGAAAATCGGTTAAACCGATTACCTCGATCGGTTTTCTCCACCGCCGTCCACGGCGGCTGCTGCCTGGGCCAACCACCACGTCCTCAGATCCTCAGTCACTCTCTGTCCTCTCCATCATGGTCATATGGGGATGGGTTTTGGATTGGGGATGAAGGAGATCGGGTTTGGGTTTTGGTTAGGAAGAAAATGGATGATCGATGAAGGGAGGGTGGATATGCATGAATGTGAGATGGTGGCCAGTGGATGGGTGACACTTGTCACTCATCCATTGGTCCCTAAAAAGTAATTGGGCCCACAAAAGACAAAACTTCACTTTTTGTCTCGTAAAACGTGTCGCCGTAAATAGTTCCCCGGAACTTCCGTGAACCGTAACTTCTCCGTCGATCGTCCGAATTCGACGTGCCGCCTGTCTACAGATTCGTATCGTCCTGATTTACGTAAAAGTCTTTGGCCCTCGGCCATCGGACTTTCCGGATCAAAAGTCAACTTTTGGCCCAAATTACCAAAATGCCCTTGAACTTCCGAACGTCATAACTTCCTCCTCGAATGTCGGAATCGGGCGTGCCACTTGTCTATGAACTCATGACGTCACGAACTACATCACAGTCATTGGCAAAAGTCCATTTGACCTCCTGAATAAAAAGTCAACGATTTGCCCATTATAGGGGCAAAATCGTCATTTCGCCCGAACGTCTGCTAATCCTCGTCTAATCTCTGATTAATCTCGCTAATCCGTCATTAATTCTTAATTAATCCCGTTAATTCGGGACGGGTCGTCACACAAGGGTCAGCAAGAATCAAAGTTTTGCCACTCAAATGGCGATGTTTATGCAATGCTCTTTTTTTATGTAGAGGGTAAGGGACAAAAATTCAATTTTTTTTTTTTTGCGTTATTTTCTTAAAAGATTATGTAGAAACTTATAACATATCTTCAACATACTATTTAATTCTATTTTATCTATCTAACTCTTTTTTTATCTACAACTTGAAACAATATCTTATCTTATTTTATACTAGATTTTCATACCAAAATTTTATGACATTGTATTATCTTTTCTATATATATATATATATATAAACATAAAAGCCCAATGACGAGTTTAAAAAAAAAAATCAAAAATCAACTCCTATTTAAAAAAAATTAAAAAAGGAAAGCAATGGCCAGAATTTTCGTACTGAAGTACGACATGGCACTTTCCTATAAGCAATTGGGATTATGCACATGCCGGTGGATTGGCATTGTCTCCATGTTGTGAGCTCAGCCTTAGGCCGGTCAATCATGTAGGCAAGGCTGGCCTCATGGCTTGCCAAGGCAACCAATTGCCTGGAATTGGACTTGGACTTGTGGTTTGGAATTGGACTTGCCAAATCAAAACAGTTGCACTAGACTTGCTCAAGTGAGGTATCCTTCCAAAGTGACATGGAGGTCAATGTTAGGGCTGCAATAAGATTTAAAATGAATTGCTAGTTGATACATATTTAAAAAAAGCACCAGCATTACATTTTAAAATTGTTGATTGATACATTATACATATATGTGTGGAATTTAGTAAGATTAAAATGACATGTTTATTTAAATGAATTCATTAAGTACGTTGATCAGTCAGATTAAACAGTAAAAAACTCGCACTATGCCACTCTCACTAAAGCTACCACCTCTTATTCTTCTCCAATGCCGGATTCGTCGAAGTTTATAACATTTTTATTAAAAATTAATTGCACAATCCATCTATAATATTTACAGGTTCTCTTTCAACTTGGGGACAACTCTAAGAGGCTGGGCCATTTGTAAAGTGAGGCCAAACCTCTCTTCCATGTTCATAGTCTCCGGTACAACTCCATTTTCAAGCTTCCAGTCAAACGAGTTGATTAACGAACCCAACATCAAATGCAACATTCGCATCGCCAATGGCAGCCCGGGACATATTCTCCTCCCACCACCAAATGGGACAAGCTCAAAATTCTTGCTGGTAACATCAATTTGTTCATCATCTAATAATCCCAAGAACCTTTCTGGGACAAAAGAGTTTGGATTGTCCCAAATGGAGGGGTCTCTACCTATAGCCCAAGCATTCACCAGAACTTGTGCACCTTTTGGTACAATGTAGCCGCAGATTTCGACGTCTGCTTCGGCTCTGCGAGGGATTAGTAATGGAGCTGCAGGGTGTAATCTCAAGGTTTCTTTGATGATTGCTTGTAAGTAAGGCAGTCGAGCAATGTCTGATTCCTCAACTAGTTTTCCTTTCCCCATCACTTGCTCTACTTCTTCTTGGGCCTTTGACAGCTTTTCAGGGTTACGTAGTAGCTCTGCCATCGCCCATTCTAATGTGGCTGAAGTTGTGTCCGTGCCAGCAGTAAATAGAGCCTATTCACATAATATGATGAGTAATCAATCAATTTACCAACAATGGAGGCCACGCAACACAAAATTTGACGATAACAAAAACTCCAACAAACAAGAAATGACCATTATTCACCGAAATTGAAATGCTAACAAATAAAAAAAATTGGGTTAATCCCTTTTAATTTAATGTCCAACTCTCAAAAAATTTTGAGGTTTGTCCAAAATCGAAGATTAAACTCTTAAGTTAATTATACACTTATAATTAAGCTCACCGCCCCACCACCCCACGCATACCCAAAATTTTCTACAAAGTCCAAGTCTCAAATCATTAAACATCAACAAACACCATTGATTATATATCAAGGTCAAACAAGTAACACCTAAATCCTACACAGATACCCCTAGCTAGCTCCCTTCCCAAAACTTGCAAAAACCCTTCCTTACCTATTGAACTTATTAGACAACACATTTGATTCTGTCAAGGGAAAATACATAAAATTACGATTTAATACATTAATGTGCACTTGGTAAGTTGGGTTCATAAGGGCAAATTCAGAATATTTCATAAAAATTTATTTGTTTATTATGAAAGTTTAATTGTAATTGTTCCATTAATTGTAATTATCTCTAAATTAATATGAACAAGTAAATATGCGGAAGCTCAGAGCAAGTAAAAACTAAACCAGAAACAGATATTTGATTTTGGTCTCGTCCATGTCCTCACGATTCTCTTCACTGATGTTCAAAAGAGTATCCAACATATCATCCATTGTGACATAACCATTCGCTTTTCTTGAGTCAACCCTTTCCTTAATCATGCCCCGAAACAGTTGTTCCATCTTCAGGTAGTACTTGAAGATGCGCCGCCGAATGCCTTGGGGGTCCAGTTTCCTAAGCAGAGGAAAATAGTCCCCCAGGTTTGGCTTCCCTGCCTCCTCCATCATCCCCCACACAATCTCCTTGAACTCTCGGGCCATCTTACTACTCGGGTCACCTAAGTCTACAGATAAAATAGTCCGCGACAGCAGATTCAGCGTAGTTTTGAAAGCAGCCTTGCCAATTTCTACTGCCTCACCTTTAGCGAAACTTTCGTTGATGTCGGCTATGAGCTCTTCAACTTTTGAGTGACGGCTTTGTTGGTTGGTATCGAGAACTTTAGTGGCGAACAAGTGGGAGTTGCATATTCTGCGGAGGATTTTCCATTTGCCGGAAGCCGGTATCCAGGGGAGGCTGTCTTGGCCGGGGTCGCAGGCTTGGATGGCATCCGGGACGGTTCGGTTGCAAAAAAGTTGGTCATGGGTTCGGAGGACTTGTTTGGCGATGGCTGAGGAACAAACTACGACGGTGGTTGTTTGGCCGAGTTGCAAAGTGATTATGGAGCCGTAGATTTGAGAAAGCTTGGTGAAGGAGATATGGGGTTTGTTGCCAAGCTCTAATAGATTGCCGATAATCGGAAATGGCTTGGGTCCCGGGGGAAGCCGCCGCCGTGTGGGAGTTGATGATCTTCTTGAGAATGAACAGTAATGGACGACGTGGATTGAAATCCAGGCAACCACAAGAGATAATAGTATACAGCTCAACAAGTCCATCTGATCTCAATTCCTCTCTGTTTTCTCCCACCTCTCAAATTTTTGGAACTATTCGTACTGAGTGGAAATGAATATGTGTTATATAATTTTTGAAGCAATCAACAATACATTAATATATATATATATAGCAATTTCCGAGCGGCCGTGACTAACTATTTACTATCTAGTAGGATACTTATTTATATATGTATAAAGTGAGTCGGTGCCGGCCAATAAATAAAAAAAAATATTATTGAAATATAGTATTCGCACATCAACATATAAATACAAAATTTATTATACATTATTTATGCATGTGAAATAAAATATTCTATTTTGATGGGTAAAGCTACAAGCCTGCAAGGCTGCAAGGGATCGAGAGGTTTGAAAAACAAAGAAAGGAGACGAAGAAGGTGCGCACAGGAAAAAAGTAAGGCCGCCCGCCCTATATATACCTACAATTGAGGTGAAGACGTCTACGTAAAAGGATAAATTATTAAGGATCAACTTGCATTCGATCCCGGTCAAAATGATCAATTATAAATTATTATAACCTATTAATTAAGGTGAAGTTTATAACCTATTAATTAAGGCAAGCATCTAATCTTTTTTGTGTCAAACTTCCTTTTCCACTCACGATTAAAAAAATAAATAAAAATCTCAATCCAAATTAAGAAGATAATATTTATATCCCGTTTGAGAGTATCTTTTTCATTCTTTCATACCATCCTATCAATTTATAAAATTATCATCGTACAGATATAAGAATCAAAATCATTAAATCTCTAAAATTATCAATTCAATATTATTTATACAAAAAAATAACAAAAATAGCCCTGAGCACAAATTAGTATGAGAGTGATATCAAAACTAAATCGTTTAATTGTAACCGGTTTAATACAGTTCGGTATTTTACAATATAAAATTGATACCGAATTATATTGTATCATTGTATTCGGTGTGATTTCAGTTTGATTTCAGTTTTAAGCCTTGAAATCATATGTACCAAAAAAATACATACTCTTTAGATGTACATCAAAAAATGTCTAATAACTGACATCAAATTTTATATCATAATCACCCTAAGAAAGAAAAATCTATTAAAATATAATTTTTTTTATATAACCTTCTTAGTCAACATACATGTTCGTGCCCAAAATAGTGTTCTCGTATTACAAGTCGAGCGTCTTGAGGCAACCTTAGCTGGACTTTTGTGTGGAACCTTATTTGCGGAAGCGAGGGGGGTGGACCACTCGTGGGGATCTCTTTGCCGTGAATGGTGAGGTAGAGAGATGTTGGATGGGCTGAAAATGATAGGCCTTAGGACACGATCAATCCTTAGATGGGCAGACTAGTAGGAAAACAAGTCTTCTTAACTCGGATGCAAGCATGTCACTAGTAGAGAAAATGCTACTAGACAGTGTGGACGAGTTCCGTTTTCGGCCCAAGAACCTTCATTCTGATCAATGCGATTGTGAGGCAAGCGGACAAGAAATCTCCTGCGCTATTTTTTTTTGTGCCTTTTTTAAGGACATAAAATATTCTTTTTCTAGCGTTGCCCAAATTCATAAGTTTTTAATTCTCCATGATATTCGGGTTGGCGACGTTGTTATTTTGTTTTTAAAATGGTCAGTGATCCCAAGTTCTCTCAAGTCGAAATCAAATTAGTCGAACCAATGTACGTAGATGGTGTCCCGACTTGGAAGTCGAGAACCACGCTCTTTCAATTACTTAAGAAAATCTGATTTGTGTTTTGAAATGGATATGGAAGTACGAACACGGTAATGTAAAACCACTTGGAATTGAATACCAAAAAATTACAAGTAAAAGAAAGTAAATTGTTCCTTTCGTATTTCAAACTCGTAACAAGCAAGAAATTCAGAAATCATCAACAGAAAAGAATATCAATCGGAAAACATGTCATGAGATGGCAGAGCACTCAAATGCGACGGTGAGACATCAAAAATGAGGTTTGTATTCCTCATTGACCAGCCATGAGTTGGTAGGCAGGATGACCTTCTACATGATCGGTAATCGGGATAGTTTTCCATGAAATGGTGATCAAGTACTATCCGTGAAATGGTGGTCAAGTATTGTCTGTGAACCGGTAGTCGGATGACTTTCCGTGAGCTGGTAGTTGGTAATATTAACCCTTATGACATTGGATGGTCAGAACTAACTCAGGAACTGGAGCCCTACTCGACGTCTGAGTCAGCATCCCCATACCAGTTTCAGGAACTAGAGCCCCTAGCTCGACATCTATGACCAGCAACCCATCATCCACTCAGGAATCAGAGCCCGTAGCTCGACGTCTGAGTGGTTACTTACATCACATCATCTCACATCATTACATTATGGCATCATCTCCTCAGGCATCATATATCTCATCATCATCATTATATGCTCAACAACACCAATCATATATCATCATCTCATATCGTATATATGTATTATCATTCATGTCATATCGTATATATGTATTATCATTCATGTCATATCATCAACTTATATCAACATAACATCATCACCTTATACACATATCTAGTATTTATCATCACACAGTTTCACACATTATCTCATTATGTTTATCAACATGTCATGATATCCTAGTATCAAGATCATATGAATGTTATAGTTTCAACTCAATCAAAAACGTAAAACATATCGTAGACTAAATTTTTTTTTTATAAAAGTGTTGCATGCCCTTAATTTACTTAATGTTCCCAAAACTCACTAGTGATCTTTTGAAAACCTTATGAAAATGTATTCAACAAAACAAAGCACCATTTTAAACTCTGATATCCAACCCAACTTCTGTTCCACAAAACCTCATAACATGAACTCTAGATCACTTCAAAGACCAAATTCAAACTATTTCCATATAATCGTTTTATAACCTTGACTATCATTTCAAGAAAAAACCAAACTCATTTTTCAAATAATTTCATATCATTATCAAGAATCATTCTTAGATTTGAGCTGAAATCCAATGTATTACAAAATCTCATAAACCAATTAAAATATGCATATGCAAGAGCTTAAACTCCCTGAAACATTAGTTATAACCTGAGCTCTAATACCAAGTTGACAGCACCGTCCTTAAATTCCGTGAAATCAGGACCGATTCTGCTCCCGTCTAACAACCATGTCAGACAAGGGATCTCACAAAATTTAACCCGGTTCGAATCTTTATTAAATAGACCAAATTAATTCCACCCTGCAGAGTTACCTCCTACTTCCGACCTATTCCCCGACAGGTGGTGTAACGGCCTGGAAATTCAAATTTTATAAATTCAGAGAATTTAATGTGAAATGACATTTTTGCCATTTTATATGTGTTGTAGATAAATATTGACTTTTAACCTGAGAGGTTATTAGAAATTTGACCAAGACCCATTACGTAGATCGAGACATCACATGTCTATAGACATGCGGCATGTTGAGATAGGACATTGGGCGGGGAAATTACGGGTCACCGAAGGATTTACAAACTATTCACGGATACACGTTATACGAGACTTTGACTTTTTGACAGGACCCGTCCCAATCCCCCTGGGATTAACGCCGGACGACCCTGATCCTGTCTGACACGAAGTATCAGACAAGGGAAATTTCCAATCTTTGCCCTCTCGGGCTATTAGAGTACTCCAGGATCCGGATGAGGTATGTGATATATTGGTCTCTGCTACAGTCTGCATCTGTTGCCAACCTGAAGGGCAGTCAAAATATTAAAAGCTGTGAGTGGACAAAACAAGGAGTTTATAAAAACATTTCATAAGAAAGACATTTGTACCCTTCACTAAAAATTATGCATGCATTCGAAAACCATTTGATCCAAAAGAACCATATATGGGAAGTAAGCCCAAAACCATAACCGAAAGAACCATACGGGCCACTTCCCAAATCCATAAAGAAACCAACCATACGGGCCACTGCCCAAATCCATAAAGACACCAACCATACGGGCCACTGCCCAAATCCATAAAGATACCAACCATACGGGCCACTTCCCAAATCCATACGGGACTCAGCCCAAAACCTGTATACATCACATATCATATATCATATATGCATATAACTCACACAACCAATCCTGTCACGGTTTCCAAAGCTACGCGCGTGCTACCTGGGGTCTCAAGCCCAAGTCTCTTAGGGTCCAAGGTCAATGTCCATAGACCAATGACCCTCCCTGAGGTTATGATCTAAGTCTTCCGGAGAGTAAAGCACCCAACGGGGGCAACTCCACTCAGTCAGTGCTCCGTGACTACTCCGGTGTCCACCCAGGCCAACGACCCTCTCCGGAGGAGACAATCCAAGTAAAGGAAGGTATATGAATATACATATATATATATATATATACATAACGAAATCATCCTTAAAACCTTTCAACAGATTCATGCCCGGTCCCCATAAAAAGACATGAATCATAAAAACCTTTCAAGGGTTCATGCTGGTTCCCATAAACCGTCATGAATATGGAAATCCATTTAGGGTCCCCAACTCGAAATCACCACCGTAAATTAACTGGGTCTCGTGCCCGAACACATGACTCAACTGGGCATCGTGCCAGATATCTCAGGGTCAGTCACAACTCCGATCGTAATAGAGGGTTACTAACTACTTAAATAACCCCTGGTATGTCGTTGTGAACGAATCAACTGATGCAACCACTGCTAGATTATGGAGCACTCATCACCGATCGATATCTTGAACCGTCAGCACTTCGAAGTCGAGCCTCCATCGGCTGCCCGACAACAGATCGTGCATCGTGACCTCTCCGAAAGGAACATATCCTAGTTCGGAGGCGAGCGTCGTATCATCGGTGGCCGTGCACATAGCACTCGCCGTGACCACGATTCAGACCCGTAGGTCACCAATAGGGTCATATGCCCGAGACAAAACCAAATGGGTCTCATGCCCGAGTTTATCCTTTTGAAATCCAAAACATTTCATTTAAACCAACCAAATAAAGTACAAACCCGTATCAGCCCAGTATAAGGCCGAAACCTCGAAATACGTGCCAATACGTAACCACACACCAATACACTCATGGCATCACAAAACATGTATTAAAATATATAATAAACATTTATACATGCAACAATTTAGAAAACAAGGTCCACTCACAAACCGTCCGAACTGCCGCCTCGATAAGCGTGCCATACGGCTTTCCCGAGCCAAACACCATCACCGAGACCTCCAAATCTGTCCAAATCGTAATAGAGGGTTATTAACTACTTAAATAACCCCTCACTAAAGCACCGTAATTTTCTGGAATTTTTAACTATTTTTAATCTCAATCCTAAACCTTCTGATGCCCAGAACATTATCGAGACGGTGTCCGATCGACACGAAATCAGACCCAAAATGTTCGTTACATCGAATAGATAATTTCACATGTTGAAGACATCCCCAAAATGTCCCTCAAGCACCCACACGTGCCCAAGGAAGTCTCTACCCGTGAGCCCACGCGCCACACTATTCACCTTCTTCCCAAACGACTGAACCAGTTTTCTGCAACTGAACCAGCCGAACCAGTTTGGACTGGTTCGTCGTCCAAACTCTTCCATTTCTAATCCATTTTTTTCCCTTTTTAATCCTAAATTTCCCTAATCTCATTTCCTATCTATTTAAACATTAAAAACAGAAGAAAAACCACAAAACCCGTAACTTCTTGATCGGCCATGGCGGTGGTGAGTTCTTCCGCCGTTCACCGTCCATTCTAGGCTATCCTTGCCACTTCTTTTGATTCCAAATGGTCCCTACAATCTCTAGAAGCCCATTTCCGTTAATGAAAACCACCCAATCCCTTTAGAACCCGAAACCAACTTTTTGAAACCTAATCCTCACGGTTTCAACTCTCCCCGTCGTGGCTACCGTCGTGGCCCTCCGTTTAAACCGGTAGCACCACCGTGCTCGTCTCATCTCCTTTTCCAAGTTCACTTCATAAGCCACCATCGTCCGGCAAGGTTTAGGGGTGGTAGTGATGGTATGTGTGTTTGCTTGAAAAATGGAAAGGAAGAAAATGGGGTGTTCGGGTTTGTGAGAAACAGAGAGGGAATGTTGATCAGATGAGAGGGAGATGGGATGAGATGAATGGTGAGGATTAATAGTTTAGATTAGATGGAGGGCTAGGATTTAGTGATGAGTATATTAGATTAAAATAATAATAATAATAATAATAATATTTAATTAATGAGATCCCCTTCAGAATAAGCCACCTCATCATCTTCTCGAAGTACATGCATAGTGAAACCGAACTTCCGTGACCCATAATTTTCCCGTTCGAAGTCTGATTTCAGTGTACCGTCTGTCTATGGATTCGTATCGTCCCGATCTACGTAATGGTCGTCGGCCATCGGACTTCCTGGTCCACAAAACCCGTACCTTCTTGATCGGCCATCGAACGTGCCACCTATCTATGAACTCGTGACGTCCCGAACTACGTCACAGTCATCGGCCAAAGTCCATTTGACCGCCTGAACGAAAAGTCAACGTTTTTCCCACGACCAGGGGCAAAATGGTCATTTTGCATCGTTCGTCCGATTTCGCTCACTAATCCTGATTAGTCACTAATCCTGATTAGTCACTAATCCTGATTAGTCACTAATCATGATTAGTCACTAATCTAATCCCGAAATTCAAGACGGGTTGTTACACTTTTGGCAACTTTCCATTGGCCCAAAATATCTGAAACTGAACAATGGGTGAGTGACACTTGTCACTCATCCCATTGGCCTTTATCCCCATGTACATGTACCTCACCTTCTTCTTCTTCATTTGCGTGAAACACCCAAACCCATCCACAAACATCATTTCTTCACCCTTTTGTGTTGCTTAAGAGAGATTGAGAGTAAATGAGAGGCAGACGGTGACGGTGGTGGACGGTGGAAGCATGGAGGAGTACCCTGGAATCCAGAAACGAGGTAAACCCAAAAACCACGTTTGGTTTCATTTTCAAAATTGAGTTTGGATGAGTTGTGAGACTGGCACGTGTAGGCGCGTGAACACAAATTTTTAGGCCACACTGATCTTGTTTGAATTGTTTCGCCGATTTGAATCCAATGGTTGTGGTTTCAGGCCGATCGGAGACTGTTTGATAGGTGTTTTGAAGGTTTTTAGCCTCAGGAAGCGTGTTCGGGACACATTTACTGTACCAGGCTTTATGAGGGTTTACCGTATGGACTTGTATAGAATGTTAGTGACCATCGGATGTGATTTGGACAGGCCCGGAGACTTTGTATTCGCTTTAGTGTGATTTACGGCGCGGATAACGAGAGCGTAGCTTGGATAGTCTTTGAGTGGAATTTTCTTTTATAACTGAAATGCATGCATAAATGTTTTAAATGATTTACTATATGATTTGAGTTGAAATAATTTTATACCATTACTTGATGATCTTGCGGATTTAATTATCGGTTTATGAACGATTTTATAGATTTACGTGAAAATGGTGATTTGGGCTTGAGACCCAATTAGATAACGATTTTGACTTGGATTTGGAGTCAAATGGGAATTTGAAAGAAAGACTGTGATTTGAATAACCTATTTGGTATGATCGATTTGGATAAATCAGGATTTATGAAATGAGTTCTGGACACCGTTTTCTGATGGTTTGTGGAAAAAGCTTGTGAAAGTTATGTCTCGGGCATGGGCCCAATTGAACAATGTTTTGACTCGTTTTGAGATATAAATGGTTTTAAAATGACTTTTTACTGGATTTGGTGACTGTTCCATATATACCATCCTTGTGAATTGGATTGTCTCCTACAGACGTCATAGATCCTAGAGTAGTTACAATACAGTGCCTGAGATGAGTAGCTTCGAGGAGAGACTCAGTTTCAAGAGTGTGAGTTATGATATCACCCTGAATGTCGTAGATCCTAGGGAGGCACTCTATTATGATATCACCCTAGACGTCGTAGATCCTCGGGATGTACTCGAAGATGAGACCCCGAGTTGCACGCGTAGTATTTGACATCATGACAGTTACTTGGTTATGGATATCGAGGATTGGTTATATTGTGTTTTAGTGATATTTGTGTCCAAATATTTATATTATGACTTGAAATACTTTCATACGATTTGATTTCCATGCATGTATGTTTATAAAATGGAGGGGAAAACTGTAATTGTTTCTTAAATCGTATTTTGAAAATGTTTATTTTTGTCCACTCACACTTTGACTGTTTTATTGACCCTTCATGTCGTGGCATAGATTCTGGGGCTAATACTAAGGCAAAGGCATAAAGAGTATTGTTGCTCGCTTAGATAACTTTCAGGGTAGGACTTGGTACTTTTATTGTATTGTCATTTATGCTCTATAATATCGTTGATTAGTTGACCTTTTGTCTCAACGATTATGTATAGATACTTATCCCTGACCTGACAATATTGTAGTTCATACTTCCTTTAAAACAAGAAGGGTCATTATCGATGTCAGGACTCGTCCCAAATCCCCTGGGATTAACGAGGGACGCACCTGATCCCGTCTGACACGAAGTGTCAGGCTAGGGAAAATTCAGTCTCTAGCCCTCACCAGGGCTTCTAGAGTACGCCAAGATCGTAGGAGGAGGAGTGTGATGTCTCGATCTCTGCTACAGCCCGCATCTGCGATCAACCTGAAGAGCATTCAAAACATTAAAAGTCGTGAGTGGACAAAATAATATTTTAATAAAACGTTTTCATATTAAGGCATTTATGCCCTTCACTAAAAGCATATGCATGCATTAAAAACCCATTTAAAAACATTCTCAAACCTTTCAAGGGTTCATGCCCGGTCCCCATAAACCGTCATGATCCATAAATCCATTTATGGGTCCCCAGCCCGAAATCACAAAAACCCGTAAATTAATACATGGGAACTCAGCCCAAATCAAACACAAGTGGGACTCTACCCAAATCCAGTAGACGTTAAAAACATCAAATACGGGGTCTCCGCCCCAAACCATTTCCAAAATATCAAATACGGGGTCTCCACCCCAAATCACTTTCTAAAACCTCATACGTACGCATACGTATAACCCATCCGCAGCACTTCCGAGAAGATGCCAACTCAGGGCACACAGCCCCTAGGGAACACATCCCCGATATTTGTCACGATTCATCTCTATACTAGTGTGCACACTACTCGGGGTCTCACTCCGAGTCTTCCCCCAGGAATTCTCCATCTGGGAGGCTCTATCTCTGGATCTAGTCCGAGCTCTATCTCCGGATCTAGTCAGCATATCTCTCTGGAATCTGGTCCGGGACCACATCATAACTTCCACTCCTGGAACGGAATCCCTATAGGGATACCCATTCTGGTCTGTGGATCGTGACTCTCTAGGTCGACGTCTGGAGGAGACCATATAAATCATATGGAGGGTTTATATACATTTTCAAATACTTTCTTTCTCAAAACATATTTCAACTGGGTCTCATACCCGATTCATCTCAATGAGATTCCTCGAATCCGATTCAAATCCATTTCACAGGCCTCGATCTAAATCCACAGTTCAATAGGGTCTCATGCCTGAATTCTCATTTCATAAATCGAACTGGGACTCAAGCCCGATTTCACAATCAACTGGGCTTCTAGCCCGATATCACGGCTAACTGGGCCCTAAGCCTGAAACCATAAATCCGCGGGGGCCTCAAGCTCGATTTATGGAGAGGACCGTATCGTGGACTATTTTGGTTCGGTACGATAGTTAGGG
Organism: Prinsepia uniflora; assembly: GCA_032719365.1. Lineage (NCBI taxonomy): Eukaryota > Viridiplantae > Streptophyta > Magnoliopsida > Rosales > Rosaceae > Prinsepia > Prinsepia uniflora. The sequence continues at coordinate 51,964,218 of CM064871.1, read as the reverse complement.
TATCGATACGATAGTTAGTAGGACCATATCGTGGAATGTTTTGGTTCGGTACTGGATGCCGGGGTTGCCATAGTTCTGTCAGGGCTTGATTGTGGAACCATACCTTAGGTATATGGTTCGGAAATGTGAGTTGACGAGTGGTTTGACTTGGACGACTATTCAAATTTAGATTCGTTAGTCGGTCTAGTCATGTCATCTTTATTGTTGGGACTGCACTCTGCAGATTTAGACCTACTTGGTGGTCGTACTACCGTAGTTGTGATGGATTGTTGGTACAACTAAGGTCATGGGTGACATGTTAGACGACATTGGTTGAGTCGAGTTACTACAGGTTAGAGTTTGTTAGACAGGTTACCAGGGTTTGTACTTGTCGATGGAATCCCGGAGTGGGGATACGGAGTAGTTGGTACGAGCGGTTGATTCCGTTGGATGCGGAGTCTGGATATCGAGGTGTTTGGTAGTTAGGTCTGCACGAGTCTGTGGCAGGCGCTACTACCGAGAATGGTCGTAGTTACGATTGTTGGGAATCGGTGACGTTTAGGTGACGTTTCCTTTTCTCGTATGCGTTATCAGGGTGACTGTACCCAGAGTTGTCGGGTACGAAGGAGGTAGAGTTTCTCCTATTAGAGCAGAGGTGCGGGGTCGTCGCTCGGTGTGAGCGGAGATCCAGAGTTGTCAGTTTGCACACGGTGTGCTAGTGTTAGTGCTGATGCTAGTGTGGATGCTTGTGTGCTGATGCTGACAGATTATAGTGGTGCTGGTGTCGGTGATTGTGATGACGGTGAGTTACGAGTCGGGATGTGACACCGTCGGAATAGGCATATGTTCGGTATCTGTGGTTCAGGAGTGGATCACGGATAGAGTTTAATTGGTGATGGACACGTGGTTGATGTCCGGGTATGTTGTTTCCAATCTTGTTGGAATTTCGGAATCGCGAGAGGTTGTGACTGAGGTGACAAGTGGAATGCGGGTTTTCCGCATTGGTATCGGGTATTTCGAAGTCGTTTGGGTGACTTCTCAGGTTCTACCATGATTGATGAGGGGTTTGTCACCAGTACGCTGATCGTGTATTGGTTGATGGAATTATGATTTGTCTTGGGTCATCAGGTGGAGTGAGTATATCGAAGTTAGGTGACTGAGATTTCTCATTTTCTACTTGGTGGCAGAAGATGTTGGGTTACATGACGTGGTGAGTGCAGCGAGTGTTGTTTGCATTCACGCAGGATGGATTTTGATGTCATTGTATTCGATCATCCTTGGTTTTTTTCTCGGTGGAATGACAAGGATCGATACGAAGTGATTGGGGAGAACCCACAGTCTCGGCGTGTCTCGTCGTTGACTAATCTATTTAGATGTGGGAAATGGTTGAGGACTTTGGACGTCGTGATGATCAGGGATCGTGACGTCTATGGTCGGTTGACGTAGTGTTGGATCTCGATCGTGATCTTGATGATCCAGATAGGTGGAGAGTTTATCACTCTTATTGGGATGTTTGAGTGGAGCATGATGGGACTGAACTTCTTTTCGAGGTAAATCCCATATGGCTTGTTACTCGAGCGAGTAGGTGTCTGACAAGGTCGGATTTTGTCAGACTTAGTGTTGTGTTGATGCTGAGATTGGCTTCCCTATGAAGTCAATCAATGGTAATGTGGTAATCGGTGGAGCAGGTATCCGATAGGTTCGGATATGGTGCGTCTCGGTAGACGAGAACGAGATTTCAGGTTTTGGAATCAGATTTCTGGATGACGATTCAGGATTTGATTTTGAAACTTGAAAGAGGATTTCTGTATTTGGGTTTTGGAATCGGATTCTGGGTGACAATCCAGGATTTGATTCTATAGCTTAACTGTGGATTTTCTTTTATGGATTGGGGTTCGGAATGGTTATTCCAAATACTAGCTGACGGAATGATGATTTCGGATTCGAATTTGGACATGTTTATGGATATGATTTCTGGGTTTGGATTCAGAATTTCTTACGAAATTGCGGATTCAAATTCGGATTTGGAAATAGATAATGGGTTGGAGTTTCGATTTGTCTAGTCCGGTATTGGATAAATGGACTCCATAGTAGAAACGTGATTGGCTATGACCTAGGTGGTTGTAGTCTGGTTGATGGATAGATGTGTGTACCTTGTACGTTGTTCGAGGTACGATACCAGGTAGACTTGTCGTGCCTGGTGACGGTATATAGGTTATACCAGTGGTACGTTGGTGAGCGTGTTGGTAGTCGGATTAGTTCTGACACCATCGGATTAGTTGGGGACGTGGACTGGACATTGGATACTGTGAATTGGGTCATAGTGTTTCTGATGTGTCTAGTTACACACATATCGAGTGTTTGTTGGTATGCATATACTCAGGATGAGTATGTTGGTGGTTAGTATAACCACAGGTGAGTATAGTGTCAGTTTTCGACTGACGACTGTCAAGTGGTGACAGTTGTCTAAGGTGTCAGCGTGGATCGGTTTGTAATGACCCGTCCCAGAAATTAAAGTTTAGATAGTGATTAAGATGGGATTAGTGAGCTTAATCGGTGGTTAGTGGTCTCATTGGGGTCGTTAGGGTAGAATGACGATTTTGCCCCTGGTTTGGGCAAAAAAAAGTGGACTTTTAGTCCGGATGGTCCAATGGACTTTGACCGGTGACGAGGACGTAGTTTAGGACGTCACGAATCCGTAGGCAGGTGGCACGCCCGATTCCGACATCCGAGGAGGAAGTTATGATGTTCGGAAGGTTGAGGGCACTTTCGTAATTTGGGTAAAATAGGGGGAAAAGTTGACTTTTCGTATGATCGAGTTTTAGTACGTTGACCTACGACCATTAGATAGATCTTGTCATCCTGAGTTCGATGACAGGCGGCACGTATTCATCGGATTTACGATGTGGGAGTTACGGGTCTAGAAAGGTAGTGGCAAAGTTGTAATTTTGAGGTTTTAGGAAGGGCATTTGGTCTTTTTGGCACCTTGGGATCTGTGCAACAGAGAGGGAAGATGGAGGGCTGAGATTGAAACAGATGGGAGAGGAGTTGAAGGATTGATGACACGTGTAGGAGGGCTAGAGGTTTCTAGCACACACGGTCCAATTATTTGGGGCTGAGTTCGTGTTGGTTCTTTGCACCAGACAGAAAACAGAGAGGGAATATTGAGAGGAAAGTGGACGGTGATTGTGTGTGGTTGTGTGAATTGAAGGGTGAGGAGTGACCGGAGAGTGGAAGAGAGCTTGGGAGGAGACAGGGAGGTATGGTGGCCGTGTGTGTGAGAGGAGTGAGCCACGAGAACCAAGGAGGAAAACAGAGAAGTTGGGTGGTGGTGCAGCCGTGATCGATCACTCGAGGTCAGCGGAAGTGCTCAGAGAACGGAGAAAGACAGGAGGAGCTACTACCTCACGGCTGAGCTCACGACGGCGACAGGAGGACAGGTAAATCCTCACCCCCGTTTCTTTGCTCTGTTTTGTCGTTGGATTCAGAAGCTAAGTCGTGGACCTAGGGCGAGAGTCGAGGGAATTAGAGGTTAGAGTGAGACTCCTGGAGGTCCGAAGAGTCAACTGAGTGTGTTGCCGTGACGGAGGAGTACACGGCGGAGGTTAGCACGACGGGAGTACTCTGTGTGCTCTGTTTTGCCGTGATGTTCAAACGGGAAGTCGTGACGTGTGGGGTTGAGTCGAAGGTTATGGTACGTGGTACGAGGCTGAGGGAGGTTTTTAGTGTCGTCTAGGATGGTTATTGTGATGGGAGAAGACCTGGGCGGCCGGAGTAGAAAACAGGGGATAGTTTGGGTTCTGGTTTTGAGCTCGAGTCGACGGGTTAGGGACAGTGTCGAGGTGTTTGAGTGAGGTAACCGGATTGCTTAAGATTGGACGAAGAGGATGGTGAAGAGAGGGAGGAAAATGGTGCAGGCACGGCGGTGAACCGCTAACGCCGGTTCAAGTTGCAGACTACTGTGCTGAACCGGGTCTGCTCGAGGTTGAAGGTGCACTGTAGCAGGCGCGTGAGGGCCACGCGCAGCCACTTTGGGCGGCGCGTGGGGGCTCGTGCGGCGGTTCTGGGAAAAATGGTCAACATGGTTTTTGGTCTAGGTGTTGTGACGAGTTTAGTGGAATTGGTTTCGGGTTAATCGGACGTCGTTTGAGTTTAGTTTCGCGAGGGTGAAAGCTTAGGGTCCCGATTTATTACGTTTAGGACTCGGGGATTTTTAAGGGAATTAGGGTGGATCCTCGTGGATGCGTTAGTAACGTATTTTGGCGGTTGTTGACAGGATCGGGATTTCCCGAGGAAGCCGAAGAACGTGTTGGACGTTCAGGATGCGATTGAGGGCTCAGTACTGTGAGTGGACCCTTTCCTTAAACTCGAACATGCATAACTATTTTCTATAATTGTTTTATATCGGTGATTTCATGCTTGTTGGATTTATGATGTGATTTTATATAATTGCACGGTTTTCGAGAAATAACGTATTTTGCACGTTTTACGAGAAAAAGGTGATTTTGAATATAAAGTTATGGTTTTGGGGGTTTCAAACGTTAAATGATTTCAAATGATTATAAGTGGATTTTGGAATATGATTTTGAGGATCAAGGTTTCGGTTTTGAAATCGGAATTTGACAATTGGGCTTTGGTTTTAAGATTGGAAAGTGGATTTCCGGATTTGGATTCGGAATGACGGTTCTGGATGCCGGAAGGGCATCAGACCGGTGATTTTGGATTCGGGTTTGGATGTGAATTCGGAAATGGTTTTCAAATGGTTTTGATTGGATTTGCTGGATCTGGATATTGGGTTTAAAGACCCGGATATTGTGATTGACGGGGGACGGGCCCGGATTGGGTTTAAAGACCCGGATTGAGTTTAAAGACTCAGGAGTTTAAAGACTCGGATATGATTGAGGCCTGGATTGAGTTTAAAGACTCGGGAGTTTAAAGACTCGGATAGGTCCAGCAGGTTTGATCGAAAAATGATGATTTGATGTTCACGAATTATGATATGGTTTTATGATGCTTATGATATGGTTTCTATAACTGTTTTATAGTGTTTCTGTTTCTTATGATGTGGTTATGGTGATTTGGTTTATAACTGTTTTATGAACTGGGTTATGCATGTGGTTTCAAAACGGAGGGCTAAACCCGGTTTTCTTATAAATGGTTTTGGAAACTTTTCTTTTATTTATGGTCCACTCACACCTTCTGTTTTTAACTACCCTCCAGGTTGTGGAGCTAGCTCGGGGTTCCGGCGTCGAGGCAGCGTCTGAGGCATAGAAGTCACGTGAGGGTTCCCGGAGTATTTTTCTTTAATTTCCGCGTGCGTGTATACAGTTTAATAGTTTTCTTTCTTTTGCATTGAGTATTATGCTCTGTAAACTGTTGACTTCGGAATATGTAGTATAATTTCTCATGCGTCTGACTGTATTTGTGTCAGGGTGTCAGACGGGAGCAGGATTTACCTCGGTTTCCGGGGTGAGACCGGGGTGGGTCCTGACACGGTTAGTGAGTTGGTGACTCCCAGTGGGAGCAGACGTCAGGATAGATTGGTGAGTGAGAAAGGGAACCGTCGAGTTTTTGTGTCAGCGAAAACGGTAGATTTGACAAGTGATGTCAATTCGGAGCATATGGCTACTGTCATTCGACGTGGTCGAGTGTAGTCGATACGACGTGAGTGTTAGGGGTACGTCTGGGTGCAGACGAGTAAGTATTACTCTGGTTAGTTGCTGTACGAGTGTACACGTGTTGCGAGGTACATGGTACTTTCCACGAGATGGATGTGGAATCAGGATAGTTGAAGTTTCGAGAACGAAACTAATTAAGGAGGGAAGAACGGTTAAAATTAGGTCGGTTGGAATTTCGAGGACGAAATTAATTAAGGAGGGAAGGTTGTAACGACCCGTCCCAAATTCCATGATTAGATTAATGACTAATCACGATTAGTGAGGCTAATCCCTTGGGCGAAATCGGACGAACGATGCGAAATGACCGTTTTGCCCCTAATGGTGGCAAAACGTTGACTTTTCATCCGGGCGGTCAAATGGACTTTGACCAATGACCGTGACGTAGTTCATGATGTCACGAGTTCATAGACAGGTGGCACGTTCAATTCCGACGTTCGAGGAGTAAGTTATGACGTTCGGAAGTTTAGGGGCATTTTGGTAATTTTGGTTAAAAGGGGGTCAAATGTTAACTTTTTGACCAGGAGGTCCGATGGCCGAGGGCCGAAGACCATTACGTAGATAAGGACGATACGAATCGGTAGACAGGCGGCACGTCAAATTTGGACGTTCGACGGCGAAGTTACGGTTCACGGAAGTTCGAGTGCACTATTGCACGTTTTACGAGACGAAGATTGTTTGGCAGCAAGTGGGGCCCAGATTTTTATCTTATCTTAAGGCCCAATGGATGAGTGACAAGTGTCACCCATCCAATGGACACCATTTTCCCTTCATGCACCGTGCAAACCATTCCATTTCTTCATTCAAACACACACACCCCTCCCATTACCCGATCTCACTTTCTCACCCAAACCATTCACCCAAAACCCATCCAATCTTCACCCATGACCAGGCAGAGGACCAGGGAGATTGAGGGAACTGAGGTGGCCAGCCTGGAGGCCTGAACCGCCGCCCACGGCGGCGAGAGAAGGAGAAACCCGCAAGGTACCCGATTAGCCCATTTTATTCCATTTTCCATTTTTGACGTTTTGGATCGGTTTTAATGGTTTTAATGAATCAAATAGGTTGATAGGATAGTTTTAGGAAGGTTTCTATGGTGGTTGGACAGTTGGGCAGCCGTGGGACGGTTTTGGAAATATTGAACCGTTTGGTTCAAAATCAAACCATAGGATTTAGGTGTTTTTAGCTAGGTTTAATGATTGGAATAGATAGGAAACATGAAAATAGGAATTATAGGATTGATTGGGGTTGAAATCGGACCAAAATGAGAGAGTAGGAACGCTAAACCGGTCCCGTCGGTTCAGCACAGTAACCGGTCCAAAACCAGGAAAAAAACCGGTTTTCTGAGGTAGGTGATGATGAACAGTGTTTTCAACCTTCTAGGGGCCCGTGAGGGCACGTGGTCCATAATTTGGAAAAGTGTTCAACACGGGAAATCTTCTATTCGATGTAACGAACATTTTGGGACTGGTTTTGTGTCGATCGGACACCGTCTCGATATGTTTCGGGGCATCGGAAGGTTTAGGGTAGGTGTAAAAATAGTTAAAAGTTCGGGAAAATTACGGGGCTTTAGTGGGAGGTTAATTAAGTAGTTAGTAACCTTCTATTAAAATTTGGACAGGTTTGGGAGTCCCGGTGATGGTGATCGGCTCGGGGAGCCGTATGGCACGCAAATCGAGGCGGCAGCTCAGACGGTCTGTGCGTGGACTTTGTTTTCTAAATTGGTGCATGCATAAATGTTTATTATATTTTTTTATTACATGTTTGATGATGCCATGGGTGCATTTGTATGTGGTTACGTATAAGCACGTATTTCGAGGTTTCGGCCTTATACGGTGCTTATACGGGTCTGTATGTCTTTATTGGTCTAAATGAAATGGTTTTCGATTTCAAATGGATAAACTCGGGTATGAGACCCATTTGGTTTTGTCTCGGGCATATGACACTAGTTACGACTTTCGGGTCTAAATCGTGGTCGCGACGGGTGCTATGTGCACGGCGATCGACGATACGATGCTCGCCTCCGGATTGGGATGTGTTCCTTCCGGAGAGGTCACGATGCCCGATTCGTGGTCGGGCAGCCTGGGGAGGCTCGACTTCGGAGTGCTGACGGTTCAGGATATCGATCGGTTATGAGTGCACCATGATCTTGTTGTGGTCGCGTCGGTTGATTCGTTCACGACGACATACCAGGATTGAGAGCGGTCCTGGACGGATGGTTGCACGTATCACTATGATCGGAGTCGTGACTGGCCCTTAGATATCAGGCACAGTGCCCAGTTGAGTCATATGTTCGGGCACAAAACCCAGTTGTTTTACACTGATGATTTCGGGTCAGGGACCCTAGATGGATTTCCAAGTTCATGACGGTTTATGGGAACCGACATGAACTCTGGAAAGGTCATTCTGGTTCATGACGGTTTATGGGAACCGGCATGAACCCTTGTTATGGATGTTATGGATCATGACGGTTCAAGGGAACCGGGCATGAATGTTTATGTTATGTATATATATGTATTCATATACCTTCCTTTACTTCTATTATCTCTTTCGGGGAGGGTCGTTGGCCTGGGTGGACCCCGGAGTAGTCACAGAGCATCGACTGAGTGGAGTCACCCCCCAGTTGGGTTCCTTACTCTCAGGAAGGCTATGATTACTATTACCTCGGGTAGGGTCAGTTGTCTGCGGACATTGATCTTGACTTTGAGAAGACTCGGATTGAGACCTGGGTAGCACGCGCGTAGCTTTGGAAACCGTGACAGGATTGGTTGTGTGAATTATATGTGTATATGATATAAATATGATATATGATATGTGATGTGCGTTTACACAGGTTTTGGGCGGTGGCCCGTATGGTTAGTTTCTTATGATTTGGGCTGAGTCCCTTATGGAGTTGGGCAGTGGCCCGTGTACTTGATTTCATTATGGTTTTTCTGGATAAATGGTTTTCGAATGCATGCATGCTTTTTAGTGAAGGGTACAAATGGCTTTCTTATAAACTGTTTTTATAAACTCTTGTTTTGTCCACTCACAGCTTTTAATGTTTTGACTGTCCTTCAGGTTGACATCGGATGTGGACTGTAGTAGATACCGAGATATCACATACCTCCTCCGGATCCTGGCGTACTCTGATGGCCCGGGAGGGCAAAGGTAAGAAATATCCCTTGTCTGACACTTCGTGTCAGACGGGAGCAGGGTCATCCCGCACTAATCCCGAGGGGATTAGGATTTGTCCTGTCAACGTGGTATCAGAGCATAGGATTGCTCGTAGGATGCTTATCAGAGCGGGGTTGTCTCTATTCGAGCAACCGTGCAGCTCTTGGAGTATGTACACAGGTCGAGGATGTGATATCTCAATGGGCTAAAGTTTGTTATCAACCTGATAGTTAGGGTATCGATAAGATAGCTAGTAGGACCGTATCGTGGAATGTTTTGGTTCGGTACTGGATGCCGGGGTTGCCATAGTTCTGTCAGGGCTTGATTGTGGAACCATACCTTAGGTATATGGTTCGGAAATGTGAGTTGACGAGTGGTTTGACTTGGACGACTATTCAAATTTGGATTCATTAATCGGTCTAGTCATGTCAGCTTTATTGTTGGGACTGCACTCTGCAGATTTAGACCTACTTGGTGGTGGTACTACCGTAGTTGTGATGGATTGTTGGTACAACTAAGGTCATGGGTGACCTGGTAGACGACATTGGTTGAGTCGAGTTACTACAGGTTAGAGTTTGTTAGACAGGTTACTAGGGTTGGTACTTGTCGATGGAATCCCGGAGTGGGGATACGGAGTAGTTGGTACGAGCGGTTGATTCCGTTGGATGCGGAGTCTGGATATCGAGGTGTTTACTAGTTAGGTCTGCACGAGTCTGTGGCAGGCGCTACTACCGAGAATGGTCGTAGTTACGATTGTTGGGAATCGGTGACGTTTAGGTGACGTTTCCTTTTCTCGTATGCGTTATCAGGGTGACTGTACCCAGAGTTGTCGGGTACGAAGGAGGAAGAGTTTCTCCTATTCGAGCAGAGGTGCGGGGTCGTCGCTCGGTGTGAGCGGAGATCCAGAGTTGTCAGTTTGCACACGGTGTGCTAGTGTTAGTGCTGATGCTAGTGTGGATGCTTGTGTGCTGATGCTGACAGATTATAGTGGTGCTGGTGTCGGTGATTGTGATGACGGTGAGTTACGAGTCGGGATGTGACACCATCGGAATAGGCATATGTTCGGCATCTGTGGTTCAGGAGTGGATCACAGATAAAGTTTAATTGGTGATGGACACGTGGTTGATGTCCGGGTATGTTGTTTCCAATCTTGTTGGAATTTCCGAATAGCGAGAGGTTGTGACTGAGGTGACAAGTGGAATGCGGGTTTTCCGCATTGGTATCGGGTATTTTGAAGTCGTTTGGGTGACTTCTCAGGTTCTACCATGATTGATGATGGGTTTGTCACCAGTACGCTGATCGTGTATTGGTTGATGGAATTATGATTTGTCTTGGGTCATCAGGTGGAGTGAGTATATCGAAGTTAGGTGACTGAGATTTCTCATTTTCTGCTTGGTGGCAGAAGATGTTGGGTTACATGACGTGGTGAGTGCAGCGAGTGTTGTTTGCATTCACGCAGGATGGATTTTGATGTCATTGTATTCGATCATCCTTGGTTTTTTCTCGGTGGAATGACAAGGATCGATACGAAGTGATTGGGGAGAACCCACAGTCTCGGCGTGTCTCGTCGTTGACTAATCTATTTAGATGTGGGAAATGGTTGAGGACTTTGGACGTCGTGACGATCGGGGATCGTGACGTCTATGGTCGGTTGACGTAGTGTTGGATCTCGATCGTGATCTTGATGATCCAGATAGGTGGAGAGTTTATCACTCTTATTGGGATGTTTGCGTGGAGCATGATGGGACTGAACTTCTTTTTGAGGTAAATCCCATATGGCTTGTTACTCGAGCGAGTAGGTGTCTGACGAGGTCGGATTTTGTCAGACTTAGTGTTGTGTTGATGTTGGGATTGGCTTCCCTATGAAGTCAATCAATGGTGATGTGGTAATCGGTGGAGCAGGTATCCGATAGGTTCGGATATGGTGCGTCTCGGTAGACGAGAACGAGATTTCAGGTTTTGGAATAAGATTTCTGGATGACGATTCAGGATTTGATTTTGAAACTTGAAAGCGGATTTCTGTATTTGGGTTTTGGAATCGGATTCTGGGTGACGATCTAGGATTTGATTCTAGAGCTTGACTGGGGATTTTCTTTTATGGATTGGGGTTCGGAATGGTTATTCCAAATGCTAGCTGACGAAATGATGATTTCGGATTCGAATTTGGACATGTTTATGGATATGAGTTCTGGGTTTGGATTCAGAATTTCTTACTAAATTGCGGATTCAAATTCGGATTTGGAAATAGATAATGGGTTGGAGTTTCGATTTGTCTAGTCCGGGATTGGATAAATGGACTCCATAGTAGAAACGTGATTGGCTATGACCTAGGTGGTTGTAGTCTGGTTGATGGATAGATGTGTGTACCTTGTACGTTGTTCGAGGTACGATACCAGGTAGACTTGTCGTGCCTGGTGACGGTATATAGGTTATACCAGTGGTACGTTGGGGAGCGTGTTGGTAGTCGGATTGGTTCTGACACCATCGGATTAGTTGGGGACGTGGACTGGACATTGGATACTGTGCATTGGGTCATAGTATTTCTGATGGGTCTAGTTACACACATATCGAGTGTTTGTTGGTATGCATATACTCAGGATGAGTATGTTGGTGGTTAGTATAACCACAGGTGAGTATAGTGTCAGTTTTCGACTGACGACTGTCAAGTGGTGACAGTTGTCTAAGGTGTCAGCGTGGATCGGTTAGTGAGTTGGTGACTCCCAGTGGGAGCAGACGTCAGGATAGATTGGTGAGTGAGAAAGGGAACCGTCAAGTTGTTGTGTCAGCGAAAACGGTAGATTTGACAAGTGATGTCAATTCGGAGCATATGGCTACTGTCATTCGACGTGGTCGAGTGTAGTCGATACGACGTGAGTGTTAGGGGTACGTCTGGGTGCACACGAGTAAGTATTACTCTGGTTAGTTGTTGTACGAGTGTACACGTGTTGCGAGGTAGATGGTACTTTCCACGAGATGGATGTGGAATCAGGATAGTTGAAGTTTCGAGAACGAAACTAATTAAGGAGGGAAGAACGGTTAAAACTAGGTCGGTTGGAATTTCGAGGACGAAATTAATTAAGGAGGGAAGGTTGTAACGACCCGTCCCAAATTCCATGATTAGATTAGTGATTAATCACGATTAGTGAGGCTAATCTGTGATTAGGTGGGCGAAATCGGACGAACGATGCGAAATAACCGTTTTGCCCTTGATGGTGGCAAAACGTTGACTTTTCATTCGGGCGGTCAAATGGACTTTGACCGATAACCGTGACGTAGTTCATGACGTCACGATTTCATAGACAGGTGGCACGTTCAATTCCAACGTTCGAGGAGGAAGTTATCACGTTCGGAAGTTTAGGGGCATTTTGGTAATTTTGGTTAAAAGGGGGTCAAATGTTGACTTTTTGACCAGGAGGTCCGATGGCCGAGGGCCAAAGACCATTACGTAGATAAGGACGATACGAATCCGTAGACAGGCGGCACGTCGAATTTGGACGTTCGACGGCGAAGTTACGGTTCACGGAAGTTCGAGTGCACTATTGTACGTTTTACGAGACGAAGATTGTTTGGCAGCAAGTGGGGCCCAGATTTTTATCTTATCTTAAGGCCCAATGGATGAGTGACAAGTGTCACCCATCCAATGGACACCATTTTCCCTTCATGCACCGTGCAAACCATTCCATTTCTTCATTCAAACACACACACCCCTCCCATTACCCGATCTCACTTTCTCACCCAAACCATTCACCCAAAACCCATCCAATCTTCAGCCATGACCAGGCAGAGGACCAGGGAGATTGAGGGAGCTGAGGTGGCCGGCTTGGAGGCCTGAACCGCCGCCCACGGCGGCGAGAGAAGGAGAAACCCACGAGGTACCCGATTAGCCCATTTTAATCTATTTTCCATTTTTGACGTTTTGGATCGGTTTTAATGGTTTTAATGAATCAAATAGGTTGCTAGGATAGTTTTAGGAAGGTTTCCATGGTGGTTGGACTGTTGGGCAGCCGTGGGACGGTTTTGGAAATATTGAACCGTTTGGTTCAAAATCAAACCATAGGATTTAGGTGTTTTTAGCTAGGTTTAATGATTGGAATAGATAGAAAACATGAAAATAGGAATTATAGGATTGATTGGGGTTGAAATCGGACCACAATGAGAGAGTAGGAACGCTGAACCGGTCACACCGGTTCAGCACAGTAACCGGTCCAAAACCAGGAAAAAAACCGGTTTTCTGAGGTAGGTGATGATGAAAAGTGTTTTCGACCTTCTAGGGGCCCGTGAGGGCACGTGGTCCATAATTTGGAAAAGTGTTCAACACGGGAAATCTTCTATTCGATGTAACGAACATTTTGGGACTGGTTTCGTGTTGATCGGACACCGTCTCGATATGTTTCGGGGCATCGGAAGGTTTAGGGTAGGTGTAAAAATAGTTAAAAGTTCGGGAAAATTACGGGGCTTTAGTGGGAGGTTAATTAAGTAGTTAGTAACCTTCTATTAAAATTTGGACAGGTTTGGGAGTCCCGGTGATGGTGATCGGCTCGGGGAACCGTGTGGCACGCAAATCGAGGCGGCAGCTCAGACGGTCTGTGAGTGGACTTTGTTTTCTAAATTGGTGCATGCATAAATGTTTATTATATGTTTTATTACATGTTTGATGATGACATGGGTGCATTTGTATGTGGTTACGTATAAGCACGTATTTCGAGGTATCGGCCTTATACGGTGCTTATACGGGTCTGTATGTCTTTATTGGTCTAAATGAAATGGTTTTGGATTTCAAATGGATAAACTCGGGTATGAGACCCATTTGGTTTTGTCTCGGGCATATGACACTAGTTACGACCTTCGGGCCTAAATCGTGGTCGCGACGGGTGCTATGTGCACAGCGATCGACGATACGACGCTCGCCTCCAGATTGGGATGTGTTCCTTCCGGAGAGGTCACGATGCACGATTCGTGGTCGGGCAGCCTGGGGAGGCTCGACTTCGGAGTGCTGACGGTTCAGGATATCGATCGGTGATGAGTGCACCATGATCTTGTGGTGGTCGCATCGGTTGATTTGTTCACGGCGACATACCAGGATTGAGAGCGGTCCTGGATGGATGGTTGCACGCATCACTATGATCGGAGTCGTGACTGACCCTTAGATATCGGGCACGGTGCCCAGTTGAGTCATATGTTCGGGCACGAAACCCAGTTGTTTTACTCTGATGATTTCGGGTCAGGAACCCTAGATGGATTTCCAAGTTCATGACGGTTTATGGGAACCGGCATGAACTCTGGAAAGGTCATTTTGGTTCATGACGGTTTATGGGAACCGGCATGAACCCTTATTATGGATGTTATGGATCATGACGGTTCAAGGGAACCGGGCATGAATGTTTATGTTATGTATATATATGTATTCATATACCTTCCTTTACTTCTATTATCGCCTCCGGGGAGGGTCGTTGGCCTGGGTGGACCCCGGAGTAGTCACGGAGCACCGACTGAGTGGAGTCACCCCCCAGTTGGGTTCCTTACTCTCAGGAAGGCTATGATTACTATTACCTCGGGTAGGGTCAGTGGTCTGCGGACATTGATCTTGACTTTGAGAGGACTCGGATTGAGACCTGGGTAGCACGCGCGTAGCTTTTGGAAACCGTGACAGGATTGGTTGTGTGAATTATATGTGTATATGATATAAATATGATATATGATATGTGATGTGCGTTTACACAGGTTTTGGGCGGTGGCCCGTATGGTTAGTTTCTTATGATTTGGGCTGAGTCCCTTATGGAGTTGGGCAGTGGCCCGTGTACTTGATTTCATTATGTTTTTCTGGATAAATGGTTTTCGAATGCATGCATGCTTTTTAGTGAAGGGTACAAATGGCTTTCTTATAAACTGTTTTTATAAACTCTTGTTTTGTCCACTCACAGCTTTTAATGTTTTGACTGCCCTTCACGTTGACATCGGATGTGGACTGTAGCAGAGACCGAGATATCACATACCTCCTCCGGATCCTGGCGTACTCTGATGGCCCGGGAGGGCAAAGGTCAGAAATATCCCTTGTCTGACACTTCGTGTCAGACGGGAGCAGGGTTATCCCGCACTAATCCCGGGGGGATTGGGGTGGATCCTGTCACTCTAACCCCTTCATTTTCCATCCAATCTCTTCCTAATTGATTCCATTCTTCCTAATTCAATCCTAGGAATCTAAACCTACGAACCAAAACGCCTAAAACCCACGGGTTCAAATTGTTCTTCACGGTTCACTTTGCCCAGTTCTTCCCCAGGCTTCCCCAGCCTCTAACCCTCATCAAAACCTTCCTATTATCTTGCTAACAACCCCATAAGATCACTCCAAACATCCAAAATTAACCATAATGTCCCAATCGAAATATTGGATTCAAAACAACAAAACCGAGTTACCTCTCTCCACCGTGGACGACGACTCAGCCGATCCTGCCACCACCATCATCAATTCAATCTCCTCTCCCTGCTTCCTTCATGGTTCATGCTCATCAGAGAAGGTTGAGGGGTGTTGTGAGGGGTGGGTTGCACGGGTTATGAGTTTTGGGTTAGTTTGGATGAATGAAACAGATAAGGGAAGGGGTGCATGAATGTAAGGGAATGGGCAATGGATGAGTGACACTTGTCACTCATCAATTGGGCCTGTTCAAAAAGATCTGGGCCGCAATTAGGACAAAATCCTTTTTCGCCTCGTAAAGCGTGCCACCGTAAATAGTTCCTCGGAATTTCCGTGAACCGTAACTCTTCCGTCGAACGTCCGATTTCGATGTGCCGCCTGTCTACGGATTCGTATCGTCTCAATCTACATAACGGTCCTCGTCTCTCGGCCATCGGACCTCCCAGGTAAATATTCAACGATTTGCCCCTTTTCAACCAAATTACCAAAGTACCCTCGAACTTCCGAAAATCATAACTTCTTCCTCCTACGTCGGAACCAGGCGTGCCACCTGTCTATAAACTCGTGATGTCCCAAAATACGTCACAGTCATCGACCAAAGTCCATTTGACCGCCTGAACGAAAAGTCAACGATTCGCCCATTATAAGGGTAAAATCGTCATTTCGCCCTGCTCGTCAATTAATTCTCGTCTAATCCCCGATTAGTCTCGCTAATCCTTCATTAATTCTTAATTAATCCCGATAATTCGGACAAGTTGTTACATTCGATATATTGAGTTAAATTGTCAAACAGGAGCAGGACACATCCCACGATAATCCAAAGGGATTAGTGATAGGTCTTCAATTAAACATTATTTTATATTATTTTATTCCCTTTATACTTGACTTTTATTATTAAATTAATAAAAAAATTGGAGAAAATAATATATTTTGTGAGATTTTTGCAGAAATAAATAAAGCATGAAATTCTGAGCATTTCGGTGAAAGAATCGTCCCAATCGGAATTTTAACGAAAAAGATATGACTAAAAGAAGGGAGACCACTGAAATTTGCTTGGAATTTCGGTGGGAAGCTGCTGAAATCCAAAAGCCCAAGCCAAAAACCAGCAGCCCTATTTCCTCATTTTCAACCATTTTGGCTGATTTTTCAAACATCTTTTTCCCCAAAATCAGCTTATTTTCTCCAAAAATCACCCAATCTCATCATTTCCATCACTTCCTCATGTATTATTTTATTGTTATTTTTATATTTTAATTTTGTACTTTTATTTAAACAATTGTGGCACTCCCTCTATAAATGGGAAGGTCATTTCATGTATTTGGAGTCCCCCAATTGTCCACATTTTGTTCCCTTTTTAGTTTTAGTTATAAGTTTTTCTCTCTTTTTTTCACTCTTCATTTAGTTCATCTTCTTTCTATTTTGTTCATTATTTTTGGGGACCATTTGTAACTTCTTGTAATTTTCTTCTTAATTAATTATCTTAGTTTCATTTTCTTTATTTTGTTCTTAGAATTTCTTAAACTTATCTTTAATTACATTTTTATGCTTTCCGTAAGAAAAACCTAAGGCTATTTAATTCTAAGGCAATTCAAGAGTTTTTAAGACCAAATTCTTCGTATTTCTTCCTCCATCTTCACACGGTTCTACCTGCTGTCAAGGTTCCTTGTGAAAAATCATGTTTTTCTACTTAAACTCTTGTTATTGTTTCAGTTTTACTTATAATGCAATATTTGTGTTGGTATTTTCTTTATAACATTTGTACGTATGAATACAATCTCCATGTGTTTTACTTTTTGAATTTCTTTTACTTCATATGTTTTAGTGCTCTATACTTCAATTTGATGCTAAGTGTCGGCCGTTGTCGGTGCACTTAGCATTTGATTGAAGAGATTTTAATGTCGGCCACTATCGGTGCATTTAATCACAAACAAAAGGTAAATCATATTATAAGTGTCGGCCGCTGTCGGTGCATTTATAATATGAAAAACGTATGCATATAAGGGAGATGATGAAGGTAGGATTTCCTGATTGATTCAATATAAATATGATGTTAGAGTGTTAGTAAAAATTGTATTTAAAGGAAGTTTATTTTAGGAGTAGTTTTAAATAATGTTATTGTTAAGTTTAATTTAATTCTTAGTTAGTGTTTTTTTTAGTTTAGATTACAAATCTTTTCAAACCCCCCCCCCCCCCCTTTAATTCTTTATTCTTTTATTCTTTTATTCATTAATTCTTTAATTTATTAATTCTTTATTCTCTTATTCCTTTATTCTTTAATTTATTGATTCTTTGATTATTTAATTCTTTTATTATTTTATTCTTTAATTCATTAATTTATTTATTATTCTTTTATTTATTATTCTTCTCACTAACATATCATTAATGTTCCCTAATTTCCCCGGTTAAGAACGATCCCTATTTACCAATACTACATCTACACACAAAAAGGTTTAAATTGCATAATACTCGAATTACGTGTTTAATTTAATGCGTAGTTTGGGCGTTGTCAATTAGGATGTGTCCTGTCAAGTGATGGCGTATACTAATTATATTCATTTCCCTTCCATAAACCCTTTATTCACCCAAAGGCTTTTTACACTATTCCCTCTTATTCAATTACTAATATAAATCTCCCAAATTAATTTATAACCTTTTCCTTATTTTTTTTACCACACATATATATATATATACTCAATTTACCGTAACACTAATTGGGTTCCAAGTACCTATTAATTTTGCAGTGGGCAATATAACTATCTAAAGATATGTGATTTCATAATTAGAATGAAAACTATTACATAATTACCAAAACACAATTCCATGTAAACTTCTAAAACATTCAACTTATAATTCTTTATAAAACCTTGTCATAAATATAATGCACTTTCAAACCCTTTGGATGATTAAATCAAATGAGTGTATACCACATAATCATATTAAGTGTAACTCACGAAACATATTAAACATATCCAACATTTAATATCATTGAATTCAGAGTGAAAAGAGAATCATTTTTCACATTGAATATTCCCCAAATTTGGTAAGACGTGCACTCACGTGCCGCCTTTGTTCCCTGCGCGTGGTGGCCACACGCCACCACGCTTCATCTTCAACTTGGGCTCGACCCAATTTTCTGCAGCCGGGTCGCCCACGACCCGCGACTCTAACCCAGCTCATTATTTCTCATTTCTTAATCATTTTAGACGATTTGAACATCAAAAATCATTGTTTCAAGCCCAGAAAGAGATCTTTGGCCTTAAAAAGAAGAAAACTTACCTCGAGATTATGGTTCCACAATTTAGGCTTCTCGGCCATGGTCATTTCTCCTCTCAACTTTGTCCTGAGTTCTCTTCTTCAACTCACTCTTTTCTCTCCAATTCTCTCCACCTACTCCTCTGTTTTTCTTTTTGTTCCATTTCCCTCTCCTTTCTCACTTCACCTTTCACTTTTCTCTTTTTTCAGTCCTTGAGCACCGAATTTCCTTTCACAAGTACATACATACATATATACTTGGATAAGTCGATGAAAGGAATGAAGGAGAAAACTAAAGAGTTTTCTAGAAAAGTCTAGGCTTCATGGAAATTACCAAAATTCCCTTAGGCCTAAAATGACCAAAATGCCCTTACTTTCTTTTGACTAGTAACGTGTTTATCCGAACTCCATTTTCGACATATTTCATGTCTATGAACATAGAAGGTCGAGGTCTTTGTAATAGTCTTTTCAAAATTTCTAAAGGACGTCCCAATTAAAAAGTCAACCTTTTGACTTTGATCAAAAGTCAACATTTTGACTTTTATGGGAAAAATAGTCATTATTCACCTTTTCGAACATCCAGGGTGTTACGTCTCCCCCACAAATTTAATACCTTTTATCTCTTCCTTGATTTTTTTTTTTTTTGCTCTTTTGACTTAGAGATGCAACTTAGGCCTGAATCCGATTTTAGAAATTTGGGGATAACTAGTAACAATCTGGGGTCGGGTCACAAGAAAGTTCAGTTCTTCCATTTCTGACTGTACTGGTTTGTCTTTCCAAATGCCTCTAAAGGTATAAAGTAAGAATGGGTCCATCTGGCTGAAGCCTTAGCCTCCCACAAGAGCATGTCATTATGCATTACGCCCACAAAATTTTAAAATGGATGGGTACGTTGTGATTCGATACGGATATTGTCAATATATAAATCCAAACTGTTAAAATCTTAACGGTTCAATACGGTTTAAATTTTTTAAAAATAGAAATGAAGGCTTTTTTATTCAAACAGTTACTAAAATGAAGGCGTTTTGATGCAAACAGTTACTAACAATTCAGTTTGAAACCGTTTAGGCATAAAAAAAAATATCAAAACCGTTTAGGCATAAAAAAATAATAATAATGCAAAAAAAGCAGAATAATCAATACTTAAAATTATGTATATTAAGTTTGCACATAATTGAATTGCAAATAATACTACCATATTAAAATTTACTAAATAAGCATTACTACTTAATAATCTTTTATCATACTCTTATATGTGTATTCATCTATTTATTTGTGTATATCAAAATATTTTTTTATTTTTATTATTTTTACATTTTATTAATAATAGATTTAAAAATTAAAAAAAAAATATTCTTCAACTTTTCGATTTGAATTTGAAAAATTTTGAAAATAAAAATTTTAATTCAAATTGTTACTAATGAAATAAAGTCGATCGTTATCACCAATTCTTCAAATCCAGGAAGCCCAATTGAGAAAAAATCCCAATCGATCCAATTCCCCAGCAGATCTCAGAGAAAGAGAGAAATTGGAAAACCCAGAAGATGAAAGGAACGAAAGAGAAAGTGATCTTATTGATGACTGAAGCAGACAAAACAACAATACATCTCTCTCTTTCTCTCTCTAGACGTGTCTCAGCCTGTTTATAGCTGTAAATATTTATATAATAATTCGGTAGGGAAGAAAGGAAGAAAATGGCTTAAGATAGACGAAAGAGACAGAGCAACAACAAAGCTTTTTACCCTCCCACTCGCAAGTCCCACCGACAGTGTTTATGTCTTGTTAGAGACAGAGCATTATCTGTAGAAGGAAAAAAGAAAAACACAACATCTACCTTAATAATTTGATCTTCTGAATCTCTGGATTACCTCAAAAAATTGGAATTTTATGTAATAAACAAAGAAATTTTATATTTTGAAAAAATAAATAGTTCTTGGTCGTTGCTTGTAAATGTCCAGCTAGATATGACTGTTGAGTAATTTTACGGACAGTGTTTTGCGGTCTGTCTTGATGACTTTAGATTTGACTGTACAGTTGTACCCACCGGTACTAGTTTTTGACCGCAAAAAAAAGAAGTTGCTCACTTCTATATATTTTTTTGGGGGTTAAAAAACTGTTCTGAAAAAATTGATTAGGGTAAATTGTTTTTGTTTTATTTGCTAATATTTGGAGTTGTTTAATTTGTTTTCACACAATCACACACCCGATCTATTCTCTTCTATTAATACATTTGAACAACTAAGTTGATAGTTTTTTATTTTCAATGTTATGGATATATGATAGAAATAAATAATAGTAAAAAAAATGATATTAGATAAAGATATAAATTAACTTTATAGAGTTTGAATTTATATCGAATTTAGTTTTTATTTCGTTCATCTATTCTTTAAGTCGTTACGAAATCAAGTTAAATGCAAACTTTTATTCACTAATGTACAAATAGATCAGTTCAATTCAAGCTTTAATTCACTAATGTGCAAATAGTTCTATAGTGGTTAGGGTAGAAATTTGGAGTCACTTAATATTTTAGAATTAAGAGTTGGGTACAAAGATGTAATTAGTCCAATCAGCACTTATACATGTTAGTGCTATCATTTGATAAGTTGATACTGACTATTTATGCAATGCCTCTTGATCTATCGTGTGCATGGATTGAAATATCGGCAGTTTTGCCGATATTTCGACCGATATATCGGAAAATCTCACCGTCGGCATCTAAACAGGGGCGAAGAAATTTGTTCCCCCAATATCCATAGTTTCGTCCAATATCGAAGTATATCGGTGATATTCACCGAAATCTACCGATTTTTTACGAAATTTATCGAGCCCCATCGTGCCTTTGAACTTCAATCCGTGCAGTTTTGACGCCAATGCTAGCAACGGCGACCAGTAGTTGCGAGCAGCAGCATCCATCTTCAGTTCACATCGGCCGCCTTAATCCGCTCTGTTTCCTTCACGGTCTTCGTCTCTCTCAGTCGAGAGTCACTCAACTTTACCTCTTTGTTTCATCTGCTCTGTTTCCTCCACTAGTCCTTCAGACGCTCAAGCAGAGAAGATGAAGACTAAGACCTCAAGCAGAGAACCCTCCAAATATCAGATCGCATGTGGGGATTTTGTATTCCTTTTCTCCGCTCTGCTTGGTTTGAAAGGGTATCAATATCATACCATTATTTAATTTGGATGGTGTGGAATATTGGGGGGTGGAAAAATCCAGAACGCTCCTTCAAGCAATCATGTGCCACGTGGGGTTTGAAAGAGACACGTAATTGAAGAAAGAACTGGTGATTGAATCATCTAATTTGTTTAAGTGTCCTTAGTTTTGGGCTTGAATCGAAAAGCCTTTGAAAGTGAGATTTCCATTATTTGGTAAAACTTGTGCTACTAACTTAAATGCTACAAGGAGTCAAGGTGATTTAAATGCACAGCCCAAACAGTGATTTAAATTTGTCTTAATTAATTTTCCAATTCCAATAACGCCATCAAATCTCATGCATGCTTAAACATAAGGTGAAAATGTCATCAATCTCATGCATGGTTGAAAAGAATATATACTCTAAAAATTATACACAATCAATTTATTATTACGTGTTTAATTATATTATCATTCAACTATAGTAATTTACTTTAATTTATATTTATATTAAAAAAATTATATTTATAGTCATCATCATAATCATATTGTAACATATTATATATCAATACTTATTATATCAAAGTCATTTTATAACTTTTATTAGTCTTATATAGTCATTATTAGATTATTGAGTTTTCCCAAAATTTCATTAAAAAACAAAATTAAGGATTAAATTTCCATAATTTTTGTTAAGAGTAAACAATATCGATATCGATATATCCACGATATGGTTAATAAGAATTTGTTTTATGTCCAATTTTCACTAATTAATGTCCAATTTTCTAGGTTATTATGCATGTAAATATAAACAACCCGATTTTCTAAATTATTAGGTAAATGCAAACTAAATTATTATGCTTATTGTTATGTTTTTAATTATATTAACATTCAATTATATTAATTCACTTCAATTTATGTTTATATTTAAAAACTTATATTATTAGTCCTCTTTAGAATCATATTGTATCATATTATTCATCATATATTTATTATATCAAAGTCATTATATGATTTTATTAGTCATATATAACCATTATTGGGTACTTAAGTTTTTGTCAAAGTTTCATTAAAAATTTCCAACTTTTAAACTAAATTTCCGTCATTTTTGTTGATCGTAAACGATATCGATATTCAGAGCGAGATATCCGTAAATTTGACTAGCGATATATCCGTCGATATCGATATTTCAATCCTTGATCGTGTGTGAGTACGCATCTAATCAATATAGAAAGAAAAAAAATATTTGTTATGAGGCATCTAATCAGTACATAAAAAATGAAAAAAAAGAAGAAGATATTTTGATGTCATAGCTGGGGAAGGAAGAGCCACTCACCCACAAATCATTATGACACATGAGAATGGGGAACACATACGCGTTTAATAAAGTAGTCTGGAGTAAGTTTCGATCTATAATAATTTTTTTTAGTAACTTGTTAAAATTATTGAGTTAGTTTTTTTTCTTGGGTACAAAGGTTAAAATTATTGAGTTAGTTTTTTTTCTTGGGTACGAAGGAAGACTTCACCTAGAAGCATAATAAGCATAGTTAATAGGTTATTTGACATAAATTAGAGACATCCTTATTTTTATGGAAAAAAAAGGGCATTTTATGATGTTATTAGGTGGATGTCCAAAAGAAATATTATTTCAATATAATTATATTATTTTGTTTGAAAGATTTTATGCCTATTTTAGAATATAGTAGTTTCAAATTGAAAATTAAAGACATCTGATAAAAAAATTTGACATACGTATTATATTAACCAAACGAATATTAATGCCTAAATCTAAGACAATGAAGCTAACTCGATCACATTTGAAGTTGGATTGTTAATTTTGAAATTGGATTGTTAACTCGATCACCTTTCTCCCTCGCAACTTTCTCTCTGATTATAATTTCATTCAATTTGTGATCTAATTTCATTCAAAGGTAGAGGTTGGTTTCCACCAAGATAAAATGTCTATGAAGAAATGGCTGTTTAGGAATTTTGATTCTGTTTAAATTCTAAGTGACCCAAAGCTAATCCGTGTTAAGAAAGGACAGAAGGAAGCATGGACAAATAGTGAGCTCTTTATTTGTTGAATCCTGATGTCATACAGCAAATGGATGATGAACAGTCTCCTCCACTTAGACGGAATGGAGGCTACAGTTGCCCATACACATACATGTATACATACTTAGATTCAGTTTCGGTTTGAATATTGCCAGTGTAAGATATTGTTTTTGGGAGGTAAGTATGATACTAGCCATATGCTGGAAGCTTAGAAGTCAGGTCGGCAGCTGGAAGCTTCATCGTCAATTCAGTCTGAGTGTTATTTAAGATTTGATTGTGTAAGCTTTTTGTTTATGTACATGCATAAATATTTTACCTTTTCGTATTTCCACTTGATCAAAGTGAATATGTAATCTCCTTATGCAAATTATTCATGGTGTCATTATTGGAACTTGAAACGGGGCTTCTGTTTTTCATTTTCTCCTTATTCTTGTTGACTGCAGTATATGCACAACTTTGTTTCTTGTTTCAATGTCGCGTTATTTGTGTTTTCGTTTAATCTATTAATTTGAAGCAAATCTTTTATTCCATTGTATTCATTGGTAAATATGTCATCTCTGGCAATTGTGTTGTAGTTATCAACACCACTGCATTTTCATTTTTGCGGTTAAAGATGAACTTTTATATTGCAGTTAGCTTTTTTATGGTAGAGAAGAATCTTCACGTTTGAAGTTGCTTGTAGGCCTGGAAATGGGTCGTGTCGTATCATGTACTCTATTTTACTTATTTAAACTCAATCCGAATCCGACCCGTTTATTAATCGTGTCAAAACATGTAAACCCGAACCCGACCTGTTTATTAAACAGGTAACCTGAACCCACCCGTTTAACCCGTTTATTAAACGTGTCGTGTTGACCCGTTTAACCTGTTTAACCTATTTAACTTGTTTAACCCACTAGATCTAGTGAGAAGAATCTTAAATATTTAGTTTTTTTATGGTAGAGAAGAATCTTCACGTTTGAAGTTGCCTGTCAAAACTCAAAACTGATCAAGACACCCTAAGAGAAGGGTACCGGTATGTAACTTTTATTTCCTGTTTTTCCACGTGGTAGGCTGCAGTTGACCTTTTAACATTAATGCTTATTAGACACATTTTTTTTATGATAGGTTCATAAGATGATACGGATAGATCTTGGGAGCAAAGGCTGGTAAAACGATGCTATGACAAGCTGTTTAAAGAGTATCCTTGCAAACTGGTGCTATTTTCCTTCTGGATTTCCTTGAAATATATGATTGTCAACTTGTTTAGCCTAAATGCTGGTTTGATTCTTTCGGTATACTTGGTAGAATTTTTCAACAAAGTTGGTCAGAGTCTATTTCACTTTGTGGAGTGGGGAGAAAGGAGGAGGGGGGAAGGAGTGAGGTTGGTGCAGACAAGCTGAATACTTGGTTTGTTACTCATTTGCCTTGCCATTTAGATATTACTAGCAATTAGACCCGTTGTCAGGGTCGTTGAATTGAGTATTACTAATTGTTCATAAATGAGCAGTGATTTTTTTATATCTATAAAGGAAAAGAAAAAAAATATAAAGGAAAAGGAAAAGGAAAAGAAAAAAGAAAGAAAAAGGTTTTGATTTTTTTTAATATGTATAAAGGAAAAGGAAAAATATATATATAAAGGAAAGGGAAAAAGGAAAAGGAAAATTGAAAAAAAAAAAAGGAAAAAAAGAGAGGCCAGAATTTAAAAAACACTGTAGATCTATAGTGATTTTTCCAATTCTCTTTTAGTATAGATATAATATTGTTGGATATTGACCGCCACTGTCTTGCTAATATTTCTTGTTGTCTCCACATTGTATGCTGAATCTAGATGGTTGCTAAAACAAATTGCTTCATTGATTGTTGCCTTAAACTTGTTCAAGATACTGCATACTGTCATTGCAAATGGAAGCTTGTGCTACCTATTTATGTTTTAGCTTGTAATATTTTATTTAGATTTTTTGTGACGGTGGTTTTTAGTTCAAATTCTTAAATCGTTTGATTTTTATTCAGTCAAATCTAAATTATTGGATAAATAACAATTTGAAGCAAATCGATTAGCAATTTTAACATATTCATATCTATCCCTACTTAGCAATTTTAACATATTCATATCAGTTAAACAAGTCAATTTTCCCTATTTCTTTCTTATTTTTCTTTTTAATTATTTAACAATAATACTAGGAATACCACTTGAAATCTCACATTTTGTATCTCACTCTATATGGTATCTGATGCATACAACATCATCATTTTTAATTAATTATTTCATTATTTTTAAAATAAAATCAAATATTTAAAAAGTTTAAATTAAAATACAATAAAACCAAATAAAAACCAAAAAAGAATTGAATGCCCTGGACTCTGCTACCAGGGACCTGCGACCAGCGTTCTTGCAAAATCCCAGCAATCGGCGACGTCGCACAATATCCCAGCGACCAGTAATTCGCCTGAAATTTCAGCAACCAGCTATCTCTCCCTTCTCCCTGCAACCAGCGATCTCCCCCATTTCCCAGCGACCAGCGAGCATCCCCTGCGACCGCCACCAGTAGCCATCACCAGCGATTCGGTCGCAGTCCCTTTTAAATTCAGGTCTGGTATGGTGCTTCAGTCCCCTCTTCAAACTTCGAATTATTTTCAGTTCTTATTTAGATGAAATTGAAGGATGTGCCCAATGGGTTTTTTTGTTTGTTTGTGGCATGCTCAGGTTTCCATCAAGTTTGGGACGAGGGTAGACGATCTCCTTGTAGATAATGCACAAGTTGTGGGTGTCAAAGTTTCTGATTCAGTTGACAGACAGTCTAATAGCCAGAAATGGGATTATGATGTTGTTCTAGTTGTTGGGCATTCATTTCTGCGCGTGATTTCTATCAGACTCTTCTAATCACATAAGTGCGTGATTTCATTCCTGTGAGTTCCTTTTCGTCTTCTTTCGTATGAATTATTCAAAGAAACTTGTTACTATCTATGCATGTATCATTTTGACAGTTGACTATCTGGGCTCCCAACTTCATTGATGGGCTGTGGTCAAGCTGTGGAGATGTGGATAATTGTCTTTACGACCGACTACAAAGACAAACTAGATCCAGCATTGTTAAGACCAGGCCGAATGGATATGCGTATTCACATGTCTTATTGCACACCTAGTGGATTCAAGATCCTTGCCTCTTAACTATCTCAGAATAAAAACTCACATTCTCTTCAATGGAATTGAAGAATTTGTGAGGGGAGTGGAGGTGACTCGGGCAGAGATTGCTGAAGAACTCATGAAAAGTGAAGACCCCAATACAGCGCTTGGAGGACTAGTTGCATTCCTCAAGAACAAGAAGATGATGAGCTGCAATGTAGAAAGCCAAAGTTGACGAAACAGAAGTCAATAAAGAAGAAAAATAATTCCAGTAGTAAGGGAAGCCAATATACATAGAAATGGAAAACAAACTTCACCTAAGCTGTTACTTGAAAAGCTCCCTTTCCTTCAAAGAAATCATGTTTGGATCTGCAAAAATATATAATATATTGCAGACTACAACATCTCCAGTTCTTGTTTATGCTCCCTGTGACCAATTATATAAACAATAACAAAGCAAGTGCAGTGTATCCTATAGTAATTCGCATATTTCACAGGTCCTTTTGTGACCTGGAATAAAAGTAGAAGAGCTTTATACTGAAACTAATACTTGAATTATGATATTTCATAATACATGTATTCCTACCTGAGAGAGAAATGCAAAACCAAAATCCATAAATTACAAGGGGCCTGTACATTCCGCTCATTGAAAAAAGAGACTTAAGAAAATAACGGGGAATGCCCATAAGAGGGCAAAAGAGAAAAAGATGATGCAACAGAAATTTACAGCACCGTGGGGACTTTAACACTGGTAGACAGAGTAGCTCTTGCTCTTCCACAAAAACCTAAAAGGTTTTGTCATCGTTCTTCTTGAGATAGATTTGCATAACGGCTTGGTTTCAGGCGGAGTAATTGGCATGTCTTTATGCTCCACAGACAGTTGCACCTCCGGCTCGGCAGGTGGATGGTCTCTTTGTCTCTGCTCACGAAATAGCATTAAAAGCTTCTGAGCCTTCTCTTTTCCTCTTGATGTACCATTCACGGAAATTGACACCAACGAGGGTATGACCCCTTCCTTTAGGACCATATGACTGCATTTATCATTCCCGTTGCACAACATAAAGAGACATGAGACAGCTTGCTCCTGCTCAATGGGCACTTCAGCCTCCAAAACTGCTGCTAGCGCACTGATAAGACTCGAATTTGATATCATTTCATCTCTTGCAGAACTACTGGAACCCAAATTTATCAAAACAGCTATACACTTTTCTATCCACATATGGTCACCAGCGTCTGCCAGAAGGCACTGAAGACCACTGATAATATCAGCTGAAACAAGACAAGGAATATTTGAAGGAATGCCAGAAAGATTATATAGAGCATGGAGGGCATCAAGCTTGCATTGGGTTTCAACCTTGGCTTGAAGGAGCTGGGTTAAAAAAGGCACAGCAGGGCTTGTGCCAATTATAGGCTTGGCTTCTTCAAGGCAGGAGAGATTCAGATAGAGGGCTGTTGCAGGTCCATGAGAAATGGGATTGGAGATCATCTTCTCCAGCAACGAAATTACGCTTGATGCTAACATTGTTTCCTTGTTTCTGAAAAACAATTGTAGAATCAAGTTACTCTAAAGTTTCCAATGCATGCCGAATGATCAATGGAAAATCAAATGTAATAATTTAAAGAATACTCTAATTCAAAACAAGTCAAAATCATAGATCAACAATTAAAATAAGTAAATAACTGATGTTCAAACACAGATCATTTTACTTCAGACCAAAACTCCCTGATCTCAATCAAAAGTCCAAGCACCCATGTGCAGCAAATATAAATCTACCATTTTCTGCTGTTCCATGAAAATATCTAAAAAGCGAATACTTTATAATGCTAACTTAATTCACCAAGTAATTCCAACAGATAAAATACACAGCCCACGAAACTGATTCGTCTCAAATCCTTCAAATCATTTGCTAGAACTCTGAATGACTGAATCCATAAGAATTTTCAGCCAACAAAAGACTACATGAAACAAACAAAAAACTATTTGCATCTTTTGAAGGATGTTAGGAAGAATACTAGTCCAAGGATTAAGAGTTCAACGACAACGCATTATATCTTTACACACAAATCAATGCGAATATGAACACAATGCAGAAAAAAATTATGGGTATGTTGCACCATTTACCAGGCAAATTCTTATTATTAATGATGCTAGGTCTCTGAATTTCAAGTATTCAGTAACCCACCTGATAGAAGTTTAACAATGAATCAAATTATTTCAACCCAAGGTCAGTAGTCACACATGAGATTCTGCTGAAATTTGAAATCGTTAATATACCTGCTATTGTTGACAGCAAGGTTGAAGAGAGCCATGGCTCCACTTTCCTGGGCTAAAACATTCTCTTCACGTAAAGCTAAGCTCAGAAAGTTTATAAGTGCTTCAACAAATCCATTAGCACCCATATACATCCTGGCCTCCTCATCATCCTTCAGCAAGAACCTTATATGCTCCACAACGTTGCACTTCTTCCTGAAGTCTTCCCCTTCATTTAAAACCATTAAAAAATCCTGATAACTTTCAGAAGCATCAACCTCAGACTCTTCCTCCACCAGAGACACATCTTGTGTTTCATTTCCGACAACCTCGTTTATTATATTACCCTCCTCCAAAGGAACCACCTTGACACTCTTCAACTTGCAAGAACCAACACTACCCACAGATTTTGAATTAGTTGACTCAGACTCGGAAAATGCAAGCCTCCAATAGTTGAGGTCAAGAGACTCTGGGGGACCATCAGGAACAGAAATTCCGTTCTGTTCACACCAACTGGAAATGAGACCTTTGACACAGTAGTTGGGCGTTAAAGAAAGATGAGACAACTTCTGTTGACTCTTTGGGCAAGTATTATGCCCATCGCTAAACCATTTCTCAATACAAATCCTTTCATAGGTTTGACCAGAAGCAATGATGACCGGATCATACATAAGCTGCAATGATATTGGACACCTCAATTCTTCAGGTGGAAGAGGCATCTGACCTGACCTCCGATTGCTTGGCTTGGAATTGAAAGAACTCTTAAAATTAAAAGAACTAAGTTTTGACAGCTGTTTGTCGAATGCTTGACCATTACTCCCAGTTCCAGTATCCTCAGCAGAACCCTGAACAGTGGGAGAACAAGGTGCAGAACCCTGTGAATCGTTGTCATCTGAGATTTCACTTCTAAACAACTTAGAGTATTTTCTCATAAGATGTAGAAGATACGCCACAATTGACTCTTTCCGCTTATCTTCCTCACCACGGGCTCTTTGAATGAGTTTCTTTAGCGCTCTTCTCTCAGTAAGAGCTGCCCTAGAAGAGGTAATACCAAGTCTGATAGCAGCCCGATGAAAAGATTCTAGCTCATTACTGTCATTACAATTGTCAAACTTTCTCCCTTGCTGAAGTAGTGCAATTATTTCATCGCCAATTTGCTTCTCTAAGGGATCAAGTGAGAAGAGCGTACCCTCAAGTTCACTAAAAATTTCTTCGATCTGAAACAAGTCCAACGATACACAGGGTTAGGGGCACATCTAAGTGACATAGAGAATATCGTCAACAAAGAATGCTAGCATCACCAGTTAACTTCAAGAAACTTCATGAAAAATACAATTATCTTCAACGGCACTTACCAGGAAAGAAAAAGAAAAAGAACCTTGAAGAATAATTACCTGACAACCAATAGATTGTGGAACAATATCTTCAACACGCCTAAGACTATCCATGAGAGAACATCTTGCCTTCTCAAATTTTGAGAGCACAGAATCCCCAGTTATAGCCTGAATGATAAGAAGGAATTTAACCAATATACGCAGAACATCATATATACACACAACATCACCAGGATTGGACAAAACAGAACTGTATAAAGTACCAAAACAATACTGAGGAAAACCTACCAAGTAAAGTTTACTACATTCTGAGCAATGTTGAAGAACATTCTTAGTCTTTTCAAGTGCTACATGCAATGAGCATAAAGCTTGGATTCCAGACTTGCTCCGAGGTCGAGCTGCTTCCAAAGAAGGAAATATTGACATTACTTTGCAATAAATCGCAGAGAGCACCTTGCACAATTCTCCATGCAACTGCATTAGGAAGCAAAGGCATCAATCAACGAACTAAAGAGATAAAACCATACGAGAAAACCCATGACTTCAAAAGCCAATACAAGTAATTAAAATGTATTGCCAATTATTTCTCATTAATACCTTGGCGTCACTGGCCGCAAATAAACTTTCTTCCACCTCTGAAATATCCATGATTCTAGCTCACTCGAAAAACTACAATGCAACTTTACATATCTGCATTGCTAAAAAGGATAGTAACATTGAATTAGCAAAGGCAAAAAAGAAGCTTCTCGTTTAAATGTTTTAGAGAATTAAATCATAAATAAACCGAATCACTACTACTAATGCTAATCCTTGGTAGCATGGGCTAAAGAGGCATGGCACTGAAAAAAATCACATCTACTGCTGGGTTCCTTTGTAAACCAAGGATTAAACCAGAAAACATAAATAAGCACAAGCATATAACGTGATATACTCCATTTTTCCAGGCTAAAAATGAATTCAAGTAAAATTTCAAAAAGTGACAATAGAATTATGTCCACTCATTCATTTGTTCGCATTGGAATATTTATAGAACGAACCCGTATACGGAAACATTTACTTTCTGAAAAACCAAATAGAGCATTCAAAACTCGATACAAAAAAACGAGGCTAAGCCCTTAAGAAATCCAAAGCAACAAAAAAAAAAGGATGCACAGTTGAATCAGACAAATATATAGTATCAATGAAATTAGATGGTAAAAAAAAAATCAAACAGAAAATAATTGATTTAGACATTTCATCCAATGGGAAAAAGATAAGAATCCAAGAGAAGAATGTCGATTAGCAATTGATTGGGACATTTCATCCATTCCACAAAAAGCACCAATTTTTTTTTAGAAAAGACTCGATAACCGAAGAAGAGAATCGAAAATGACCTTGTTTGAAACCACCATATCCAATCAAAACTCCAAGCTTGTGCGCACAGAAAGATGAGAAATGTGAGAACCCCGCAATTATAGAAGAAGGCTACACTAAAAATGAAAGTTTACAGCCACAACGCGCCAATTGCTTTACGATGCAGATGCGGAACCGAAAAACACAAAACACGGAATTCGTGATAACAAACTGGAAATTTACAGCTCAATGTGGGTATCAAAAATTTAGAAATTAAAATTTCTGTTGCACAGGATAAGTGGCTAGGGTTGGGAGCTACAGAGGCTTCATGAAACAGCGTTTTGGCAAATCCCAGCAACCAAACAGAAAATTAGGGTTCCTTGGATGATCTGTACATTCCAATTTCATTAGAGTTAGGGTTGTGGATTCAAAAATAGATGAGCGAATTCCTCGGAGCTTTTAGGGAGGGAGGGAGAGATGGGGGAGAGATTGGATTTTCTTTTTGGTTATTCTGGGCAGGGGCGCAAATGGGACACAGAGAATATTATTAGAAATGATCGAAAAATAAAATATTCCAATGCCCTTTGTTTAAATAGAAAACAAAATATTTTATAAAATAAAAATATTGGGGTTGAAGTCACATGAAGTATAAAATCTTTATCCAAAATATATATAACATCTCTATTCTCCTCCAATAGTATTCTGACATATGACAATGAATAAATAAAATATTTATACAGTGAGTTGAGTAGCCCTTATTGAAAAAATAAAAACATTGAAAATAAGCGTGAGATTTGGAGGGTGGAGATATGATCTTGTAATTCTATTTTATTTTGTGATCATTTTTACATTATTCTTTTTGAAATGTTGATTCTGCATTATTCAATTTATCTTCGCCGCTTTTGTCTCCCTGATTCACCGGCCGACAGTTGCCGACCTCCTCGTTTGTCGGTTTGCAGATCTGTCATAAATGTTCGGGAATGACGAAATTGCCATGTAATTGAAAATTGTGGTGGCAAAGGGAGGGAGAGGGAGAGGGAGGGATCGTGGTGACTAGTGAAGCACTCCGGGTAGGCATGATTGGCTGCTCATTTCCTATTGCATTTCGGTGACATTCCATTAACATGTAAATTATGCCCCTATTAAAGTTTTTGTTTTTAGAAATGCTCGTATTAAAGATAATTTTGTCTATAATTGTAATTTTTAATACAGCAGAAATTCTCTATAATGTATTGATAATACATAAATATTGTTCCAATTTAATAATGTTTAATTAAATAAAATAAAGTTTCACGTTATTTTCTTTAATTTGATATCTTTAGATTTTTTTACGAACCGTAATCAATTTTAAAAGAAGGAGACTTATAGAAATAAATATGAACCCAAGAATTTTAAAAAAGATGAGCTAAATTTTAGAGTAACCCATATTTAGTATTAGACGTAAATATGTCAAGTATGTCTAGTTCAGTTGGTTCTAGTATTGACTTGTAAACAATTGGTTTCAAGTTTGAATCTCGATTACATATTGTATGAAAAAAAATTAAAAATTCTCTCATCTCCTGTGATAAAAAAAAAGTATTAGACGTAAATATAGTTGTATATGTGGTAAAAGTTGTAAATTATTGCTGGTTCTATCAATTAAAAAAAATACTTAATTTATAAGGACATTATTATATGTACTAATTCACATTGCCTTAAAATAAAAATTTAAGTAAAATTATAATATGACTGTTTGTTCTATTTTTTTCTTAATTAAAAATATATAGTTATATTTGCTAAAATATATGTTCTTTTTCATAGTAATATTAGTTTTTTTTTCCTATTTTAGAAAAGTTCTTAATATCGAATGCAGCAAGGACTAGGAGTAAGAAATAGGGTTGGGTACGGTTCGGTGTGGTACGATATTTGGTGATATCGAAACCATATTATTTAATTTTAATGAGTTCGATACGTTTCAATATTCCACAATTTGAAATTGATACCAGACTGTACCGTACTGATTAAATTCGGAATAGTTTCAGTACGGTTTCGATTTTGAGCCAAAATTTTATGGATTTAGGATTTAGGTGAATGCTAATGAGGAATTATGGTTTCTAGTGACACGCCCCACCCTCAATCCCCCGGGATTAAGGGCTAAGTCGTGCTCCCGTCTAATTTACGCTTGACACGAAGGATAAACCGACGTCCAACCTCCATGTGACACGTAAGTCAGACAAGGGATTTCCATACAAACCGTTCAACGCTTCCGGACTTCTCAGAATGCGCAGACTCTACTGTGGATCGCGTATGTGATGTCTCCGTCTCTCTCTCGACCAACAGCTAGCACCGCAACAAGCTGGTGGGTATCGAAAACACAAAAAGACTGTGAGTGGACAAAAATAAAGAATAAGTTCAAAAACAGTTATCAGGAAACCACAATTACAATTGTACCCTCCGTTTTAAAAACCAATGCATGCATATCAAACCATTCCATCAAAACATTCTATATTCAAATGATTCAAACCGTTTAAGAGAAAAAACCGAACTCATTTTCCTTTTCTCAAATCCCGGGCCTTAGCCCAAAACCATCAAAATCCGTTCATCCGGGCATAGCCCAAAACATCGGAAAACTAGTATTGAAAACCATCATCATCAAATCTCAGTGAAATCCAAAACACATTTGAAACCACATTTCCATCCATCGAACCTATTGGATCTATCCGAGTCTTTAAACTCAATCCAGGCCTCAATATAATCCAAGTCTTTAAACTCCCGAGTCTTTAAACTCAACAAGCCTACGGGGGAAAATCAATAAATCCGAGTCTTTAAACTCCCGAGTCTTTAAACCTAATCCAGGCCCACCCCCATCATAATCATATCCGGGTCCTTAAACCCAATAACCAGATCCAGAAAATCCAATCCAAAACCGTTTGAAAACCATTTTCAATTTCCGAATCTGAATCCACAATCTCATCTGGATCCCGAATCTAAACCCAGTATCATATTCATCATCCATTTCCAAATCCGAGTTCGAAACCGTCATTCCTTAAGCTGGCATCCGGAATAACCATTCCGAACCCAAACACGGAAATCCTCTTTCAAGTTTCCAAAATCGAATCCAAAATCGTCATTCTGAAATCCGATTCAAAAACCTGAAATCACGTTCTTTAAAACCACTTTTATGAATTGAGCTTCAAGCCTGAAATCACTTTTCATCCATTTCAAATCTTTAGAAAACAAATCGTATTTCAAATCCCGAAATCAAATCATTAAAACCATATTCAAATCACAACCTCGATCGAAATCTCGTAAAACACGCAATTCCGTAAATATCTTGAAACCATGCAAAACCGTAAACCATAGAGATCATAAATCAAAGCATATAATCACGTATAGAAAACATATAAAAACATATCTGCATGCATCAAGAGCAAGAAAGAAAAGTTGTCAGGACCGGTCCCAAATCCCTCGGGATTAACCTGGGACCCGCCTGATCCAGTCTGACACAAAGTGTCAGACCAGCGAAAATTCCATCTCTAGCCTTCGTCGGGGCTATCAGAGTGCGTCAGGATCGTAAGAGGAGGGGAATGATGTCTCATCTTTGCTACAGCCCGCATCCGCGATCAACTTGAAGGGTATTAAAACAAGAAAACTATGAGTGGACAATTTAAACAATTCATTAAAAACCTTTTCGCATAAAGAAATTTATGCCCTTCATAAATACATACGCATGCATTCGAAAACCGTTTAGTAAAACATTCATAAAATCATTCAATTTATCAAACATATTCTTGAAATCATTCAAGGGTTCATACCCGGTTCCTATAAACCTTCATGACCCACAAACACCTTTCAAAGGTTCATACCGGTTCCCATAAACCGTCATGAACCATAAATCCATTTGTGTCCTCGACCCGAAATCACAATCTAAAACCCGTAGGTCAAATCAATAGGGACTCATCCCAAATCACATCAAGTGGGTCTCAGCCTAAAACCATTCTCAAAATATCACAAACAGGGTTTCCGCCCCAAATCACTTTCACAATTTCAAATACGGGGGTCTCCGCCCCAAATCACTTTCTGAAACATAAAACACAGGGCCTCCGCCCTCAAATCTCGTATACGGGGTCGCAACCCCAAACCACTTTCTAATCATAAAACATAGGGTCTCCGCCCTCAAATCACTTTTCCATAAAATCTCATACGTACTGTCATACGTATAACCCATCCGCGGCACTTCCGAGAAGATGCCAACTCGGGGCACACAACCCCTAGGGACACACATCCCTGATATAGTCACGATGTCAATCTCTATACTAGTGTGCACACTACTCGAGGTCTCACTCCGATTCCTCTCCCAGGAATCTCCATCTGGGAGGCTCAATCACTGGATCTAGTCCGAGCTCTCTCTCTGGATCTAGTCCACACATCTCTCCGGAATCTGGTCCGGGACCACATCATAATAAGTAATCTTCACTCCTGGAACGGGATCCCAATGGGGATACCCACTCTGGTCTGTGGATCGTGACTCTCCAGGTCGACGGTGGAGGAGACCATATAAATCATGGACGGTTCAATCACATTTTCAAATACTCTTTTCTTTCTTTCTCAAATCACTTTTCAATTGGGTCTCAAACCCGATTCATTTCAACAGGATTCCTCGAATCCGATTCAAATCCATTTCACACGCCTCGACCTAAATCCTCAGTTCAATAGGGTCTCACGCCCGAATTCTCATTTCATAAAACCGAACTGGGACTCAAGCCCGATTTCACAATCAATAGGGCCTCAAGCCTGATGCCACGACTAACTGGGCCCTAAGCCCGAACCCATAAACCAACAGGACCTCACGTCCGATTTCACAACCAACGGGGCCTTATGTCAGGGCCCACCCCTAATCCCCCGGGATTAAGGGCTAAACCCCGCTCCCGTCTAACTTACGCATGACACGAGGGCCAAACAGACGTCTAACCTCCGTGTGACACGTAAGTTGGACAAGGGAGTTCCGGTCCGACCGTTTCAACAACTTTCGAACTTCCTAGAGTGCGCAGAGTCTACTGTGGAACGTCCATGTGATGTCTCCGTCTCTCAACCAACAGCCCGCACCGCAACAACCTGGAGGGTATCGAAAACACGAAAAGACTGTTAGTGGACAAAAATAAAGTATAAGTTTAAAAACATTTATCAGAAAACACATACATTTATACCCTCCGTTTTAAAAACCAATGTATGCATATCAATTTCATATCACAAAACCATGTACGAAAAATCAAACACATTTTTCTGATAAAAAAGTCAACTCTTTCCCCCTAGTTTAACCAAATTACGGTAATGCCCTAAACCTTCCGAATATCATAACTTCCTCCTCAGATGTCGGAATTGGGCATGCCACCTGTCTACGGATTCGTGACATCCCAAACTATGTCACGGTCGTCGGTCAATACCCAATTGACCGCCCGAACTAAAAGTCAACTATTTGCCCAACCTAGGGGCAAAATCGTCCTTCTCCACCAAAGTCCAAAAGTACCCAACTAACCTCCACTTAGGCTCACTAATCCTTTCTTAAACACTCCATTAAGCCTAGTTTCAGTGACGGGTCGTTACACCTTAAGCCCGAAATCTCAACTAAATGGGTCTCAGGCCCGATATCATCAATCAACGGGGAATCAAGCCCCATAGTAACCCTAACTGGCCCTCAAACCTGAATCGTAAACAAACTGGACCCTCGGTCCGATCGTATAGCTCAGAAGGACCCTAGGTATGATTCCTCGTCAAATCAAAGGGACTCCAAGTCCGAGAGTTTGCAAATCAAATGGGTCTCAAGCCCGATTTCATATTTCCAAATCCAAAATCCGTTTATTAAACCCTCGTTGAAAACATGGTACGCAAAGATACGACATAAAGCCGAAAACCTCGAAAAACGTGCAAATATATCGATCCTAAGCTACCACAACCAAATGCACTCAAGGCATCACAAAATATATTCTAAAATAATTATAAAACATTTATGCATGCATCGAATTCGAAAGAAGTGTCCACTCACACACCGTCCGAAGCCGCGCCTCAATACGCGCGCCATAACCGTCTCCCGGGTCAACCGTCGCCTCCGGGATTCCCGAACCTGTCCAAATTCATTTAGAGGGTTACTAACTACTTCATAACCCCTCATTAAAGCCCCGTAAATTTCCGGAATTTCTAACTATTTTTAAACGCGAACCTAAACCTTCGGACAGCCCGAAACCTATCGAAACGATGTCCGATTGACACGAGACCAGTCCCAAAATGTTCGTTACATCGAATAGATGATTTCGTGACAGGACCCGCCCCGATCCCCCTGGGACCACCCGGGACGTGCCCTGCTCCCGTCTGACACCCGACATTAAAATACCAAAATTACCCTTATTGAAAATAAAATGCATAAAGAAAATCCAAATTTAAGTCATACATAGCACGCCACACAAATATCTGAATACAAATAGTGTCAGACAAGGGATAGTTCCCGAATAAAGTTTATTGAGCACGACTCTAAACACACTACGTGCCAACCTACCCAGCAGTAGGGTTCAGGTGCGCAACGTAAACCTATGCCTCTTCCTCGGGATCCTCCTCCTCTTCCTCCTCAATAGCACCACCTGGAGGGGTAGTAAAACAACAAAGGTGAGTGGGCCGAAACTCAAGGTTTACAAAATAGTTTACCATCTCGAAAACATTTAGATTTTCCCCTCCGTTTTCCGAAAAGACATGCATTAGTAACATAAACCACAAAATCATATAATCATAAGCAGAATAATATCAACATAATATAATCTCAGTCACTGCACTATACATCCCAACCCTGACATCCCAGATGCCCGACGTCCCAGACGCCCAATAAGGTCACAGTTCCAAGGCTACGCATGCCACCTGGGGTCGCAATCCCGAGTCCAAATCCCGAACCTAGTCCGAGTGTGGCATACTAGATGCCTGACGTCCCAGACGTCCAATAGTAGCAATCCTGTTCCTGAGTCACTCTACGGTCCGGTCCCTCCGTAGAATGACTCCTCACATGCAATGCGCCGTGACCACTCCGGGGTACCTACATCCGGAGGAGACAGTATCCTAGGGTAGATCTATACAGTGCAGTACCACAGATAATTATCGAGATCCATTATACATATACATGACTCAAAACCATTCATAAACAACCAGATGGGTCTCATGCCCAAACATCGTAATACGTGCCATAAATCATACTCAAGATAAACAGATACTTTTACTTGAATCACATATAGATATAATAGAAAGTAAAACAGTTATGCATGCCGAGGTTTAGTGAAATCAAACGCCCACTCACAGTACAATCCTGCTGCAATCCCGAGCGTAAAGCCCCGTCCAAGGGTTAAAGTACAATTCCTGTCATGTCCAAAGCATACGTAAAGGTCACTTAAAGTCCCTATCAAACAACTAAGAAACCCTAGACTGAAACCGGCCCGGGAAAGCCGTCCGAACACGCTTCTCAAGGCGTCAAACCCTAATTTGACCAACCTAACGATCTCCGATCGACACGAAACCACCGCCATTGGATCTGTATCGTCGAAACCTTGAAAATGGCACTGGTCCCACACAAAACACTGTTCACACGCGCCCCCCACGCACTGGTCAACCCTCTGGTCAACGGTGCTACAGTAATGATGACGTCATCACTGACCGTGTCAGAGGACACGTGTCAGCATTCCATTGGTCCCTAGTCTGTCTGTTTCTGACATGATGACGTCATCATGACGTCACTGCTGACGTCAGCATAATGACGTCATCAGCTACAGTAACCGGGTCTGAGAACCGGGTCACTACAGACCCACGGTTCAACCCGATCAGTTCTCATCAACCCGACCACCATTTCTGGTGAGGTTTGTTCCTATGAACTCGTCACAATATGTTCTATGGTTCTGTGTAATTAAAACGAGCTTTTAGGTTGAAGTAACCACCTGAAAAGCGACGGGAAATCGCCTGTCGGCTCTGGTTCGTCTTCTCCGGCGAGTCGTCGAGCTTCCAGCCGCGAACCTTGGTCCAAAATGATCGTCTAGGTCCCCTAAGTGTGTCTCAAAAACAACCAAACAATTTTAACGTAAAAAACGAATGGTTCGAGACAAGGAAGGAAATCGGTGTCTCTCGGGTTTCTGGGCTTACCGCCGCCGTGTTGCCGCCGTGGGCTGCCCAGTCCAGTCCTGAGTCGTCCAGAGGTCTCAGTGGTCCTAACCCTAGGTTGGTTCGCGTCCTGGTGAGGTGGTTTGGACGGTAGGATGGTTTCGGGTTGTTTGGTTGCTCTCGGGTCTGGGAGTTTCCTGGCCGTGCAGGGTGGCCGTGGTGGTGGTGGCCGGTGTCTGGGGGTTGCTGGTGGTTGCCTGGTGCTGTCTGGTGTGTGAGGTTGGGCTGTGAGGTGGTAGAGTGATTGTGCAGAAAGTGAGAGTGTACACGGGTTGAAAGAATGGAAATGAGAGAGTGAATCTCTGATGGTTTAAAAACAGAATGAGAAAATGAAATCAACGGCTGAGATTGAGTCTGAGTGTAGGATGAAGGGTAAGGATTTAAGGAGAGAAAATAATTAAATAAATCAAATGGCCAACATAGATCCTTGATTTAGGGAGTGTGGGGATGAGTGACATGTGTCACTCATCCAAGGGTCCAGATTGGTTTGAATAAAGTAATCAGATTCCATTATTTTAATATTATTTTAATTCGGTTCTCGGTTAGTTCGGTTAATCTTGTTTTACGTTCTTGACCATAACTTTTTCGTCGTATGTCCGATTTTGGCGTGCCGCCTGTCTACGGATTTGTATTGACGTGACCTACGTAACGGTCCTTGGCCCTCGTCCATTGGACTTCCCGGGTCAAAAGTCAACATTTTGCCCCTAATTGACCAAATTACCAAAATACTCCTCGACTTCCGAACGTCACAACTTCTTCCTCGAACGTCGGAATCGAACGTGCCACCTGCCTATGAACTCGTGACATCCTAAACAACGTCACGGTCACGGGTCAAAGTCCTAATACTTCTCGAGGTAAAAGTCAACTTTTCCCCCCCTTAGGGGTAAAACGGTCATTTTACAATAAAATAATAATTACGAAAGTTCGGGTCGTTACAATCTACCCACCTTACAAAAATTTTGTCCTCGAAATTTACTCAAATAAAAACGAGTACTGCTCCCTCATCAAGTCTTCGGGTTCCCACGTCGCTTCCTCGACGTCATGGTTCCTCCATAGGACTTTCACCAACCTTATCGTCTTGTTTCTCAGAACCTTGTTCTTCTGATCCAGAATCTGCACTGGTTTCTCCTCAAAGCTCAGATCAGTCATCAGTTCTACTGGTTGTTCCGACAAGGCATGTGAATCGTCCCGTAGGTACTTCCGTAACATGGACACATGGAAAACGTCATGTACTCTGGCAAGGTCTGGAGGTAATGCCAACCGGTATGCCACTAGTCCAATCCTCTCCGTGATCTCGAACGGTCCAAAATAACGTGGACTCAACTTCCCGCGTCGGCCAAAACGGATAATTCCTTTCCATGGAGATAACTTAAGGAACACAAAATCTCCAACCTCGAATTCCAAGTCTCGAATTCGTCGATCCGCATAGCTCTTTTGGCGATCTTGTGTTGCCTTCAATCTTTCCTTGATGATTCGAACTGTTTCCTGGGTCATGTCCATCAAATCTGGTCCTATTGCCGCTCGTTCTCCTACCTCCATCCAGCAGATAGGTGTCCTGCACTGCCGACCATACAGTGCCTCATAGGGCGCCATCCCGATACTTGTCTGATAACTGTTGTTGTATGCAAACTCCATCAAAGGCAAATGAGTATCCCACGAATACTGAAACTGCAGTACACAAGACCTCATCATGTCCTCCAAAGTCTAGATAGTCCTCTCAGATTGTCCATCGGTCTATGGTTGGAACGCTGTACTGAAATGTAAGTTTGTACCCAAGGTGTTCTGCAAACTTCGCCAGAACCTAGAAGTGAAATGCGAATCTCGATCAGACACTATCGACTCCGGCGTACCATGAAGTCGAATGATCTCTTTCATAAACAGCTGAGCCAGTCGGTTTGGCTTAAATGTCTCCTGTACCGGTAAGAAATGAGCTGACTTGGTCAATCGGTCGACAATTACCCAAACTCCATCGAATCCTCTCTGAGTTCTTGGCAACTTAAAAACAAAATCCATGGTAATGTGATCCCACTTCCACTCGGGAATCGGAAGTGGTTGCATAGCTCCATACGGTCTCTGCCGCTCAGCCTTGACCTGCTGACAGGTCAAACATCTGCTCACAAACTCTGCAATATCCTTTTTCATCTCATCCCACCAATATTGGTTCCGGAGGGTACGGTACATCTTTGTACCTCCCGGTTCATGGCATAAGCCGAACTGTGGGCTTCCTCAAGAATTTCTGCCTGTAACTCTGCCACTGCAGGAACACACAAACGGCCCAGTTTCACCAGAGCTCCATCTCGTCGGATAGTAAAGTCCTGCCTCTCATCCGCGTCGACCTCGATCCTGTAGATACAAAGTGTCGAATCCTCTAATTGTGCCTCGATAATCCGATTAACTAGCATCGGTCGTACATGAAAACTGGCCAACAAAACTCCCTGCTCATCCATCCCCAGCATAACTCCAGCTCTTCGGAGTTCCACTAGCAAAGGAAGGTACACCAGCCTCAAGTGTGCAAGCGATCCTGCTGACTTCCTGCTGAGTGCGTCTGCCACGACGTTCGCCTTTCCTGGATGATATTCAATCGTACAATCATAGTCCTTAATTAGTTCCAACCACCGTCGCTGCCTTACGTTCAGCTCCTTCTGAGTGAACAAATGTTTTAAACTCTGATGATCGGTGAAGATCCTGCAAGTCACCCCGTACAGATAATGTCTCCAGATCTTTAAAGCGTGAACCACAGTCGCCAACTCCAGATCATGCGTAAGGTAGTTTAGTTCATGTGTCTTTAGTTGTCTTGATGCATAAGCGATAACTCTGCCATTCTGCATCAGCACGCAACCCAAACCTTGTAATGATGCGTCACTGTAGACTTCGAACTCTCCACTATTATCAGGTAAAGCAAGAACAGGTGCGGTAGTTAACCGACGTTTTAATTCCTGATAACTCTGCTCACACCGTTCATTCCAAACAAACTTTACTCCTTTCCTGGTTAAACGAGTCAATGGTGCAGCGATACTAGAGAAGCCCTCAACAAATCTCCGGTAGTATCCTGCCAAACCAACGAAACTCCGTACCTCTGTCACGGTCGTCGGTCTAGCCCAATTTGTCACCGCTTCGGTCTTCTGGGGATCCACACTAATCCCGTCTGCTGACACCACATGTCCCAGAAAACCAATGCTGGTTAGCCAAAACTGACACTTACTCAGCTTGGTGTACAACTGATTCTGCCTCAACTTCCCTAACACCGATCATAAGTGTTTCGCATGAGCGTGAGCACTCCTCGAGTACACTAGGATGTCATCAATGAACAGGATCACGAACTTATCCAAATAAGATCGGAAGACCCTATTCATCAGATCCATGAATGCTGCTGGAGCATTCATCAAGCCGAAAGGCATCACAAGGAATTCATAATGCACGTATCTGGTCCGAAACGCTGTCTTCGGGACATCCCCCTCAGCAATCTTTAGCTGGTGATAACCAGATCGTAAATCAATCTTCGAGAAGTACTGTGCTCCCCGCAGTTGATCAAATAGATCGTCGATCCTGGGTAAGGGGTACTGGTTCCTTACCGTGACCTTGTTGAGCTGTCGATAATCTACACACAAACGGAGGCTCCCCTCCTTCTTCTTCACAAATAATACCGGTGCTCCCCACGGTGATGTACTCGGTCGGATGAATCCCAAGTCCACCAACTCCTGCAATTGGATTTTCAGTTCCCGTAACTCCGCTGGTGCCATCCGATATGGTGCCTGTGATATAGGTCGTGTGCCAGGAAGTAGTTCAATCGTGAACTCGAGCTCCCGATGTGGTGGTAAGCCAGGTAAATCTTCCGGGAACACATCCGGAAATTCTCGCACCACAGGTATATCATCGGCACTCGGAGTATCACTCTGCGTCGTCACAACATGCGCCAGATAACCCTGGCATCCCTTCTGTAAAAGCTTGGTAGCGGCAAGTGAAGAAATTATTTCAGGTAGCGAACCGTCACGCTCTCCCTGAAAAGTAACCTCCGGCAAACCCGGACTCCGCAGAATTACTCGCCTACTACAACAGTCGATGAGCGAACCGTGTTCCGTCAACCAATCCATTCCCAAGATAACATCAAAGTCATGGATATCCATAAGGATTAGATCAGCTAGCAGATCTACATCCTCCACCCTTACTGGGCATCTCCGGATCACCTGATTCACTATGTACACAATGCCCATCGGTGTACCAACACCCAACTCAATATCCAAGGCTGACACCTCGCGTTCTAACATATCCGCACAACTTTTCGAAATAAAAGAATGAGTAGCCCCAGCATCCATTAACACCTGTACTGTCAGGACCGCCCCCGGAAGGGGCATCGATAACCGTGCCCGGTCCTGC
The DNA here is from genome assembly GCA_032719365.1 of Prinsepia uniflora. Lineage (NCBI taxonomy): Eukaryota > Viridiplantae > Streptophyta > Magnoliopsida > Rosales > Rosaceae > Prinsepia > Prinsepia uniflora. Next base: position 51,919,999 of record CM064871.1, on the reverse strand, counting down.
TCCCGTCTGGCAAGATGACAGAAATCTCCAAGTTACCCTCAGTACTTGCCAAACCAGGGATAGCCACACGTACATACTCATGCCTCCGCCCCTCGTACAGCCTCGAACAACGCGCCACGACCTGGAGGGTCAATAAAAACCAAAAGGTGTGAGTGGACAAAAAGAATTCAGTTCATAAAACAGTTACGGAAAGACGTTTTTACCCTCCAAGTAAAAACCAATGCATGCATACCAAAATCATTTCGCAAACGGTTAACATCTCAACATAAGAAATCCGTATATGACAAATCAAAATCATTTTCCTTTCTTAACCTTCGGGTCATAGCCCGCACATTATAGACACAGGGCCACAGCCCAAAACCATAAAGTCCAATTCCAAGTATACGACATCAACCAATCCATCAACCATATAAACCGGGCCACTGCCCAACACATCCAATCATCCAAGAACATCAATGAATCACAATCAATCAGTTTGTTGGATATCGAGTGCGCCCGAGTCTTAAAACTCAAAACCATGCGCATTATCAGGCCTTCCCGGGATTTCAACGAGTCTTTAAACTCAAAACATAATCAATAGGCCTCGGGGGTATCACAATCACCGAGTCTTTAAACTCACGAGTCTTTAAACTCAATAAGGGCCCTCCCCCGTCATCCATTAACCGAGTCTTTAAACTCAAAACGTGCTCCAGCAATAGCACCGGGTTTTTAAACCCAAAACAGTTTCCAAACACAAAAACGGGTCTTTAAAACCCCAAGCAGTTTCCAATGGGTCTTAAACCCCAAAACAGTTTATCAATCACGACAACGCGGGATCCATCCCACAATCGCATTTTTCACAACAGGACGCATGGTCCGAATTTCCACATTCATTTTCCCCAAATCAGACCTTACAAACATAATCAAATTATCATGAAACACGGGGCATGCAAAATCAGACCAAATCACTTTATTAAATCCTTTTTCATTCCCGAATTCGAATTCGCGATAATGAATCCGTAAGCTGGCATCCGGAAGCATCATCCCGAACCCAAACCAAGAATCCGCTTTATTATTTCCGAAAAACGAAATCGCGCAAATCAAAGTTACTTTTATGCCCCGAGCATCAAGCCCGAAATCGTATTTTCCAAAATCCATTTAAATTCCTTGAAATCACCTCATTTCTCAAATCTCATTATCAAAACATCCGAACCACAATCATAATTACCAAAATCACGATCCAAGCAAAACATACTCAGAATCATAATTACCAAAATCACGATCCAAGCAAAACATACTCAGAACCCTCATTTAAAATCCTCAAAATCACAAGTCTCATTTTAATTCCCCAATTCAAACATCAACAGTGATCAAATCACAATAACTTGAAATCGCGTAAAACGTGCAAATCCGGAACATTCTCGAAAAACGTGTCAAAATCATAGGTCACACTCGCAAATCATAAACAACCTTCTTAAATCATTTTATACCCATTTCATATAACTTCTTTCATTAAACCATCATTTAGCACACGAGTGACCATAGTCTCGAAATACGAGTAATTTCACCTGTATAGTAAAAATACGTATAAATACGGGAATCGAATACGTATAAATACGGAAATCAAAGTCAATCACAACTTATAATCATGATCATAAAATCATAGAAATAATTTATGCATGCATTAAATTTTGAAAGCAAGTCCACTCACACACCGTCCAATAGGGCTCGGTTTCGCGCCACACGCAGTTCCGTAATTTCCAACATTTTCCAAAAACCCGAATCCTGCCCGAAAACACATCCCCGGGTCATTAAAGTGTCAAAGAACAACATACTAATTTCCCATAATTTTCCGGGAGTTAATCGTTAATTAAAAACGTAATAGAATTCTTCGGACCCTCGGAACCACATCGAGACGGTGTCCGATAATTTCGAAACCAACGCTAAAATGTTCGTTACATTGTATAGGACAAAAGTCGTGTTGAACTCACCTTGAAATTCGGGTCCACGCGCCGTCACGCACCGCCGCAAGCGGCTGCGCGTGACACCCACGCGCCAGCTACAGTGCCAGGTACAGTCGTCGTCCCTACCCGACTGTCTGGTAAATGGGTCCGGTTGACCCGCGGCGTGACCCGGCTGGAAATCCATCAATTTCAACCTACGAGCATCAATTCAAACATTCAATAGAATCGCCAAGCATTCAATTTGGGTCCTGTGACCTCCAATCAGTGACATCATACCTGAATCCAGACGATTAGAAGTCAAATTTTGAAGAACAGGTGGGTACTGTTCAATCATCAAACTCGACCAACCTCGATTGTTTACCTGAAATTGGCCCACCCAGAAGCTTCGTAGTGTTCATATGAACTTGTTTCTCCTGCCAATTGCTCCTCTAAACTCTTCCAAAATCACAACTCAAGCTCGATTTTCTTCCCGGTCAGCAGGTCCCTTCAGAGTCGAAAACGGCATCAATTCACCTCCCACTAGTATGCGATCGACTTGAATTAATCCCAGAGGACTCATTGAAGCCTTAACTTGCCATGGGCTGGCCTACAATTCGAGTTGAAATTTTGATTTTGCTTGAACAAGAACTTCGGGTTTCCAGAGCATTTCTCACCCAGTCCGCTCGTTTCTCCTCTCTACCCATCACACTAGTTCTCACTAATTCTGTGTCTCCCTTTCATTGTCCCCGGAATGGATTGAACAATTAAATTCCTCCCACTCGCCCAGTGCTCTGTTCTGCAAAACGAAGGCCCGTGCTCCGCAATTCACCAGCACAGACAATTCCTTTCAGCCCTCAGTCACGTAAATGGATCCTTCCCACTCCCAACACTCTCAATTAGCTGCAATGCGACCCAACATCCGTGGGGAACTCACTCAGACTTACTGAGTCTCTGTTTCCCGCAAAACAGACCCATCACCATTTTTAAAACCTGCCCGTGGTCCCCCTTCTCCGTCCAAGCGTGCCTCCATGCTCCCATTATCCTCAATTTTCTTAAACAATTCATGTTTCAGAGAATTCCTAAGCCATTTCCTTGATCAGAGGTCCAACTTAAACAATTACATCGCACTAACCCACGGCTGTTCAAACTGGGCTTGGCAATTTACCATTTTGCCCTTCTACTCAAAATTACCAAAATGCCCTTCACCATCCGTGACCCGTAACTCGATTACCCGATGTCCGTTTCCGGCGTGCCGCCTGTCGTTGTACTCGGGGCATCGAGACCTTCCTAACTGTCCTTGGCCCTCGGCCATTGGACCCCCCGATCGAAAAGTCAACATTTTCCCTTATTTAGTCCAAATTACGGTAATGCCCCTGGACTTCCGACCGTCATAACTTCCGCCACGAACGTCGGAATCGAACATGCCGCCTGTCTATGAACTCGTGACGTCCCAAACTACGTCACGGTCATCGGGAAAAATCCATTTGACCGCCTGAATAAAAAGTCAACGTTTTGCCCACAACCAAGGGCAAAACGGTCATTTTGCACCGTTCGTCCGATTTTACCCAACTAATCACTGATTAACCCCGTTAATCATGATTAGTTACAAATTTAATCTCGAATTCCGGGACGGGTCGTTACAATCTTCCCCCCTTAAATAATTTCGTCCCCGAAATTCCAACCGACCAAAACTCAACCGATCATCCTTCTAAAACCAGTTTCGTTCTCGAAATTCCAATTACGCTCATTCCACATCCACCACGTGGAAAACATTTGGCCCCACAACACGTGTACACCCGTACACCAGCCAAACTCATCCGTACTCAGAGGCCCCATCATAATCCTATGTCGTACCGACCACACTCGACCACCTCGAGTGAAAATGATCACTTAATGACCGCCCCCACTGGGAGTCACCAAATCTCACTTGTCAGTCCGTGCTGACGCTACCAGCCAAACTGTCACCACTAGGCTTCACCACCCTGACAAAGCACCAACCATCAGCCAATCGGTGATAACACCTCATCCTGCTACTCGCTCAAGTAGCGTAAGATCAACCGCGTGATCTCATCTCGCAGGGCAACCCGATCCTGCGACATATCCATCTCAAGTCCATAACTGTCAATTCCCTCAGCGAACCACAACGCTGGAATCATTTCGGTGTGATAACATCATGCAAGGCCACACGTAGTGACGTCGTCACCAACTCACTCATCCTGAGTGTACGTATACCATCATCATACTCAATCAGGTGGTGTAACTGACACGCATTGAATACTAGCCCAACAGTGTTCGCCCAACTCCACACTAGGGTTCACTAGCCATCCGTGGCAAAGAGTGCAAGCTCATGAATTCACTGAACCCAACAAAATTAACTTTGCCCAGTGCATAGTATTCAATGTCCAGTTCACACCCACCACAAAATCCAATGGTGTCGGAATTAAGCCGACCATCAACACGTACAACCATACACCACTGGTACCTCACATGTGCTGTCACCATGCACCACACGGCCAGTCCCATACCGATCCTTGTACACCGTGCAAGATACGTACATCCATTCCCCAGTAAGTCCACTGCATGGTCCGCAGTCAATCATGATTCGATACTGGGGTCCTCCGGTCCAATCTCATACTAGACAAATCGATCATTCCACTCATTATCCATTCTGGATCCCATGGTCACCCGACCAGTAACACAACATCAACTCCCCAACACGTCATCCAAGACGTACCAACCCAAGCACGCTCACCGAGGCGTGTGCAGTCATGCCGAATGGGCACATAATCTCATTCACAAATACCGAGGCACACCAACTCAGAATCTATCGGATACCCGCTCAAACGGTTACCACATCACCTTTGATTGACTTCGAAAAGAAACCAATCCCAATCGCACATATCTATAACTGACCAATTAGACCCTGTTGGGTATCCCCTCATCCACAAGTCAAGCCTCGAGTTCAACTCATAAACGTTCCCACTCGCTCGAGTACGGACTAACTTCGAAAAGAAGTTCGGTCCAACTACTCCCATACCCAAACATTCACAACAGAGCGATAAGCTCTTCACCTAGCCTGATCAAGGCGATCACAATTCGAGTCCGTTACCGCGTCACCCGACTGGTAACGCCACGATCCTAGATCGTCACCACGTTCAAGGCCCACAACCTCATCAACCAGATCCACCTAGGATCCACACATGCTCACAGCTAGCAATCCGCCTGGAACCCGATAATAGGGTCTCACACCCACTAGATTTCTTGTCAATCACCCAACAACGTAACACATCCACTCTGTGGATCCCCTCCATTTACCTCATATTGATCCCTGCCACTCCACCTAGGAGAGGCCAAGGATGATCCACTACGATGTCAAGTCCAACCGCCGGACTCCCTACATCCGTAACTCACTTGGACAACCACGCGTCCACCATCAGCCCAATACTCAGACCTCACGTCAATTAATGACTAACTACGCACATACACTGATTCCGACAGGGAATTACTCAACTCTTGTCACCTCGTCACTGTTGGGACTTACCCCAATACCTCATAATCTCCGCTGGATCCTATCCAGTCCATGAGTCGTCCACTACCGAATCTCCAATATCAACGCACTCTCATCATGACAGAGTCACACCCCAACTCGTGGCTCAACACAATCTCACTCACTGACACTAGCACCAGCACTAGTACCAGCACCAACGTACAATCATCCACACTAGCACACCGTGTGCAAAGCGGGTAGCCCTGGATCTCCGCTCATGCCGAGCGACGATCCTGCATCGCTACTCGTACCCCGCAACCATGGGTACCACCATCCCGAAAATCCACATCAGGATAGACGGACGTTCCCTGAACGCCCCATAATCCCCAACTATTACCACTACACCAAGTACTCACGACAATCAGCCATCTACCCAAGACCACCGTTCCACAAAATCGAGCCATAATTCCTAACTCATCCAATAAATGACCATAAATCGGTCCTTGGCATCCTAAGTGCCAAACGATCCTCAATCCGCCCTTCTGGCTCATCTCGAGCCTTGACACCATATCATGACTCATCTCACGTTCCTAACCCAAATTACTGACTCATCGTGAGTCCCACATCCACATCTCGACTCCTCCTGAGTCCAATCTCATACCAAACCAATCGTGTCATTACTGGCATACCCAATCCCCGAGCAATATCCAATGCTCAACCACCTCCTATTCCAGCCACCGGTCTCATTCGTCCTTGCGACCCACACAATTCTAGGTCCAGCAAGTCGCGCAAATCACAGTTCACTGCGTACACTACCTGACATCTGACCCTCATACCAAGGTCAATCTCACCCGAGATCTAACACGAGGTCCCAAATACCCTCGCCTACTCGTCTCACTATCAGGTCGCGCACGAGGCTTACGCTTTGGAGGCATGATGTGGCCACAGAATCAGCAACCTAGTGCTCTGATACCAATTGTCAAGACCGCCCCCGGAAGGGGCATCGATAACCGTGCCCGGTTCTGCTCCCGTCTGGCAAGATGACAGAAATCTCCAAGTTACCCTCAGTACTTGCCAAACCAGGGATAGCCACACGTACATACTCATGCCTCCGCCCATCGTACAGCCTCGAACAACGCGCCACGACCTGGAGGGTCAATAAAAACCAAAAGGTGTGAGTGGACAAAAAGAATTCAGTTCATAAAACAGTTACGGAAAGACGTTTTTACCCTCCAAGTAAAAACCAATGCATGCATACCAAAAATCATTTCGCAAACGGTTAACATCTCAACATAAGAAATCCGTATATGACAAATCAAAATCATTTTCCTTTCTTAACCTTCGGGTCATAGCCCGCACATTATAGACACAGGGCCACAGCCCAAAACCATAAAGTCCAATTCCAAGTATACGACATCAACCAATCCATCAACCATATAAACCGGGCCACTGCCCAACACATCCAATCATCCAAGAACATCAATGAATCACAATCAATCAGTTTGCTGGATATCGAGTGCGCCCGAGTCTTAAAACTCAAAACCATGCGCATTATCAGGCCTTCCCGGGATTTCAACGAGTCTTTAAACTCAAAACATAATCAATAGGCCTCGGGGGTATCACAATCACCGAGTCTTTAAACTCACGAGTCTTTAAACTCAATAAGGGCCCTCCCCCGTCATCCATTAACCGAGTCTTTAAACTCAAAACGTGCTCCAGCAATAGCACCGGGTTTTTAAACCCAAAACAGTTTCCAAACACAAAAACGGGTCTTTAAAACCCCAAGCAGTTTCCAATGGGTCTTAAACCCCAAAACAGTTTATCAATCACGACAACGCGGGATCCATCCCAAAATCGCATTTTTCACAACAGGACGCATGGTCCGAATTTCCACATTCATTTTCCCCAAATCAGACCTTACAAACATAATCAAATTATCATGAAACACGGGGCATGCAAAATCAGACCAGACCAAATCACTTTATTAAATCCTTTTTCATTCCCGAATTCGAATTCGCGATAATGAATCCGTAAGCCGGCATCCGGAAGCATCATCCCGAACCCAAACCAAGAATCCGCTTTATTATTTCCGAAAAACGAAATCGCGCAAATCAAAGTTACTTTTATGCCCCGAGCATCAAGCCTGAAATCGTATTTTCCAAAATCCATTTAAATTCCTTGAAATCACCTCATTTCTCAAATCTCATTATCAAAACATCCGAACCACAATCATAATTACCAAAATCACGATCCAAGCAAAACATACTCAGAACCCTCATTTAAAATCCTCAAAATCACAAGTCTCATTTTAATTCCCCAATTCAAACATCAACAGTGATCAAATCACAATAACTTGAAATCGCGTAAAACGTGCAAATCCGGAACATTCTCGAAAAACGTGTCAAAATCATAGGTCACACTCGCAAATCATAAACAACCTTCTTAAATCATTTTATACCCATTTCATATAACTTCTTTCATTAAACCATCATTTAGCACACGAGTGACCATAGTCTCGAAATACGAGTAATTTCACATGTATAGTAAAAATACGTATAAATACGGGAATCGAATACGTATAAATACGAAAATCAAAGTCAATCACAACTTATAATCATGATCATAAAATCATAGAAATAATTTATGCATGCATTAAATTTTGAAAGCAAGTCCACTCACACACCGTCCAATAGGGCTCGGTTTCGCGCCACACGCGGTTCCGTAATTTCCAACATTTTCCAAAAACCCGAATCCTGCCCGAAAACACATCCCCGGGTCATTAAAGTGTCAAAGAACAACATACTAATTTCCCATAATTTTCCGGGAGTTAATCGTTAATTAAAAACGTAATAGAATTCTTCGGACCCTCGGAACCACATCGAGACGGTGTCCGATAATTTCGAAACCAACGCTAAAATGTTCGTTACATTGTATAGGACAAAAGTCGTGTTGAACTCACCTTGAAATTCGGGTCCACGCGCCGTCACGCACCGCCGCAAGCGGCTGCGCGTGACACCCACGCGCCAGCTACAGTGCCAGGTACAGTCGTCGTCCCTACCCGACTGTCTGGTAAATGGGTCCGGTTGACCCGCGGCGTGACCCGGCTGGAAATCCATCAATTTCAACCTACGAGCATCAATTCAAACATTCAATAGAATCGCCAAGCATTCAATTTGGGTCCTGTGACCTCCAATCAGTGACATCATACCTGAATTCAGACGATTAGAAGTCAAATTTTGAAGAACAGGTGGGTACTGTTCAATCATCAAACTCGACCAACCTCGATTGTTTACCTGAAATTGGCCCACCCAGAAGCTTCGTAGTGTTCATATGAACTTGTTTCTCCTGCCAATTGCTCCTCTAAACTCTTCCAAAATCACAACTCAAGCTCGATTTTCTTCCCGGTCAGCAGGTCCCTTCAGAGTCGAAAACGGCATCAATTCACCTCCCACTAGTATGCGATCGACTTGAATTAATCCCAGAGGACTCATTGAAGCCTTAACTTGCCATGGGCTGGCCTACAATTCGAGTTGAAATTTTGATTTTGCTTGAACAAGAACTTCGGGTTTCCAGAGCATTTCTCACCCAGTCCGCTCGTTTCTCCTCTCTACCCATCACACTAGTTCTCACTAATTCTGTGTCTCCCTTTCATTGTCCCCGGAATGGATTGAACAATTAAATTCCTCCCACTCGCCCAGTGCTCTGTTCTGCAAAACGAAGGCCCGTGCTCCGCAATTCACCAGCACAGACAATTCCTTTCAGCCCTCAGTCACGTAAATGGATCCTTCCCACTCCCAACACTCTCAGTTAGCTGCAATGCGACCCAACATCCGTGGGGAACTCACTCAGACTTACTGAGTCTCTGTTTCCCGCAAAACAGACCCATCACCATTTTTAAAACCTGCCCGTGGTCCCCCTTCTCCGTCCAAGCGTGCCTCCATGCTCCCATTATCCTCAATTTTCTTAAACAATTCATGTTTCAGAGAATTCCTAAGCCATTTCCTTGATCAGAGGTCCAACTTAAACAATTACATCGCACTAACCCACGGCTGTTCAAACTGGGCTTGGCAATTTACCATTTTGCCCTTCTACTCAAAATTACCAAAATGCCCTTCACCATCCGTGACCCGTAACTCGATTACCCGATGTCCGTTTCCGGCGTGCCGCCTGTCGTTGTACTCGGGGCATCGAGACTTTCCTAACGGTCCTTGGCCCTCGGCCATTGGACCCCCCGATCGAAAAGTCAACATTTTCCCTTATTTAGTCCAAATTACGGTAATGCCCCTGGACTTCCGACCGTCATAACTTCCGCCACGAACGTCGGAATCGAACGTGCCGCCTGTCTATGAACTCGTGACGTCCCAAACTACGTCACGGTCATCGGGAAAAATCCATTTGACCGCCTGAATAAAAAGTCAACGTTTTGCCCACAACCAGGGGCAAAACGGTCATTTTGCACCGTTCGTCCGATTTTACCCAACTAATCACCAATTAACCCAGTTAATCATGATTAGTTACAAATTTAATCTCGAATTCCGGGACGGGTCGTTACACGTACAACGAGATTTGAGATATGAAGAGTACCTGTAACCACGCCTGGGGCTGACCTCGCCTGCTGCTGAGTCACTGCAAAAACACGAGCCCTGGGCCCCGCAGTCTGTCTGCGCCCACGCGTGCCACACTCAACACCATGTCCTCGGCCTCCGGCAGGGTTGGAAGCCGAACTTTGTGCAACACTAACACCTTTAGCCTCGTTGTTCCTTGACAGTAAAGGGCAATCTCGGACATAGTGGCCCGCTCCTCCACAAGCAAAGCAATTAACTGTCCTCGGTCCATCCCAAGACCCTCCTGATGCACCACTCCAAGACTGATGTTGTCCAGAACTGAATCTCGATCCGCCCCTCTGAGAGCTCCCATGTCGACCTGACCAGCCACGACCACGTAAAGATGAGGGTGCTCCTCGGTAATTTCCCCCCTTAGAGATCTTTGGGCCGGTTGGTCCCGGATATGGACGATCCCGGCGCTGCCCCTCGCCTGATGATTATCGCGCCTGGTGTGCCACGAGATTGGCCTCGACACGAACTGCAGCGTCGACCATGTCCCTCAGAGTCGCATAACTAGTAGCCGTCACGCTTTCCCGTAACTCTCCTCGGAGTCCCAGCTCAAATCTTTGACATTTTTCCTCCTCATACTCACAAAAGCTGCGGCAAAACGGGAAAGCTTCCTGAAAGTCTGCTCGTATTCTGCCACGGACATATCTCCCTGTTCCAGTCGCAGGAACTCTGCCTCTCGTGCCATGCGAAATGATCGCGGGTAATACTGATCTAAGAATCGGGCACGAAAGACCTCCCATGTGGAGGTGTGAACAGATCACCCTGACATCTCAAGACCATGCCACCACTGATAAGCCCCGCCTTCCAGTAAGAAGGCCGCCAATGTCACCCGCTCGCCAGGTGGGTAGTGCATCACGGTGAAGATTCTTTCCCATTTCGCAATCCACTCATGGGCATCCTCGGGGTTTGATCCCCCGTTGAAAGGTGTGGCTCCCAACCTTTGAGCCCGCTCGATGCTAGCACATTCCATCTCTCTTGCGATTTCCTCGTCAGTTCGTGTTTGAGGAATTCTCCTTGGAGGCATAACCCACTGTTAAGAGGCATAGATTAGATAATGGCATCTTTTAAACTAAGTATTGACCATTAGTCTAGCATGCTGACCACAACCTAGTGCTCTGATACCAAGTTGACAGGACCCGGCCCGATCCCCCTAGGACCACCCGGGACGTGCCCTGCTCCCGTTTGACACCCGACATTAAAATACCAAAATTACCCTTATTGAAAATAAAATGCATAAAGAAAATCCAAATTTAAGTCATACATAGCACGCCACACAAATATCCGAATACAAATAGTGTCAGACAAGGGATAGTTCCCGAATACAGTTTATTGAGCACGACTCTAGACACACTACGTGCCAACCTACCCAGCAGTAGGGTTCAGGTGCGCAACGTAAACCTATGCCTCTTCCTCGGGATCCTCCTCCTCTTCCTCCTCAATAGCACCACCTGGAGGGGTAGTAAAACAACAAAGGTGAGTGGGCCGAAACTCAAGGTTTACAAAATAGTTTACCATCTCGAAAACATATAGATTTTCCCCTCCGTTTTCCGAAAAGACATGCATTAGTAACATAAACCACAAAATCATATAATCATAAGAAGAATAATATCAACATAATTTAATCTCAGTCACTACACTATACATCCCAACCCTGACATCCAAGATGCCCGACGTCCCAGACGCCCAATAAGGTCACAGTTCCAAGGCTACGCGTGCCACCCGGGGTCTCAATCCCGAGTCCAAATCCCAAACCTAGTCTGAGTGTGGCATACTAGAGGCCTGACGTCCCAGACGTCCAATAGTAGCAATCATGTTCCTGAGTCACTCTACGGTCCGGTCCCTCCGTAGAATGACTCCTCACATGCAATGCGCTGTGACCACTCCGGGGTACCTACATCCGGAGGAGACAGTATCCTAGGGTAGATCTATACAGTGCAGTACCACAGATAATTATCGAGATCCATTATACATATACATGACTCAAAACCATTCATAAACAACCAGACGGGTCTCATGCCCAAACATCGTAATACGTACCATAAATCATACTCAAGATAAACAGATACTTTTACTTGAATCACATATATATATAATAGAAAGTAAAACAGTTATGCATGCCGAGGTTTAGTGAAATCAAAGGCCCACTCACAGTACAATCCCGCTGCAATCCCGAGCGTAAAGCTCCGTCCAAGGGTTAAAGTACAATTCCTGTCATGTCCAAAGCATACGTAAAGGTCACTTAAAGTCCCTATCAAACAACTAAGAAACCCTAGACTGAAACCGGCCCGGGAAAGCCATCCGAACACGCTTCTCAAGGCGTCAAACCCTAATTTGACCAACCTAACGATCTCCGATCGACATGAAACCACCGCCATTGGATCCGAATCGTCGAAACCTTGGAAATGGCACTGGTCCCACACAAAACACTGTTCACAAACGCCCCCCATGCGCTGGTCAACCCTCTGGTCAACGGTGCTACAGTAATGATGACGTCATCATGACGTCACTGCTGACAGTAATGATGACGTCATCACTGATAGTGTCAGAGGACACGTGTCAGCATTTCATTGGTCCCTGGTCTGACTGTTTCTGACATGATGACGTCATCATGACGTCACTGCTGACTTCAGCATGATGACGTCATCAGCTACAGTAACCGGGTCTGAGAACCGGGTCACCGCAGACCCACGGTTCAACCCGATCAGTTCTCATCAACCCGACCACCATTTCTAGTGAGGTTTGTTCCTATGAACTCGTCACAATGTGTTCTATGGTTCTGTGTAATTAAAACGAGCTTTTAGGTTGAAGTAACCACCTGAAAATCGACGGGAAATCGGCTGTCGGCTCTGGTTCGTCTTCTCTGGCGAGTCGTCGAGCTTCCAGCCGCGAACCTTGGTCCAAAATGATCGTCTAGGTCCCCTAAGTGTGTCTCAAAAACAGCCAAACAATTTTAACGTAAAAAATGAATGGTTCGAGACAGGGAAGGAAATCGGTGTCTCTCGGGTTTCTGGGCTTACCGCCGCCGTGTCGCCGCCGTGGGCTGCCCAGTCCCGTCCTGAGTCGTCCAGAGGTCTCAGTGGTCCTAACCCTAGGTTGGTTCGCATCCTGGTGAGGTGGTTTGGACGGTAGGATGGTTTCGGGTTGTTTGGTTTGACACGACCCATCCCAATCCCCTCGAGATTACCATGGAATGTGCCATGCTCCCGTCTGACAAGAGGTGTCAGACAAGGGATAACATGTTGCCACTCCCCAAACGGGCTTCCAGAGTGCGCAAGGATCGATGGAAGAGGTGTGCGATGTCCCAGTCTCTGCTGCAGTCGCATCCGGAATCAACCTGAAGGGCATTAAAAACAAAAGCTGTGAGTGGACGAAAATAAACAAGTCTATTTAAAACATTTATAAGACATTTATGCCCCTCAGTAAAATCATATGCATGCACCATCATTTAAAATCATATATCATATAATATGAACCATAAACATAATTTTAGCCACTGCACCATACACTCCAATCCGACATCCCTGATGTCTGACGTCCCTGACGTCAATAAGGTCACAATCACAAGGCTACGCGTGCCACTCGGGTCTCAATTTCCGAGTTCAATCCCCGAACCCCGTTCGGGTATAGCATCCCTGATGCTTAGCGTCATAGACGCTGGACGTACTAGACGTCCGTGACCTCTCCGGGGTACCTCATCCGGAGGAGACAATATAATATGGAAGGATCTATACAGTGCAGTACCAAATACATTTTATTGATATCCAAATGCAAAGCATATATATATATATATACATAGATAAAATCCAAACCAATCTTTAAGTTTCATCAGACGGGTCTCAAGCCCAAATACCGTGAAACGTGCCATAACCATAATTTCAATATCATCAAAACCACTATAAGTCCAAATAGTTGATTTAAATCCAAAATCATTTATTCGATTCCATTTTAGGGTCCCCGACCCGAATCACATGAATAAATCAACTGGGCCCCTGACCCGATTTCATAAGTTAACTGGCCCCTGGCCCGAATTCATATGTCCACTGGGCCCCTGGTCCGAATTCACAAGTTAACTGGGCCCCTGGCCCGATTTTACTTTATCAAGTCTGTAACCATTTCATGAAATCATATCCAACCACATTTATGGAAATCGGTGCAAATCCAGAAAACCTCGGTTTACGTGCAAATACGTAAATCACCTCGAAATGCGTGAAATCATTTTAAATTCACCGATATCCAAAATAAATCATTTAATCATAATTATAACAATCATGAAACACTTATGCATGCATCGAATTTATAAAACCAATGTCCACTCACAGACCGTTTAACCGAGCGCCTCGATACACGTGCCATAGGCCTTCCCGGGCCACACCACTATCACCGGGACTCCCAATCATGTTCAAATCACATTAGAGGATCACTAACCTCATCATTAACATCCTATTCAAGTCCTGTAATTTTCCCGAATTTTTAAGTATTTTTAAACTGGATTTAAAACCTTCGGACATCCCGAACAATGTCGAGACGGTGTCCGATCGACACGAAACCAATCCCAAAATGTTCGTTACATTGCATAGATTAAAAGTCATGTTGACCTCACCTCGAGATTTGTGCCCACCCGCCATCACGCGCTGCCGTGAGTGGCTGCGCGTGAAAGCCACGCGCCTGCTACACTGACTGCTACAGTCACCACCTTTACCCGAATGACTGGTAAACGGGTCTGATTACCCGCGATCTGACCCGGTTCAAACTCACCCAATTCGACATCAATTTAATCCAATCTTTCAACTGATCCCTTGTAATCAATCACTATTTAAGTTCTGTAAACCGAATTACACAAATTAGGGTATATATCTCCACGACTCACGATCGATCCTCGACGGGTTTTCAATTCGGGTTTCACGATATCATCCCTGGTTTCCAAATTAATTCATTCAGTTAGCATCGTGAGAGTGTAAGGGACATTTCTACAAGATCGATTTGAGAATTACTTACCTCTAACCCATTGAACCCAAGCTCGATTTTGAGCTGCCATGGAAGCTCAGTTCTTCCTCAATCCGACACAGTTTCTTTTCGTTCTTGCTGCAAAGCTGATCGTTTTGATCCCAGAAGTCGAATTGAATCATCAATTTCGATCCTCACCGCTCATAATTACCATTTCGAAATTCCCTCCCAAAAATCAAATTTCCAAATTCTTTGTCTCCCTCACACAATCAATTGCCCATGCCTTCCCTCAGCCAATACCTTCCCCAAAGCACTCAAATTCCATATGTGCAATCAATTTTGGAAGGAATATTGACAATGGCCAGAATCCAATCCTTACACCTCTGTTTTGCTTGTTCACGGGTGAGGGAGTGAGGAATGATCAGAAATAGAAGGGAGAGATGAGATGGACGGCTGTGATGCAATCTGGGGAGTGAGATGGATGGCTCAGATTTAAGCAGAGATTTAATTTCTAAATAATTCTATAGTGGGAACTTTAGCATATAAATTATGATTAGTGGATCAAGATCCAATCTAGCCAATGGATGAGTGACACTTGTCACTCATCCAAGTGTCCCCCAACCACCATTTCAGAATAAAATAATCGACACGGTTACCGAGACGTAAACTTTCCCGATTTCACGTTTCTGACCATAACTTCCTCGTACGAAGTCCGATTTCGGCTTGCCGCCTGTCTATGAATTCGTATCGACTAGCTCTATGTAACGGTCCTTGGCCCTCGTCCATTGGACCTCCCGATCAAAAAGTCAACATTTCCCCTTATTTCGTCCAAATTACGAAAATGCCCTTAACTTCCGTAAATCATAACTTTCACCACGAACGTCGGAATCGAACGTGCCACCTGTCTATGAACTCGTGACGTCCCAAACTACGTCACGGTTATCGGTCAAAGTCCATTTGACCATCCGAATTAAAAGTCAACGTTTTGCCCACGCCCAGGGGCAAAATGGTCATTTTGCACAATTCGTCCAAAATCACACAACTAATCCCAGATTAGTAAATCACATTTAAAATATTATTAAATCCCGATAATCGGGACGGGTCGTTACATGGTTGCTCTCGGGTCTGGGAGTTTCCTGGCCGTGCAGGGTGGCCGTGGTGGTGGTGGCTGGTGTCTGGGGGTTGCTGGTGGTTGCCTGGTGCTGCCTGGTGTGTGAGGTTGGGCTGTGAGGTGGTGGAGTGATTGTGCAGAGAGTGAGAGTGTACACGGGTTGAAAGAATGGAAATGAGAGAGTGAATCTCTGATGGTTTAAAAACAGAATGAGAAAATGAAATCAACGGCTGAGATTGAGTCTGAGTGTAGGATGAAGGGTGAGGATTTAAGGAGAGAAAATAATTAAATAAATCAAATGGCCAACATAGATCCTTGATTTAGGGAGTGTGGGGATGAGTGACACGTGTCACTCATCCAAGGGTCCAGATTGGTTTGAATAAAGTAATCAGATTCTATTATTTTAATATTATTTTAATTCGGTTCTCGGTTAGTTCGGTTAATCGCGTTTTACGTTCTTGACCATAACTTTTTCGTCGTTTGTCCGATTTTGGCGTGCCGCCTGTCTACGGATTTGTATTGACGTGACCTACGTAACGGTCCTTGGCCCTCGTCCGTTGGACTTCCCGGGTCAAAAGTCAACATTTGGCCCCTAATTGACCAAATTACCAAAATACCCCTCGACTTCCGAATGTCACAACGTCGGAATCGAACGTGCCACCTGCCTATGAACTCGTGACATCCTAAACTACGTCACGGTCACGGGTCAAAGTCCTAATACTTCCCGAGGTAAAAGTCAACTTTCCCCCCCCCCTCAGGGGTAAAACGGTCATTTTACAATAAAATAATAATTACGAAAATTCGGGTCGTTACATTTCGTATGTTGGAACCACCCTTAAAGGACGCCTCACGCGCCCCTAGAAGGGACGGCGCGTGGGCTTCACGCGCCAGTGCACAGTGTCTTCTTCTCCACGCAGTCGACCGGTTCACTGGTTTGGGCCGGTCCAGTTGGACCGGCGTGACCGGTTCGAGGTCCCCCACTCCTCATTTTTCGTCTGTTTCAGTCCCAATCAATCCTAAAATTCCTAATTTAATGTTTCCTATCCAATCCAATTAACAAAACTAATTGAAACCACCTAAAACCTCACCATGTTCAAAGAGGCTCACGACCTCTATTTTTCCCGGCCACCCCAGGGCTTCCTCAGCCACCAACCGCCACCAAAACCACCCTAACATCGTCTAACTAACTCACAAACTCCATCCTAATCATCTAAAACAATCTAAAACGTTGAAATCAAAACAAAATGGAAATTTGGGCAAACCGAGTACCTCTTGGTTTTGTCTCCTCCTGCCGCCGTCCACGGCGGTTCTGGCCGTCCAGCCACCTCCATCTGGTCCTCTTCTCCCTCTCTGCCTCTCAGTCTTGGTCCTAGGGTCATGGGTTTGGATTTTGGGTGAAGGGTGGATCGGGTTTGGTGGGTTGAAATGGGAATGATCGATGCAAAAGCCAAGGGATGATATGCATGTATGTGGAAGGGTAGCCAGTGGATGAGTGACACTTGTCACTCATCCATTGGTTGCTGAAAAGCAACTGGGCCCACTAAAGTCTAAAAGTTCCTCGTAAAATGCATCACCGTGAATAGTAACTGGGAACTTCTGTGAACCGTAATTTCGCCGTCGAACGTCCGAATTCGACGTGCCACCTGTCTACATATTCGTATCGTCCCGATCTACGTAACGGTCTTCGGCCCTCGACCATTGGACCTTCCGGGTCAAAAGTCAACTTTGTCCCAAATTACCTAAATGCCCTTGAACTTCCGAACGTCATAACTTCCTCCTCGAACGTCGGAATCGAGTGTGCCACCAGTTTATGAACTCGTGACATCACGAACTTCGTCACAGTCAATGGCCAAAGTCCATTTGACTGTCTGAATGAAAAGTCAACGATTTGCCCATTCTAGGGGAAAAATCGTCATTTCGCCCGAACGTCCGCTAATTCTCGTCTAATCTCCGATTAGTCTTCGATTAGCGAGGCTAATCCGTCATTAATTCTTAATTAATCCCGTTAATTCGGGACGGGTCGTCACAAAAGTCCACTCACAGACCATTACGTCGCTGCCTCGATACACGTGCACTTAAGCCGTTTTCGGCTAATCCATTATCACCAGCTTTCCCGAACCTGTCCAAATCTCACAATAAGGTCACTAACTACTTCATAAAGCTTATAATAAAGCCCCGTAATTTTTCCGAATTTTTAACTATTTTTAATCGAGCCCTAAAACCTTCGGACATCCCGAAACATATCGAGGCAATGTCCGATCGACTTGAAACCAGTGCCAAAATGTTCGTTACATCGAATACTTTAAAAATCGTGTTGGAAACTTCCCCAAAAGGGGCCCCACGGGCCCTCACGCGCCTCCCAAAGAGGCTACGCGTGGGAGCCACGTGCATACTGTTCATTGTCTTCTTCCTTGAGACATACCCGGTTTGAACTAGTCTGAACCGGCCCGGTTCGATGGAACCGGCGGTCACGGTTCAGGGTCCAATTCTAGTCTGATTTCAATCTTTTTTCCTCCACTAACTTCGTCCTTGCATTCCTAATTGATTCCTAGACTAAAACAAAAAACTTAAGGTCATATAAATATACCTCATGGTCGAATAAAATCGTTGTTGTTCCTCTTCTCTGTACTCGTGCTTCCCGGCCACCATTCCTTTTCCTTTCAAGCCCAATAGCTCTGTCTTGACCTCCAAAACCTCACCTGATCCATCATTTTGGTTAACAACCACTGAGACACAAGTTGCCATTTTTTAATTTAAAAGAAACTTTTTTGGGTTTTTCACTTACCGTCCTTATTAAGCCTTGAATTCAAGTCCAAGGAATTTGTCTCATCTTCCTTTCCATTTCTTGTTTACAGACCGTGGGCCATTGATGAGGATTTGAGGGGATTGGATTCGAGGCTACACGTCCCTCTCTGTTTTTCACGATATGTTCCCAGCTCGTGCAACCCCTGTCTCTGTTTCCTTCTTTCTACTCTCTTTGTTTCCCCATGTCCTTCACACGACGATCAAGCCTCAATTCACTCTAATTTTCACCCAGTCACACACACACGCCCAGCTCACTCACCCTCTCAGTTTTAAACCAAAGCACAATGTTTGCCCTGTTTTAATTAGTTAATCGATCAGAAGTTTGAGAGATTGCTGGAACCAACCAGAAAAGGGACAGATGTCCCCATCCCTCTGGTCTATGCTAAAAATATCCAATCCCTCAGCCCCAGATGTCCTCACCTGATTGCTCACAGATCCCAAGGTGCTAAAAAGACCATTTTGCCCTTCTATGTCCAAATTACCATTTTACCCCTCACATGTCCAGACCCGTAACTAAGCCGTCCGACATCCGATGAAGGCGTGCCGCCTGTCGTTGTACTCAGGGCATCAATACCTATCTAACAGTCCTCTAGTTACGTGAAAAATCCATGTCGTTTGAAAAGTCAACAAATTTCCCCTATTCAACAATATTATCAAAGTGCCCTCGAACTTCCGAACGTCATAACTTTTTCCTTGGATGTCGGAATCGGACGTGCCACTTGTCTATGAACTCGTGACGTCCCGAACTACGTCAGAGTCCTCGGTCAAAGTCTATTTGACTGTCCAAACTAAAATTCAACTGTTTGTCCAATTCCATGGGCAAAATCGTCATTTCGCACCGTCCGTTCGGACGCATCCAACTAATCACCGATTACCTTCACTAATCCCTCATTAACAACTAATCTAATCCCGATTCCCGGGATGGGTCGTTACATCTAGTGTAACAAATACTCGGTTAGCATGTTTTTGTTTTTTACTATTAATGAGGAATTATGATGTCAACTCCTTAGGCGACTACTAGTGTTGTTTGTATTTAGGTTAAGAAAAATGTTTTCTAATGTAGTCCAACAAGACAATTTTCAAGTATGGTAGACAAGATAATTTTAATTAGATAAATTTATTATCATTAGGCCACAAAGAACTCATAATAGTTTTTAGTATATGATTGTTATATCAACCAATAGGAAAATAGTTTTATTTATTTTAAAAAATAGAAATGCTAATTCGATTCGGTATCGGTATGGGACGGTTTTTCAAAAACTCGAAACTGAAACCGTATCGACTTGAATTGGTACCGGTTCGGTACCGTACCAATTAAGGCTGGGCACATGGAACCAAAATGCCGAAACCGTACCGTTTCAGATCAAACCATACCGAAAAAAAAAATCGAATAGTAAAACCGTTGTATGATTGGTACGGTACCGAAACCGTACCGATATAATTCGGTACGGTTTCGGTATCGATATTTTAAAAAACCGTCCCGTACCGATACCGTACCGAATTAGATTTTTTTTTAATAATTATATTTATTTCTTATTGGTTTTTAGGTCTTCTTCAAGAGTTGATATGACAATACATGTCTTAATTTAGTTTCTAAGAGTTGATATCTTCAACTTAGTGCAACTTTTTCAATACATATTTGAAAACTTAAGTCCTTCATAAATGTAGTTTTCCTTTTTCTTTAGTCTTTTACTATGCTAGATGACTAAGATTCACTAATGAATATAAGCTTTTGGTGTCTGTTTTGTACTAAATTAGTGTTAAAATTGTTAATTTGTTGTTTTCTTTTCTCTATGCAATGTTACCTTGCGCCCATTTTACTATGCTAGATGACTAAGATTCACTAATGAATATAAGTTTTTGGTGTCTGTCTTGTACTAAATTAGTGTTAAAATTGTTAATTTGTTGTTTTCTTTTCTATATGCAATGTTACCTTGCGCCCATTGTATTATTAGACATGGTTTGTCATTAATCTTTTGGTTGTCTATGCTAATTAAAAACAAAATTACATGGAGGACTCAGAAGCTTCTACTTGAATGTCAGCTACTGAAAGTTTTTAATTAGCAAAGCCAGCTAATTGATCTTTTGGATTGGACATAAAGTCTGTAATATTTATTTATATATGGTTTGCTTTTGATTTTTGATTAGGGAACCAAAAATAAAATTATTGAGAATCTAAGCTCACACTTAACCATGCCTAAACCTAACCCCTGCTTTATAATCACAAACAAAATTTTGGCTCAAAACCGAAACCATACCGAAACTGTACCGAACTTAATTGATACGGTATGATATGGTTTCACTTACAAAATATTGAATACCAAACCGTACCATACCGATTAAAATTAAATGGTATGATTCTGGTATCGATCAATTTTGTACCGTATCGAACCGTGTCCACCCCTAGTACCAATTATCACATTGATTTTACTATTCGGTATTTTTTTTTCGGTTTAATCCAATCTGAAACAGTATGATTTCGATTTTTCAGTTATATATGCCTAACCCCTAGTAAGAAATAAATATATGGTTCTTCAAACAATAATCTTCTAATTAGTGTCTAAAATGGGTCCATACTTGTCCTAGTCCATTAATAATGAAATTGATAGCGGCGCAGAGAATACGGATGTAGTTGGAGGGTACTTAGGTCAATTCAGAGTCCAACCGATTCCATTGACAGCGGATGTCTCCAAGCGGGAGTACGGGAACAGGAATTCTCAAATCTGTGTGATTATAGAATGATGTCTCAACATCCCTCCACGTGGTAGTGTTTTTCACCACCAATTTTAAGAGTGTCCCCACATTGTAAAGTGAAGTCTTCGTGTAGATCCATAATTCACGGATTACAAAATTACAAACTTCCATTTTAACCCTTTATCCCCAACTTCCTCATAAAAAAACGTAACGGATTTCTTACACGCCCGCAACGGTGATATAAATTTTTAAGCTCGCGTAAATTCAACAGATGATAGGACTGCCTTCATCGGTGCTGTACAGTTCTTCAACTACAACTCATGCAGCCTGCACTCTGTTTTCTTCACCAATATTTTTTCTCATTGGATTTTTCGGAGAAATATTTATTAACGAGGCATTATTTTGCACATTTCACAAGTTTCATTCAGTTACTAAGTTCTATATTGATGATTTCTCTGTAATGTGAAATGCAAGGGTATTTTATTTTATTTTCTTTGAAGTTTCCGGTGAACCCACTAGAATGTGGAATTAATCGTGTGAGATCATTTTTTATTTTGAGATTTTTTGTGTTTTTACAAACGTCTCCGGCCTCGGATTTTATACCTTACACAAATACCCCTTTAGGTTTTAAAAATATTATACATAAACTCATTTGTTAGGTGATTATAAATTATAACCTGACATTAACCTAAATTTTGACAAAATTAACATTTTACAGTAATATTTTCATAATTGAATGATAACCATAAAAACATTTTAATATTTACATAATTTATATTACATTTAATCAAATATTATTCATATTTGTGAATTATGAGTAATATTTTTTAGAACTAAGGGGATATTTGTGTAATGTCTAAAAATTGAGGGGGTATTTGTGAAAAGATAAAAAACCTCACAGGTTGTTTGTCTAAATAACTCATTTACTTGCATAATTAAGGACAAAATAACTATCAACTCCCTCGATTAAAATGCTATTTTAATTTTCCAATTTCTATTTTCTAATTTGTTAAATTTTTTCCTTTTTATAAATTTTATTAATTAAGAGTATATTCATCCAATTTTTTAATGAAACCGTCACACCAAATCACTCAATCACTGAAAATTATAATAAGGATAATTATAAATAGGTCTTTTTATTAGATTCAAAGTTATTAATTAACCCACTGTAGTAAATAAGAACCGTACATATATAATCACGTAATTTTTTTTTATTGTTATTCATTCCTATATCATTTGTTTTATTTTATTTTTCTAATTACAAGTATACTATTAATGTTCTGTATTTTTTTTAAAGAAAAATACATCTATTTCATGGCAAAACTAGCAATTTTGAAATTAATTTAACTAAGATAATGTTTTTTTTTTCTAGATGGAGGCATAAGTGTATTATACTCAATGTACATTTCTCAAATATAATTATATATGCAATTTACCTTTTGAAATTTAATTATTTGCAAGTGTCTTATATAAAAATTCTGGAAATAAAATGGTGGATTACTATAGAATATAAAGATAAATCATAGGTAGATAATTATTAATTTATCTTTAAAAAAAGTAAATCATTAATTTACGGATTTATCTACTATGCTTTTAATTCTAAGGAATAAAATAAAAAAATTAAAAATAAATAAAATACTTATATGGTTGTAATCTTACAAAAATATCATATATCTTCCAAATCATCTTGAAGATGATATACTTCAAAACTCATTTTCTGTCAAATCACCAGCTTAGTAGTTAAACAAACCTACTAATTTAATGGTACCAAAAATCATTATACGATCACACATTCACACCCACACCAAACGGTCCAAACCAGTGCTCTCTTACTTTATACCGACCACAAATCAAGAAAAAAGAAAAAGAAAAAATATTAAAGCACAAGGATCTTCAAAAGGAGAATTGAAAAGGCCAGCATAAATTCTTGCAACTTTTTTCTGCCAACTTTTTTTTACATAGTCAATAGATTCTTGCAAAATATCTTGTTGAATAATGTGGCGTGGGAAGTGACACGTGTTGGCCAAATTTTTCCTAGTTGTGCTCAAATGGTGATGGCATGGTTTGATTTTGGGGTAAACTCCAAAGTTTTCGACTGTGGACGGTTGACGAAACTTGTCCAGACTCGGCATCGGAATTGGGGTGTGATATATGTAAAACAGTAAATGCATGCCTAAAAACTCAAAAGGATTGGATTGAGTGCATGTGCATGTTATTTTCTGTGCGTAATCAAATATTTTTTTAAAATTAATTGTAGCGCTCTGGTAGATCGACATGTTTTGAGAATAACTAATATTAGGAAAAGTTCTCGTTGTATTGATGTCTTATGGGTTAATTCATATTTATATATAGGGGATAACTTAGTTTTTATCAAAGAATAATTAATATTAGGAAAAACTCTCGCCGTGTTGGAATACTAGGTAGCTCGAAGGTTAATTTTCACCTCCATATAAGGTTTATCTTAATTTTCACCCAAAAAAAATATTTTTGGAGAGTCCATGAACCTTCATGTACAAGTACAACTCCATTATGCATATGAGTGATCAGGTTTAGCTAAATAACAGTTACGCAATTATGCATGTTGGTAATTAAGAACTCTAATATTTCATCAACTAAGTCGTTTACTTATAACATATTTCGTAAATTGAATATTTGGCGTGACTGTATTATGATATTGTTTAATAATTTGTTTCATATAGCAAGGTAATAAATAGGATAATTTGTTTGCCACTCTCACTATCGTATACAACTTTGAAATTCTCAAGCATAACAATTTTCTAGGGTACTTTTTATCGTGCTACCAAAAAAAGCTTCATTTTACAAATATCATAAATCAAACTTGGTTTATGTTCTTCGTGTTTTTAAGTCATTCTACAATTTAGCAATTTTTTTTTTTTAAAAAAACTAATCAATTTTAGTCATGTAATTTAATTAGTTTAACTTGCAATTGTTAAGTGCAAATTGGAAATTACATCATAGAACAATATTTGCTCCCCATTATGTTACTTTATCGTACCACATTTTTTATTTACTTAATTGTCGTTATACATATATCATGATCGAAACCGTTCAACTTCGAAATTATCATTTCAAAACAGTTGGTTTATTTGATACATATGAATGACTAAACAACCATCAATCTTGTTAATTTTTTATATAAATAATCTTGACATGATAATTTAGATAATGAACAATTTCGATTATGATTTATTTACAAAAATAATTCAATAAATCAAGATCAAATGAGTGATACAAATAAATACCACATAAATAGGATACAAATATTGCCCTCGATTATACTGCTTGATCAAATTCGTTGTAAGAATACTCAAATAGGAAATAGGAAATGTCAAGTACATTTTATCACCTTAAAATCTTTGCATGCAACCCAAAATATAATCAAATTTGTCTCATTTTTTCAACAAATTTACACTTCTAGCCTGGACTTATGGATTGCCACATAAACAAGATTATAAAACTTTCCAAAATAAAGAATAACAATGATGAAAGTAAAAATAGCCAAAGCACAAGAGACAAATTAATAGACAAATATGTCTAATTTAGATGGTTTTAATTTTGACTAGTAGATAACTAGTCTTAAATTCAAATTCCAACGACATATTATATGATAGATTTCCCCTCCTCTTAAGCTGTAGGACTAACTTGAAATATTTGGCACGGTAGAATTCAAAGAGTAATAATTTAATTTAGAAATGAAAATAACACTCAAAGTTAGTCCGTAAAATCATAGACCATTGAAGGTATCAACCCGAAAATATATAATTTATTCAACCATTATTAGTTTTACCGAAACCAAAATTCTCTTTGGAATAATAGAATGACAAGGTTGGTGGCAAATTGGACCATGCGATAGGATACGGAAGATCTTCAGATGAAAAATATCTGAGTGGTGTGGGGCTGGGGCCTGGGGGAACAAAACTGTGTGACCTGAGAGCCTATGACCCAATTCTCGAACCTGGAAGCTTCAAAGTTGAAAACATCCATGTTATCTCCTTTGCTTCCGGGGATGATGAATAGCAACAAAAATATCGTGTCCCAAAAGTCAAATTCACATTCGCAATTTGTGATGCGCGGGCCTCCATACTTTGACCAAATTTGCCTTTACACATGAAGCATGGAACTAACTAGAAATATTTTGTTTTCTTAAAAAGTGAACTGACATTTTACTTATTTGTCTTTCACGAAACTAAAATGGGTGTATATATTCTAATTAGGATTTTGAGGATTTAAAGACAATGTGTAAATCCTAATGTATTCAATTAGAATTTATATGATTAAAAAAATATCCTCATAAATGTAAGTGTATTTAAAATCTTGTCAATTTTTAAAAATATCACTAAAGGATGGATTTAAGTGAAGTTGGGTAGGCATAGTAGGTGCAAAATATAAATACCAATTGTTATAGCAATTCCACCCTCACTGACAAAACCCGTCCTAATATCACTTTGATAATCGTGTCTGATTCTACTCCCGTCTGATAAGCCAACTGAAATTTTGAAAACACCATTAGCACTTGCTAGATAAGGGATAGTCGCACTGATTCCTACTCATGCCTCTGCCTCTCGATCAGCCCCGATCTTCGTGTCACGGCCCGAAGGGTCATACAAAATATAAAAAACATGAGTGGACAAAAATAATAAATACATTTCAAAATGAACTCTTTACCCTCCAGCTTAAAACACGCATGCATAGAGTAAAACATATGAATAATCGAATTTCAAATCATATCACATCACAAACCGTGGGACCCACAATAAGTACGTGGCCCACATTTCTCGAAATCCATTTCCAAAAATTATCATAGAATATTTAAACACAAAATCAATATCAGACACCACTCAATACTCAAAGCTCGGGAATTACACATCTGAGGGTAATTCGGGAATTACACATCTGAGGTCTTTCCTGAGAATTACATATCCAAGCCTTCCGGGAATTACACATCCAGGGCGTTTCAGGGATTACGCATCCGAACTCTCTCGGGAATTACACATCCGAGTTTTCCCAAGCATTACACATCCGGGTTTCCCCAGACATTACACAACCGGCTTTTCCCAGGCATTACACATCCGGGCCACTTAACATAAACTCAAAACAGTAGTGTCAAAACCATCCTTAACTTAAAACCAAGTTAAAACCATTTCCAACAGGGTCTCAAGCTCGAAATATCATTTTCACGCAAATCCGTAAAATCACATCAAAAAATCATTAAGTAAATCCATATAATCATTCTTGACTCATAGTACAAGTCAAAACACCATTTTCAAACCCAAACCTAGCCAAAAACATCATTTCCATTAGTCACCGTAAGTTGTGCCCAAAAACCGATTATTAAATCCATAAATCATCAAATAATCATATCAAATCATCATCCAAATAATTACAACTCAAATCATGAAATACATCATGGAAAACATTTACTATACATGCATAACAATTTATAAAATAAACGTCAACTCACACACCGTCCAAACTGCTCAATTCTGAGTTGTGCACTTTTTTGTAATTTCCAGGAATCACCAATTCTATCAAAAACCATTATCGAGGGTCAAAGTGCACAACTATATCGAAAAGGTGTCTGATCGACTCAAAATTAAGCAGTTTGGACCCTCAAAACTATATCGAAACGGTGTCTGATTGACTCAAAACCTGTGCCAAAATGTTCGTTACATCGATTACATGAAAAGTCATGTTGACCATACCTCGATAATCGTAGCCACGCGTCGCTGCAAGCGGCTGTACGTGAAGTCCACGCGTTCCATGCACTATTCATCTTCAAGCTCTACTGGGTCAACCCGCGGGTCTACACGCAGGGCCCGACCTAGCGACGCGACCTGGTTCAAAACCTGCCATTTTGAGTCTAATTCTCTCAATTCTTTCAATAAACTGAGTCTAATACATGACAGAAGAGGATCTGTTACCTCCAATTTATGAAAAACGAACCCAAAATCGATGATCAAAGTTTCCCATTTCGGCCCTAACGTCCAATGTCAATTCAGGGGCTTCCTATACCTACTTTATCCAAGTTTCAGCTTGATTCCAATCGCCAAAGTTCAATGATCACTATCCCAGCTTTAATTTCACTCACCACCCATCCAAAGCCCAAAATCGAATTCAAGGATTCATGGGGGCTTTCGAGTCTTCTAGGTTCTAGGTTTTTCTTTCTGCTTACAGACCCCCTGAATCACTTCTTTATTCTCTCCCGATTCTCATCGCCTTTCTAGCTTTCTGTTTCTCTCAAGTAGCTAGTGATATCAAACCCAAGGTTTTGGTTCTTCTAGTCTCTCTGTTCTTCCATTTCCTCAAAGTCGAATTCAACCAAGGTGCTTGAATTGCAGCACACACACAAACAAGGCCACGTGTTGCCAAAAATCAAATTTCTATGGTGACATGTGTCACCAATCTGTCAAAACATGCTGACTCATTAACATTCAGTAAAAGACCATTTTCCCCTCTAGATACAAATTACCAAAATGCCCCTAGCTATTTTAGACCCGTAACAATCACGTCCAAACTCCAATTTCGACATGCCACCTGTCTACGGACTCAGTGTTCCGAGACCTACCCAACGATCCTCATGAAAAGTCCAAAAGTTTTCCAAGAAAAAAGTCAACTTTTGACCACAATAATTATAGGGGCAAAAACGTCATTTCCCTTTCAAATTCTCGAATTTACCTTTTCTGAATTTCTGGGTCATCACACTCACTCCATAGTTTTGTTCATTTCCAAGAGCAAATAACCCAATATTTGTAAAAACTTGTTTGCCTATTATCAAATTAGGATTGTGTTTACACCTGGAGGCCAAAGTTGATGACTCGAAGGAATTAAAAGTCCAAACCAAAAAAGATCCAACCCAAACACCCACTTGGTACGTGAAGGAGACGTAAGGCATGGACGGCTCTGACACGCCCGAAGAATTTAAAGGCAAAGATGAGGTTTTCGATGGACTAAACAACAACGTGGGACCTGCCGAAGGACCAACTTGACAATTTGAGCAGCCTTCTCGCCGCCTATAAAAGGAGAAGGAACCAGCTTCTCAAAAGACCGAAAATCAACCAATAACACTCAACAAATTGATTTCCATCAAATTTTGAACCTATGAACACCTAACCAGGTTTCATGGTTTAACAAAGATTAGCCCTTGTGGCAAAACCTACTTCTTTCGACTTAGGAAATCAAGATGCAATTTCTTTTCTCATCCACTTGAGGCATTTATGCAAACACCTAACCGTCTTTCTGACCTACTCTAACAACATCGTCATAATGGTTAGCTTCATCCCGCACTAACTTTCTTTCTAATTAGGCATTGTCACATGGGCTAACCTCATTCCGATAGTCAGTTCATAGATGATTATTAAGACTTGCAGAGATTAAATTTTTTTTTACTAAATATTGTCATAAGAGTTAATTATCCTGACTACCGGTTCATAGAGAGTCATCCGACTACCGGTTTACGGAGAGTCATCCGACTACCGGTTTACGGAGAGTCATCCCAAGTACCAGTTCACGAAGAGCCATCCTAACTACTAATTCACTAATAGTCACTTCGACTGCCAAACTATGGCTGGTCACTGAGGTGTTCAAACCTCCCCTTCGACGTCTCACCGTCGTCCCTTTGAATGCTCTGTCATTTCATGACATGATTTCCGATTGATATTCATTTTAATTGATGATTTCTGGAATTTCCTGCCTGATACGGACTTGAATGCGAATGAAGTAATTTAATTTTATGCACTTGTAATTTCAATTTTCCATCAATTCAATTGTAGTACTTTTACATTCCAGTATTTGTACTTCCATTTTTATCTCAATACAAATCAGATTTTCTTAAATAGTAATTGGTACTTGGGATACACCATCCAAACGTGGTCCACGACTATCCAAATCGAGATACCATCTTTGAGCATTGGTCTGGTACTTTAGTTCTGACTTGAGGGAATATGAGACCTCTAACCACCTGACTGCTAAAATAACAACGTCACCAAACTGATTATCATGGCGAATAACTGAACTTGGACTACCCTATAAAGAAAATTATTAAAATCCTTGAAAAATGCATAGAAAAAAACATGCGTAAAATAATTGTCTACTTGCCTCACGATCATTTTGATCAGAAGAAAAGTTCTTGGGTCGAAAACGGAACTCATCTACATGTCTTGTAGCAGCTTCTACTATATTTCAACAAGAACAATAAAGAGACCTCATGAATTCTATTTTTTTTTTTGTTGGTGGAATCTAAAAATTGAGGCTTCTTTCAAAGGCTCCGACCCCACGACAAAACTTCCATCCATTCAAATATGTTTCAACAAGAACAATAAAAACAATTATTAGACCAAAAAATAAAGAACAATAAAAACAATTGAAACATGTTTTTTTTTTTTCAAAATAAAACTTTTGAAGACTTGATGGGTTATGAATCATAATTATATGTTATTATTAGTTTGTTTGTTTGGTTTTGATGAAAGAAATTTACCTCAGAGGTAAAATGAACATGAGCCAAAGTGAAAGGAAAAAAAAAAGGAAAAGAGAATGCATGCATGCATGTCGGCAAATGGCACTTGAAAAACATGATAAGTAGGTTAGAACCTAGAAGAAGCAAATAAAATTTATTATAAACATCGTAGGAGAGGGTTAAGAGAATAAGGGGTCAAATTATGAATCATGATCATGACGACCATACAAATTATGCAAGGCATGATCATCATTGCTGGTGGTCCTCAGTCCTAACTGAGTACAGAGACATTGCCATTTTGGGTTGACCACGTTCCCAATTTGCATGATTGATGCTAACTCCACTATTTATTCGTTATTGTCAAGTTTAATTTTTCTGCAGTGTATTACAAATAATATAAATTTTAATAATTGAATTTAGTGTAACAAATTAAAGACGAAGATTAATTTCAAATGAATCATACATTAAATTAGCTATTAAATATCGAACTCTGTAAACTATTCAGAAATACATTAAGTAATTGAACAAATCGGATAACTATTTGGTGATATATAAAATGTGGTTTCATTAAAATCTTACTGGAGCTTTCAACCCAAAACGTGTCACACACACTCCATAATTATTACACAATCAAAGAGTCTTCTACTAATGTATCTACAATAATATCAGGGGGTTTCTCAAACTAGGTTACACTTGGGTCTAAAACCCATACCCACACACTAGGAAGTCGATGGGCCGTCCGATTAGCATCCCTTGGAGTAAATTGGAATTTGATCTCTCCAAAATCCTTTGAAAGCTGACGCACATCATTTAGTATCGGACCCACCACAAACCCACCACCAAAAGGTCCTCACGATCTTGCGAAAGGGCCGTTATTGCAACCGCAAAATCGTTTTCCAACACCACCTGAGTCGCATCATGTTCCCGTAACAGTAGAATCCCCTTATGGGCTACTTGTACTTGTAGTGCCGAACCAAGACCGTGGAGCTTGCTAGCTACAGCTGAGATAAAATGGTCGTCCTAATCGCGCACCACCATGCTGAATCCTCCCTTTCTGCTTCAACAAACGATCCGTCAAAGTTACACTTCAACCGTCCCTAAGTTGGCCCTTCCAAATTGATTTGTTTCTTCCAATTACCCCATTTGGTTTATGATAAACGCTCAAACTACGCATTAAGTTAAACACGTAATTCGAGTATTAAGCAATTTAAAACTTTTTTGTGTAGATGTAGTATTGGTAAATAGAGATCGTTCTTAACCGAGGAAATTAGGGAATATTAATAATGTGTTAGTGAGAAGGAATAATGGTTAATCAAAGAATAAAATAATAAATGAATAAAAGAATAAAGAATAAATGAACCAAAGAATAAATGAATAAAATAATAAAAAAATTAAAAAATTAAATGAATTAAAGAATTAAAGAATAAAGAATAAAAGAATAAAGAATAAAGAATAAAAGAATAAAAAAAAGAATAAAAGAATGAAATGAGGGGTTTTAGGAATATTGTAATTTAAACTAAATTTTAACCAAACTAAGAATTAAATTCAAATTAATAATTACATTATTTAAAACTGCTCCTAAAATAAATTTCATTTAAACACAATTTTTATCAATACTCTAACATCATGCTTATATTGAACCAATCACAAAATTTTAGCTTCATCATCTCCATTACATGCATACATTTTTCATATTATAAATGCACCGAACAACGGATTATTACCTATAATATGATCTACCTTAAGTTTATGATTTAATGCACCGACAGCGGCCGACATTAAAATCTCTTTAATCAAATGCTAAGTGCACCGATAGTGGCTACATTACCATCAAATTAACGTATGAAGCACTAAAACATATGAAGTAAAAGAAATTCAGAAAGTAAAACACATGAAAATTGTATACATACTTACAAATGTTAGAAAGAAAATACCCATGTATATATGGAATTATAAGTAAAACTAAAACAATAACAATAATTTAAGTAGAAAAATATGGTTTTTTTTAACAAGAATCACTGAACAGGGGCAGGAAACTTGTAAAGATGGAAGAAGAAATACGAGAAATGTGTTCTTAAAAACTCTTGAATTGCCTTAGAATTACCTAGCCTTAGGTTTTTCTTAAAGAAAACATAAAAATTTAATTAAAGAGAAGTTTAAGAAATTCTAATAACAAAATAAAGAAAATGAAACTAAGAACAAAAAAAAGAAAATGAAACTAAAATAACTAATTAAAAGAAGTTACAAATGGTTCCAAAATAAATCTACAAAATAAAAAGAAAAAGAACTAAAAGAAGAGAGAAAATAGAGAGAAAAATTACACAGAAGGGGACCTCCCAACAAATGAAATGGCCTCCCTATTTATAGAGGAAATGCTAAAATTCAAATAATAAAATACAAATAATAAATATAAAAATAAATGCAATTGCAATGATGAAAAATGATGATTAATGATGAAATTAGGGTTGAATTGTGTAGGAAAACAGTGCATTAGTGGAGCAGTTGACTCGGCAGGTTGCTGCAGCAAGGCAGTGAAGGGACTCGGCAAGCAGGTTCTGAGCTGATGTGATGGGATTCGGCGGGCGCTGGCAGATCAGGCGCACATGCTGTCAACGTGGAGGTTCTGATGCGGGCAGGTGAATTCAGTGCACGCTTGCTGACATGGAAAGTACGGACTCGCGCGCTATGCGCTGACAAAGGCAGTGGATTTTTGATGTACGCGCGTGGAATGGAAGTGCAGGAGCTCGGCCAGTGCGCACCGAAAATGGACTTGGGCTGAGGTCTAGGATTTTGGGCCTCGCTGGGACTTGGGCTAAGTTTTTGGGCCTACTCAATGGGCTTGGAGCGCTGGGCTTCATTCAAATGGACTTGGGCTTGAGGATTTTGGGTCTGGTCTGATGGATTTTAAATTTAAAATTAATTTATACATTTTCATCGAATTTCGTCCATAATTTCTTCGTTCGAACTCCGATCGGGACGATTCTTTCGCCAAAACACTCCAAATTCCAAGGTTTATTTAATTCTACAAAAATCCACAAAATATATTATTTTCTCCAATTATTTATTATTTTAATATTAAAAGTCAAGTATAAAGGGTATAAAATAATATTTAATTGAGGATCTATCCGTTTATGATGGTGGTCTTGGAAAGTGCAGAGCCATGATTCGGCAATTCTAGCTATCTTCAAAGTAGGGAGACGAGCGCCCCTCCATATAATTTTTTTTGCGTTCCTGCCGCCCAAAGTATTATAAAAAAAAATTATTGAGCTGGGATTTATTCAACTTACTAGATATATACTCAATCCATCTGGCCATAGACGATTTCAAGGATGTGAAGGATAATTTGCCCAATGAACTAGTTGACCACACTCCTCTGGCTACAAGACAATCTCTAAGAACGTATATGTCTGATTTCGCCTTAACACCACAAAAACGCACATGTCGGATCCACTTGGACTCTCCTTCTTTGTAAATTAAGCTTCGTAGGTAGTAACCGTTAACAAGATCGCCAAATAAACACCTTCACTTTATTTGGAATATAGGCTCCCCAAATCTTCTTTCATAAAAACTGGTGTGCTTCTCCCTCCTTGGAATTTCTAGCTACATTATTGCCATAAGCCATTTGAGAGCAAGAAAGTAGATAAGCACTCTTGACAGAAAAAATCCCACTTCTCTTTGCTTGCTAGATGATATGATCTTCTATGTTGTGCATGCTCAACAAGATACCCAATATGATATTAGTTGCCTCCTGATAGAAAACTTCTCGAACCCAGCCTTCAATCCAATAACCTCAGTTACCATTTATTAATCGACTGACCGTGTCACTAGCTTCCTAAGAAAGTCGCCTTGAAGAAAAGACAGATAGAAGGCCAAGCCTAGGAAGCCACCTATCACCCCATATTATAACTCTCTCACCATTTCTAATCGGCCAACAAGAACCCTGGTAAGTGTTAGGCTTGAGTTACGCTTTTCCAATAGTAGGAGGAATTAGGTCCATAAGCCGCAGTCATAAAGCCCCCCTTAGGAAAATAGCGGGCCTTAAGAATTGTGGCACCAAGAGAATCCGAATGGCTGAGTAGCCTCTACCCTTATTTAGCTAGGAGGCCCAATTTAAAAGCATAGAAATGACGGGACCCATTCCAAAAATGTTTTGATAAGCGTGCCTGATCCTACTCTCGTTTAACAAGCAATCCGAAGTTCTAAATCTACCCTAAATACTTATTAGATAAGGGATAATTGTACTGATTTTCGTGCATGCCTTCACCTCTCGATCAACCCCAATCTTTGTGCAACGACTTTGAGGGTTATCAAAAGCATTAAAAATGTGAGTGGAAAAAAAATTAACATTTGAAAATACATTTTGAGAAAAATAAATTTTTACCCTCCAATTATAAAACATGCATGCATAACGTAAAATATAAACAACCGGATCTTAAATCAAATCATAAATCATGGAACCCATAAATCATAGTATGTATAAAAAACTTGTGGCCCACATTTCCCAAAATCCATATTTATCAACTCATGTAAAGACATCTGGATATAAGCATTACAATTAGACAAAACTAATCCTCAAACTCAAGTGCTAGTCACGATGAACAACAACACTACGCGTAGGCAAACTCGGGAACTGTACTCACGCAACATCCGAGTCACGTTCGGGAACTGCACTTACACACTGTAACGACCTAGACCTTCGAGGAAATAAAAGTTTGGAAAATTATTGTGGAATTGACGATTTTGCCCTTGAAAAAGGTCAAAATGTTGAATTTTTGTTGTGGCCCTTATTTGAGAATTTCGAGAAAACCGTTATGAATGTCACAAAATACTGAATTCGTAGGCATACAACACGCCAAAATCAGAGGTCGAGTGAAGTAGTTATGGGTTAACAAAGGTGAAGGGAAAAATGGTAATTTTGCACCAAGGGCATTTTAATCATTCTTTAGATTTTCTAGATAGTTCTAAAAGTTTCTCCCTATTTCCTGCCACTGTGTCAGGAGTCAACCCATCTAGCACCATATTGTCCCTTTTGGGCCTCGCCTTCACTCGTTTTGTTTTCAAGAGCTCACGTGCAACTTTCCAGTAGGTCACGCATCATGGGATTGCACCAGCCTCAACTAGCTTAACTTTGGAGTTCAACTGAACTCAAAGCCGGTGAGCTCCCAAAAGGTCTAGTGCTAGATAGGTGTGTGCCTATACATATAAGGCACATCATCATTCCCTTCGCAGGAATGTGGGATCGTTCACCGTTCCCTCCAAGACACGGGTCTTACAATCCACCCCTCTTAGGGCCCAGTGTCCTCGCTGGCACACTTCCAGGTTGGGGTTTGGCTCTGATACCATTCTGTAAGGACATGACCTATCTAGCACCATATTGTCCGCTTTGGGCCTCACTCTCACAGTTTTGTTTTCGAGAGCTCACGTGCAACTTCCCAGTGGGTCACCCATCATGAGATTGCACCAGTCTCAACTTGCTTAACTTTAAAGTTCCAACCGAACTCAAAACCAGTGAGCTCCCAAGAGGCCTAGTGTTAGATAGATGTGTGCCTGCACATATAAGGCACATCAACATTCCCTTCGCAGGAATGTGGGATCGTTCACCGTTCCCTCCAAGACACGGGTCTTATACACTAACTTACCCTATAGATATTTATGTTCATTCATGTTGATTATGTGGAGAAGAGAGGAGATGATTTGGGGGTGGTTCAGTGGGTGTCCACCAAAAAGAAAGAAACCTGCACCCACCACTATACTGTGAGGGGAGAAAGATCAGAGGGAGAGAGAGATGAAGCAAAGAGCCATGAAATGAATTGGGTTGAGGAAAAGGCATAAGAAAGGGGGTGAGAAAACTCCCAGACCCATGAGGTCATTGTGGTCTCGAGAAGGAAAAATGTGAAGATTGATGATTGAGTTGGGTTCTTGACATGGGAACTTGAAAATGAGTTCAATTATCATCCTTATGTGTCCAGGAGACCACCCTAAGCCCATTTCTTGAAGGTTTAGACGTGAAGACACAACTGCAGAGGAAGTGGATGCCATGGTCATAAAGCTTGGAGGTTCGAACTGTAAGTTGGAGGTACATTCTTCCTATTTCGAAGTTGTAGAACTCTTCCTAGGTTCATTACGAGTGTACTGAATGTGAAAGGGGAGAAAATAACTGAGAAATGAGAGAGTTACACCCGGGTCTGGGCCGCGGGTAAAGACGACTCGGTTGCAGAGAACCCAGTCTGGCGCAAAGAAAGAGACCATGAACAATAAGACTCGGGGCTCCCACGCGCAATCACTTTGGGCAGCGCGTGGGGGCACATGAGCGAAGTTTTCGAGGTGACATCAACATGAAAATTATAGTATTCGATCATACGAAGCTAACAATACAATTTTTGAGGCAATCATATATCATCTCGGGACAGTTTTGATCGTCTGAATGTTTAGGATGCGTTTGAAATCCATTTAAAAATCTCAAAAAATTATGGGATTTTCGTATTAGTTAATTAAGGTGGTTAGTGACCATTCGAGGTAAAATATGGCAGGAATTGACGTCCTTGGCTTTTATGGAAAATCCGATAATTCGGTTTGGCCGCATAAAAGTACGTGTGAGTGGACTTTGTTTTGTAAGCCCTATGCATGCCTATTTCTGTGTTTTAAATATGTTTTGTTGTGTCGTTAATGATACTTGGGTGATTGGAATTATTATATGAATTCAATAATTTTGTGAACTATTATATGATTGGAATTATTATTATTTTATTGCACGTTTTACGAGATTTTGTAAACTACATTTTGAATATCGTTTTGAATATGGTTTTGGCGTGAATGTGTTTGTGATATGAGATATTGTGAGATTCGAGTGACAAGACCCGTCCCAAATCCCCCCGGGATTAACACGGGACGTGCCTGCTCCCATCTGACACAAAGTGTCAAAGAAGGGATAATTCCAATCTTAGCCCGTTCAGGGCTTCCAGAGTGCGCCAGGATCGGAGGAGTGTGATGTCTCGGTCCCTGCTACAGCCCGCATCCGCAATCAACCTGAAGGGCATTAAAAACCAGAAAAGACTGTGAGTGGACGAAACAACAGTTTATAAAAACATTTCACGAAAAGAAGACATTTATGCCCTTCAATAAAAAGCATGCATGCATTCGAAAACTAGTTATTGAAAACCAATCATATGGGACTCAGCCCAAAACAGTCATATGGGAACTTAGCCCAAAACCAATCCTCGGCATCCCCGATGTCTGACATCCAGATGTCACAATCAACACCGTGTCACGGTTTCAAGCTAAGCGTGCAACCCGGGGTCTCAAATCCCAAGTCTCCCTAGGGTCCACCCAGGTCAATGACCCGCAGATCAATGACCCTTCTTGGGGGGAGGTTTTAACCTCTGTCAATCTTGCTCCTGAGTCACTATACAGACCGGTCGCTCCGTTCAATGACCCCTCGTAGACAATGCCCCGTGACTACTCTAGGATACTACGAGACGTCTGGAGGAGACAACCCGCCACTCCAGGATACTATGGGACGTCTGGAGGGCAACTGTTGGTGATGATGGTATACGAAAAACCATTTCATAATTCATTTCAAACCATTCAAAGGGCTACACTCGAATTTTCCATAAACCATCGTAAATCCAAATCCATTTGGGGTTCTCGACCCGAAATCATGTTTATAAACCATAACTGGGCCTCATGCCTGATATCATAACCAATTAGGCCTCAAGCCCGAAAGATATTTCCAAAACCCCTTTCAAATCGTTTTTCAATTGGGACTCATGCGCAAATCTCGATTTTCACGCACTTTTGTAAAATCCTCCAAAATCGTAAATCAGTTCCTCGGTTTCACGCCTCTCCGTGAAACCCTTTGGAATCACATATAAACCGTGTAAAACATATGCACGTAGTACACTTGGCCGAAGCCCAAACATCATATAAAACATAAATCTTGAACTACGTGCACTAATGCATTTTCTTTCGAAAATGCCCAAAAAAATCATATTTAAATCATATGCACTCATGGCATCTCAAAACATGTATTTAAACTCATATAAAACACTTATGCATGCATCAATTTAGAAAATAAGGTCCAATCACAAACCGTCCATGCTGCGCCTCGATACGCGCGCCATAAGCCTCTCCCAAGCCAATCACCATCACCGGGACTCCCAAACCTGTCCAAATCATATAAGAGGGTTACTAACTACCTTAGTAACCTCTTATAAAAGCCCCCTAATATTCCGGGATTTTGATCATATTTTAAACTTGATCCTAAACCTTCGGACATCCCAAACTATATCGAAACGATGTCTGATCGACTCGAAACTTGTCCTAAAATGTTCGTTACATCGAATAGATGATTTCGTATGTTGAACACTTTCCCAAAATACTCCCCACACACTGCCACGCGCCGCCTAAAGGCCTTGCACATGGGCTTCACGTGCCGGCTACAGGATCATCTTCAACCTTTGGCCAAACTGGTCCGAACCGGTCTACTGTGCATCCGGTCCAGTCGAACCGGAGGAACCAGTTCAGGCTCACATCTCTCTCATTTTTTGTCCGATTTCGATCCTTTCAATTCCTAAACCTCTGTCTAGTCATTTCCTATCAACCTATGTCCTCAAAAACATGAAACACGGCCAAAGTTTGTACCTTTGGATTGAAGAACTCACGACCAAGCTCAAGCCATCCTTCCATGGCCATCCAACCATCAAATTCCTTTGCTTCCAATACCCACAAGCTCATCCATGTCCTAGAAACACAACCAAATCGTCAAAACTAATCCAAAAACGTCCAAAACTGAAAATCCAAATTCGACTTAAGAAGGGGTTACGGGTTTACCTGGTTTCTAGCTCCCCTGTCGTCCACGGAGGCCCTATCTCCCCTCACGGTCTCTCTCAGTCCTTCACTCACCCTCTGCCTCACTTGGCTTCACACAGATTCAAATGGGGGGAAGGGTAATGGTTTTTGGGGTGTTCGGGTTGGGTCAATCGAATGGGAAGAAAGGGAATGCACATGCATGTATCTGTGTTAGGTGGGCAATGAATGGATGACACTTGTCACTCATCCATTTGGCCTGTCCAAAATATCTGGGGCCCACTCCAAACAAAAGTCCACCCGTCTCGTAAAACATGTAATAGTTCCTCGAAACTTCCTTGAACCATAACTTTTCCGTCGAACGTTTGATTTCGACATGTCGCTTGTCTACGGACTCGTATCAATCCAATTTTCGTAACGGTCCTCGGCCCTCGGGCATCAGACCTTTCGGGTCAAAAGTCAACTTTTTGCCCTCATCCAGGGGCAAAATCGTAATTCCACCCTGAACGTCCAATAATCCTCGGCTAATCCATAATTAGTCTTAGTTAATCCCTAAAATCAGGGAGGGGTCGTTATAGGAGTCTTTGTCGTTTCCTATGATTTTTGGGTGATTTTAGAAGTATTTTCGATATCGTATTTTGTGAGGAAATTGGGTATTTTATGTCCTGGCTTACTACTGAGTTTTAGAAAACAGTTTAATACTCGATATACCATTTTATATGAATTTGGTGGCGTTTGGTGAAATGGGACTCTACATGATTTTTGGAATATTTAATGGCACAATTTGCAAGGCTTGGTCGAGTTGTGGTCGTGGGCTTAGGCCCGAGATGTTGATGTGTGGTTTGAATTGTGATGTTGATAGGGATATGTGTTTCCTCGGTATTTGTGACCATTGTGATTCTAATGATGATGTGTGATGATTATGATGATGTGAGATGTGATGTGGTTGATGACCCTCCTCGAGATGCTGATTGTGATTGATCGTCTCGGACGTTGAGCTGGGCTCCGTCTTTCTCGATACTTGTCTCAGACATCGAGCTTGTGACTCCTAGTTCCTGAGACTAGGATTGTGACTCAGACGTCGAGTGCAGGGCTCCGTTAGTTCCTGGGTTGGTTCATACTCGGACGTCGAGTCTGGGACTCCGTCTTTCCCGAGTGATATTAGTCTACTTGTAGTGCATATTTTATATGATGATTCAGCAACATACATCGAGGTTGGGTCAGTTGATATGACTGATTCGTTTGATATTATTGGTTATTTCGGTATGGCTGGTATTGTGTGATTGGTATACTTGTTCACTGGTGTGGTCATGTTCTTATATTGATAGGGCTTACTTTATGTATTGTTGATTCTGTGCGTTGGTCTAGTTGTATTTACAGTGATGTTTTGATATGGTTTCAGGTTGGTAAGATTTATAAAGTTACTGGTTTTCTTGTTACTACACATATTTCAAATTTGATGTTTTACTCATAAATTCTATGCATGCATATCTTTATTAAACGGAGGGTAAATGATATGTTTTGAATAGAATGTTTTTATAAACCTTTATTTTCATCCACTCACACATTTTCCTTGGTTTTAAAACCCTACAGGGTCGTTGCATGAGGACTGAGGTAGTTTCCAGAGCAGAGGCATAAGCTTACAAGATTGCAAGTATCCCTTGTTTGATAGGCTTTCGAGGATACTTTTGGCAGGTTAGACTACCTGTCAGACGAGAGCAGAACCCGAATACATTGTATGTAGGGTTCGTCGGGTTGGGTCCTGTCACACACAATCTAGACTGTACTAATATCCTCGATAACTGCACTCATTCATCATCTGGGTCATGTTTGGGAACTATACTCACGTATCATCTGGATTGTACTAGTATCATACGAGGATGACTACCATGAAAAAAAATTCATAAAACTAAGCAATACATGCCTTACATAAATTCTTTGCTCAGAAAAACAAGTCAAAACATTAAAACTAGGGCTTCAGCCCAAAACACAATTTCCACAAACAATTGTAACACACGTGTCGAGAAATCAGTCCATAAATTCAGAAAATCATCAGATAATCAATTCTAATCATCATGAAAATCATCTTGAGTCATATAATAGAAAAAAGCATGGATTGAATAGTTTAATATGCATGCATCATAAGTAATAAAACAATATCCACCCAAAGATTGTCCAAGTAGCTCAATTCCGAGCTGTGCACTCCTTAGAAGTCTTGGGAGTTCTCTAGCCTATCAAAAACCATAACTAAGGATTACTAACGTCTGTAATGATCTCACACTAAAATCCCCTAATTTTAGGGATTAAATACAAATTAAAAACCGAAGTAATATCGCTTTCGACATATGGATCCACCCTAAGTCAATATCCGATCGACTCAAAACCTACGTCAATATGTTCGTAACATCGACTACAACAAAAGTCATGTTGATCAAATGTCGAGGAACCTCCATACCCACTGACCAACCTTTTGCGAGTGTGCATCACGCGCAAGCATCTACAGTCGCAAGGCTACTCGCCTTCAATCTTTTTTTTGGGGGGGGGGGGGGGGG
This sequence comes from Prinsepia uniflora, assembly GCA_032719365.1. Lineage (NCBI taxonomy): Eukaryota > Viridiplantae > Streptophyta > Magnoliopsida > Rosales > Rosaceae > Prinsepia > Prinsepia uniflora. The sequence continues at coordinate 51,878,593 of CM064871.1, read as the reverse complement.
GGGGGGGCGAGTTGTCGACCCGTGGGTTTGTAACTCAGACCTGACTGGGGTGACTCCTACCTAGTCCTAAATCTTCCTTTTTCGGTGAATGAATTGTTGAAGTTTAGGCCAAAGCGGAGCTTCATGTTCCATTGTTCCCCACATCCAAAACTTCAAGATTTTTGACTCAAACCAATCCTAGGAACTCAACCAAGGTATTAGTGTGCTTGCTTGCAAGCTTGTGATCTTCAAACAGCTCGACGTCCTCGATTTTTGGATTTATGTTTTCTTGGGTTTTCGGGTTTCGGTCGTCCGAGGGCTCTTCTTCCTTGTTTTCTATCTCATCTCTCTCTTTCTCCCATTTTTGTTCCTCATTTTCTTCGTTCCTCCATTTTCCTTCCTTTCCTGTTGTCCCCCCAATTGATTTTGGTTTACTTTTCACACAATAAATACACACACCCACAGACAGAGTCGGTACACACAAGGTAGATAAGGATGCAAAGAGATAAGGATGGTGTGACACCTGTCACCATCTCACAAGGAAGCAATACTATTTTCACTTGCCAAATTACCAAAATTCCCCTAGTCATTTTAGACCCGTAACAAACCTATTCGATCTCCGATTCCAACATACCACATGTGTATAGATTCAAGACTTTAAGGCCTACGTAATGGTCCTCACATAAAGTGCAAAAAGTACTATAAGCCAAAAGTTTTACTTTCGACCTACAAGGGTAAAATAGTCAATTTACAAGCAAACTTTCCGAAATTACATTTATCGAATTTCTGGGTCATTACAAGAAATCCCTAAATTTGATGCCACCTTCCACTCCTATCTTACACAGAGCGTTCCAATTAAGCCAATGGATCTTTTTCTTTTGCATTACATCCCCCAACAAAATTTGGCGATTGATTGGTGAAGGTCATGGCAAACAGATTTTGGGAGAAGGAAGTAGTTCATCACATAAAGAGGGATCTCCTAAGCAATTGATTTAATCAAAATTTCTTTCCCCACCACTACTTAAGAGCTTACCTTTCCAACTATCTAGCTTCTTTGACAGACGGTTTTTAATAAACCCAAGTCTCAGTATTAGACCTTCAAATGAATAGTGGCAGGCCCAATTACCTATCATGGTGTTCAACTCTCCCCATACCTAGACAAATGGCTAGCAACTCTTGGTCCAGATGATTGATGTTTCCACTAAATGCCACACAACTTTTCTCTAAGTTAATAGATGATAAGCCTTTATTTTAGCTTTATTTCATATCGCTTTATACCTCTTAATCTTATCTTTTAATATAAAAATATCAAACAATTAGAGAAAATAATATATTTTGTGGGAAATTTGCAGAAATAAATAAAGCTTTGCAATTCTGAGCATTTTTGCGAAATACTCGTCCCAATCGGAATTATAACGAAGAAAATATGAATGAAACAAGGATGACCACCGAAAATCTCAGGGAAATTCGGTGGGAAGCTACCGAATCAGCCCAAATCCATATTTAATTGCAGTGCAAATTACCCAACTTGCCCAGCCCATGACCAACGATGTAACAACCCGGACCTTCACAAAGGGCAAAAATATAAATTTGGAAAAGATTTGTATAAAAATGACGATTTTACCCTTGTGAATAGTATGGTCAAACATTGACTTTTTGATTGGTAGGTCGAATAGACGTTGTCCAATGACCGTGACGTAGTTCAGGACGTCACGAGTCCGTAGACAGGTGGCACGTCCGATTCCGACATCCGAGGAAGAAGTTGTGATGTTCGGAAGGTCGAGGGCATTTTCGTAATTTGGTTAAAAAAGGGAATTTGTTGAATTTTTGTTTGACCATTAGTTTTCATGAAAATTGAGGACCGTTAGATAGGTCTCGACGTCCTGAGTACAACAACAGGCGGCACACCATCATCGGACGTTGGACGGTTAAGTTATGGGTCTAGATAGGTGAGGGGTAAAATGGTAATTTGGACTTTCAGGGGCAGTTTGGTCTTTTAACACCTAGGGAAATGTGTCCAACTAGATAAGGACATCTGGGAAGATTGGATTGGCTATTTTGGGCTGAGTCCACAAGGTGATAGACACCTGGCCATTTCCTAAAGGCTTCTAGCCTTCTCTCACGGTTAAGCCAAATTTTAAATTGGATTGTTAATCGAACAAATGAGAAAACAGAGACAGAAAGAACATCGACCCATTTCCAGTGAGTGTGTGAGCTTCGTGTGATTTCTTTGCGCTTGAGTGAGTGCCAAAGGTTGTGTGATCGTGTTGAGGGAAACTTAAGGGTTGGCTGTGTGTGTGAGAGGTGGGAAAACCAGTGAAAACAGAGAGGGAGTCGTGGGTCATGGTGCAACCTCAATCGATTAAACCCATTGAATTTGGGCTTATGGTGGTGTTAAGGGAGCTGAGGAGTGACTCTGGGACATGCAGGGCCACGGTGGAGCTCACGGCGGTGAGCAGAGAACATGTAAGTCGTTTAAAGTCCTCTGTTTTCCCTGAGACGGTTTGGATTAAAATCAATGGTTTTGGCTTGTTATTGAACCGCTGTGTGGTTGTTTATCGTCTTAGGAGATTACCCAGGTGCCCTAGGACTCGTAACCGTGATCGGAGAGCAGCGATGTGGTCGGAAACAGAGGCAGGGAGTTCTGAGTTTTGGTTCGAAGTTTGGGAGGTAAGGTGTAGGGCTTCATTTCGTGTTTTAGTTAGTAGAATCAATCATAAATTCAAGTACGAAACTAGTGATGAAAAAAGGGCTGAAAATGGGTGAAAACCGATCTCGCCGGCTCGGTTGGACCGGACCGGTCTGGACCAGTCTGAACCGGGTTAGCTGGAGGTTGACGATGACACTGTAGCAGGCGCATGGCTCCCACGCGCAGCCCCTTTGGGCGGCGCGTGAGGGCGCGTGGAGCATGTTTTGGGGAAGTGTCCAACATGTTTAGCGGTGGGACAGACCCTGAGGAAGCCCACAGGTAGATTACTCGACTTGAGCGGATTTTCACGGTGATGCTATGGCCTCCAGTGGATCGGGTGTTGTTAGCCACTTTCTTACTGGACGGTGCAACGTATGAGTGGTGGTATACTCTTGAGTTATCGGGATGGGATGCCCACACAGTGACTTGGGAGACATTTTTTGAGCGATTCCTTAATCAGTACTATCCCCGCTCGTTCCGCGATGCTAAGGAGGCAGAGTTTCTTCAGCTTAAACAGGGGAGCACGACAGTAGCTGAGTATGAGCAGAGGTTCCAGATGTTATCCCGTTTTGCTCCTGCTTTTGTGGCTACGGAAGCTGAGAAGTGCCACAAGTTTGAGTTGGGCCTCCGAGGAGAGATTCGAGCCATTGTGACGACTGGCTCATTTGCTACCCTCAGAGAGTTATCAGATGCTGCGGTGAGGGTGGAGGCTAGTTTTCCAGCAAGACCACAGTTCTTGAGTGGTGTGTGACGCCAAGAGTACTTTTTTTCTGGAGCATCGAGTTAGAGGACCCCAAAGCGAGGCAGTTACAGTGGTACTTCATCAGCGGGTGGTGCCCGGTTTGGTAGACCAAGCAGTTTCCAGAGTTCCAGATTCCGAGGAGTTAGAGCATATCCGACTCAGCAGATGAGTGCGACATCTGTTGCTTCTTCTGGGAGGCAGAGTTGACAGGACCCGCCCCGATCCTCCCTGGGACCACATGGGGACGTGCCCTGCTCCCGTCTGACACCCAAAATAACGTTCCAATTTAAACCTTAACGTTCAAATGCATAAATAACCAAATTAAAGTTTTACATCAAATCCGAAATAAACAGATGTCAGACAAGGGATGAAATCCAAAATTACAAATTGTGAGCACAACTCTAAAATAAACCTGCGGGTAAACCACCCAACAGGGGTTCAGGTACGCAGAAGTAGATCTATGCCTCAGCCTCAGGATCCTCCTCTACCTCAGTAGCACCGCTTGGAGGGGTTACCAAAAACATTAAGGGTGAGTGGGCTGAAACTCAAGTTTATAAAAACCGTTTAATAAGTAAAACATATAATTTACCCCTCCGTTTTCCAAACATGCATGCATCAGAATTTAAAACCATAAATCATATAATATGAACCATAAGGCATGTAATAAAACTATAAACATAATTTTTTTTAACCACTGCACTATACACTCCAATCCCGACATCCCCGATGTCTGACGTCCCTGACGTCCAATAAGGTCACAGTCTCAAGGCTACGCGTGCCACTCGGGGTCTCAATCCCGAATCCAATCCCCGAACCCTGTCCGGGTACGACATCTCAAATGCCTAGCGTCCTAGATGCTCGACGTCCCTGACGTCAAATAAGCAATCCTACTCATGAGTCATTTTACGGTCCGGTTCCTCCGTAGAATGACCCCTTGCAGGCAATGCGCCATGACCACTCCGGGGTACCACATCCGGAGGAGACATTATCTCAAGAATGGATCTATACAGTGCAGTACCAAATACATTTTATTGATATCCTCATGCAAAACATATATACGTAGATAAAATCCAAACCAATCTTTAAGTTTCATCAAACGGGTCTCAAACCCAAATACCGTGCCGTGAAACGTGCCATAACCATAATTTCAATATCATCAAAACCGTTTCATGATTCCAGCATGTCAATATGTAAGTAAATCAGAAAACATTTAAGCATGCAAGGGTTTAATGAAATCGGGCCCACTCACAGTACGATCCCGCAGTGAACCTGCGCGTACGAACTTCTACCGGGATTATCGTACAATTCTTGTCAGTTCAAATCACACGTAAGGGTCACTACAAGTCTTAAACATTTATCCAAAAAGTCCGAAACAGAAACCGGCTCGGGGAAACCGTAAACACGTTTCCCGAGATAACCGGCCCTAAACTGACCCTCCTAACTATCTCAGATCAACATGGTTAATTCATCAAAAAATTTCAGAATGATGAGAGGAACAAAAGTCATGTTGATCGTGATCAGAGATAAGGTCCAACACGCCCTCACGCGCCGCCCAAAGTGGCTGTGCGTGAAAGTCACGCGCCTGACACTGTAGCTGCTACAGTGTCACCACCTTCACCCGTTTGTCTGTAATACGGGCCTGCAACTCGCGGCTTGACCCGGTTAATTAACCCCCAATTTCCACTCGATTTCGCTCGTATTTGATCCTAACATGTTCATTAACTATCCAATTTAGGTTCTGAGACATTAATCAACCTCGACAAGTCCCCAATCGACCCATCGACCCGTGATCAACCAAACGGGTCAATCACCAGAACTTCCTGGTTTCTAATTCAATCTCCAATTAACTTCACAGGAAGCATAATAGGATCAAAACGAACTGAAATGAACGATCAATTGAACCAACACTCACCTGGAAGTAGTCGTCCGATCCACTGAAATTTCTCTGAACACTGTAGTCACCGTCCCAGCTCACCCGTGGCTGATGGCCTTCGATTTCGATATGGTTGAGTTCCAAACACTCCCAGAAGACTAAACCAAGCCTTGGTTTGGTCCAACAATCACCAGAAATTGAAAACCCGATTTCCCTCCAAATTTTCCCGAAATGGTTTCTCTCTGGTTCCTCACCTATTCTCAGTTCTTTCAACGGCAGAGTGAAGCTCACTCAATTCCTATTCAGTTTTAAAAAATTTAAGCCGTCCCAGAGGCTCGTGGAAGCCTTACTATCAACTGAGATTGGTTCCCCGAAAAAGCTTCGATCGAAATAAACTATGTAGCCTTTGCTGGGTGGATGAATAAGACCACGTTCTAAAGCATTAGACATTCCTTTCTTTCCAGCACACACTTGCATAAACAATTGCACACTGAACCACCGCACATGGTGGTGCCGCCCATGTTCCTCCCGCGGTTGCTACAGTAACCAGGGGTAGAATGACCAAAATGCCCCTGGTTCAATAATTACCAAAATGCCCTTTACTTTCTAGACCCGTAACTCAGCCATACGAAATCCGATTTCGGCATGCCGCCTGTCTACGGACTCAGGGCATCGAGACCTACCTAACGGTCCTTGAGTCATGTGAAAATTAGTTGTCAAACGAAAAGTCAACATTTTCGCCCCTATCGTCCAAATTACGGTAATGCCCCTGAACTTCCGATAGTCATAACTTTTGCCCTAATCGTCCGAATTGGACGTGCCACCTGTCTATGGACTCGTGACGTCCCAAACTACGTCACGATCATTGGTCAAATTCCATTTGACCCTCAAATAAAAAAGTCAACAATTTGGCAATACCATTAACAGGGTTAAAAACGTCAATTCATACATTGTATCACATTATTATATTCCTCGAATTTTCGGGGTATTACAGAGTGGTGGACCCAGTCGGGATGTTTGCTATTACTGTGGAGAGTGAGGTCACTTCCGGCGTGAGTGTCCATCGTTACCCTAGGAGGGTGGCGTAGGCCGAGGTACGGCGGAGCCGGGACGGAGTACGGCTTTAGTTTCAGGGGCAGTGGGCACTAGATGTGGTGGTGGTGCTACTAGTGGTTCGAGGGGACGTGGCCGATCTTCAGGATCCCAGGCCCGAGTTTTTGCGATGACGCAACAAGAGGCTCGATCAGCACCCGGAGTGGTGACAGGTACGCTTACCATACTTGGCCATGATGTACATGCTTTGATAGATCCCGGGGCTACCCATTCTTTTATATCACGAAGTTGTGGTTTGGTTGCGGAGAGATAGGTGTCTGCACTGGATTGTGATTTGGGTGTGAGTACGCCTACTGGTGAGGTGTATGTGGTGAATCAGATCTTGAGAGAGTGTCCGGTGTTGGTAGTCGATGTTGAGTTAGTGGCGGATTTGTTACTTTTGGATTTACAGGATTTTGATGTTATGCTGGGGTTGGACTGGTTAACTATTCATCATGCTTCTATCGAGTGTTTCAATAGAAGGGTGACCTTTCAGAGTCCAGGGTTACCGGAGACCACATTCCAAGGTGATCAGCGTGCACTACCTACTGGTGTTATTTTGGCTCTGGAAGCGAGCAAGTTGTTAAGGAAGGGATGCCAGGGCTACTTGGCTCACGTGGTGGACACACGTGCTACGCCATTGAGGTCGGAGGATATTTTGGTAGTGCGGGAATTTCCAGATGTCTTTCCGGAGGATCTGCCGGGATTGCCACCTCACCGAGACATCGAGTTTACTATCGACCTTCTTCTAGGTACGCAACCTATTTCTCAGACTCCTTATCGTATGACACCAGCTGAGTTGAGGGAATTAAATGCGCAATTACAAGAGTTGGTCGATACGGGATTTATTCGACCGAGTGTGGCTCCTTGGGGAGCTTCAGTTTTGTTTGTCAGGAAAAAAGACGGAGGTTTGAGACTGTGTATTGACTATAGGCAACTGAACAGGGTAACCATCAGGAACAAATACCCCCTACCCCAGATTGATGACTTGTTTGATCAGTTGAAGGGATTATGGTACTTTTCGAAGATTGATCTTCGATCCGGATATCACCAACTACGGGTCAGAGAGGAGGACATACCCAAGACAGCATTTCGTACCAGGTATGGCCATTATGAGTTTGTGGTGATGCCATTTGGATTAACTAACGCTCTAGCGGCGTTTATGGACCTGATGAACCGAGTGTTCCAGTCATACCTGGATCATTTCCTTATTGTGTTCATCGATGATATTTTGGTGTATTCGAAGAGTGCGAAGGCGCAAGAGAAGCACTTGAGGATGGTACTTAACACCCTGAAGAAGAACCAATTGTACGCAAAGTTGAGCAAATGTCAGTTCTGGTTGAATAGTGTTGGTTTTCTGGGTCATGTGATTTCAGCCGAGGGTATTAGCGTGGATCCTCAGAAGGTTGAGGCAGTAGCGAACTGGGAGCAGCCCAAGACAGTGACCAGAAGCTTCTTGGAATTAGCTGGTTATTACCGGCGTTTCATTGAGGGATTTTCCATTCTTGCTGCTCCGTTGACACGGCTGACTAGGAAGGGAGTCCGTTTTGTCTGGGACGAGAGTTGTGAACAGAGTTTCCAGGAGCTGAAAAGGCGGTTGACATCTGCTCCTGTGTTGGCCATTCCAGATGATAGTGGGGAGTTCGAGGTATACAGTGATGCCTCTTTGCAGGGATTGGGATGTGTGTTGATGCAGCATGGGAAGGTAATTGCTTATGCATCCCGACAGTTGAAACCTCATGAGATGAATTACCCCACTCATGATTTGGAGCTTGCAGCGGTGGTTCATGCGTTGAAAATTTGGAGACATTACTTGTATGGTGAGAGGTGCAGGATCTTCACGGACCACCAGAGTTTGAAGTATCTCTTTACCCATATGGAGCTAAATCTGAGACAACGCCGATGGTTAGAGTTGATTAAGGATTATGATTGCACCATCGAGTATCACCCGGGGAAGGCAAATGTGGTAGCCGATGCCCTGAGAAGGAAGTCAGCTAGCTCCTTGTCACATTTGAGGATGGTTCGGTTACCCTTTTTGGTTGAACTCCGTAAGACTGGAGTGGATTTGACTATTGATAGTCAGGGAGCGCTACTAGCGAGTTTCCATGTACGACCCTTCTTGGTTGATCAGATTATTGATGCTCAGTTCCAGGACCCCGTTTTGGGCATCATTCAGCTTGAGGTTGAAGCTGGGGAGAGACAAGATTTTGGAATTCGTGAGGATGGAGCCTTGGTAAAAGAAGGATGGTTGTGTGTAGCGGAGGATGAAGCACTGAAGAAGATGATCCTTGATGAGGCTCACAGTTCATCCTATGCGATGCATCTTGGAGGGACCAAGATGTATCGTACGCTTCGGGAACATGACTGGTGGTCAGGTATGAAACGTGAAATTGCTGAGTACGTCAGTAGATGTTTGATTTGTCAACAGTTGAAATCCGAACGACAGAGACCCTATGGAGTAATGCAACCCCTGTCAATCCCAAAGTGGAAATGGGTTCATCTAACGATGGACTTCGTGTTTAAGATTCCCAGGACGCCTAAGGGTCATGATGGCGTATGGGTGATTGTGGATAGGCTCACGAAGTCAGCTCACTTCTTGCCAGTGCGAGAGAACTTCAGAATGACGCAGTTTGCGCAGTTGTTTATCGATGAGATTATTCGGTTGCATGGTACTCCAGAATCGATAGTTTCCGACAGGGATCCGAGGTTTACTTCACGGTCCTGGAAAAGTCTGCAGGAGGCTTTTGGGACGAAGTTACATTTCAGCACTGCCTTTCATCCTCAGACCAACGGGCAGTCAGAGCGGACCATCCAGATTTTGGAGGACATGATGCGAGCCTGTGCTTTACAGTTTCAAGATACTTGGGAGTTGCATCTAGCTTTGATGGAGTTTGCTTATAACAATAGTTACCAGGCGAGCATTGGGATGACTCCTTATGTAGCTTTGTATGGACGGCAGTGTAGAACCCTGTTGTGTTGGACGGAGGTCGGTGAAAGGAGATTGGCGATTTCATAGTTGGTAGACCTTACCCAGGAAAAGGTTGCACTTATCAGAGATAGTCTCAAAGCAGCTCAGGACCGACAGAAGAGCTATGCCGACCGTAGGATCAGAGATATGGAGTTTGAGGAAGGAAATTGGGTCTTCTTGAAGCTATCTCCTTGGAAGGGTATTGTACGGTTTGGTAGACGAGGAAGTTAAGTCCCCGCTACATTGGACCCTACGAGATTTTGGAGAGGATTGGTCCTGTTGCTTATCGGTTGGCATTACCATCAGACCAGGCTAAGGTACATAATGTTTTTCATGTGTTTATGCTTCAGAAGTACATTCGAGATGATTCTCACATTTTAGAAGCACAACCTGTCGAACTTAGAGAGGATTTGAGTTTTGAGGAAGAGCTTGTGGAGATTCTGGATCATAAGGATAAGGTGTTACGGAGGAAAACGGTTCCCTTGGTAAAAGTATTATGGAGGAATCATAAAGTAGAAGAAGCAACTTGGGAATCCGAGGCCTTAATGCGTTAACAGTACCCCTATTTATTTCACTGAATTTCGAGGGCGAAATTCTTTTAAGGGGGGTAGATTGTAACAACCCGGACCTTCAAAAAGGGCAAAAATGTAAATTTGGAAAAGATTTATATAAAAATGACGATTTTACCCTTGTGAATAATTTGGTCAAACATTGACTTTTTGATTGGCAGGTCAAACGGACTTTGGCCGATGACCGTGACGTAGTTCGGGACGTCACAACTCCGTAGACAGGTGGCACATCTGATTCCGACATCCGAGGAAGAAGTTGTGATGTTCGGAAGGTCGATGGCATTTTCGTAATTTGGTTAAAAAGAGAGAATTTATTGACTTGTTGTTTGACCATTAGTTTTCATGCAAATCGAGGACTATTAGATAGGTCTCGACATCCTGAGTACAACGACAGGCGGCACGCCTTCATCGGACGTCGGATGGTTAAGTTATGGGTCTAGATAGGTGAGGGGTAAAATGGTGATTTGGACTTTCAGGGGCAGTTTGGTCTTTTAACACCTAGGGAAATGTGTCCAACTAGATAAGGACATCTGGGAAGATTGGATTGGATATTTTGGGCTGAGTCCACAGGGTGATAGACACTTGGCCATTTCCTAGAGGCTTCTAGCCTCCTTCTCTCACGGTTATGCCAAATTTTAAATTGGATTGTTAATCGAACAAATGAGAAAACAGAGACAGAGAGAACATCGACCCATTTCCAGTGAGTGTGTGAGCGTCGTTTGATTTGTTTGTGCTTGAGTGAGTGCCGGAGGTTGTGTGATCGTGTTGAGGGAAACTTAAGGGTTGGCTGTGTGTGTGAGAGGTGAGAAAACTAGTGAAAACAGAGAGGGATTCGTGGGTCGTGGTGCAACCTCAATCGATCAAACCCATCGAAGTTGGGTTTTTGGTGGTGTTTAGGGAGCTAAGGAGTGACTCTGGGACGTGTAGGGCCACGGTGGAGCTCACGGTGGTGAGCAGAGAACAAGTAAGTCGTTTAAAGTTCTCTGTTTTCCCTGAGACGGTCTGGATTAAAATCAATGGTTTTGGCGTGTTATTGAACCACTGTGTGGTTTTTTATCGTCTTAGGAGATTACCCAGGTGCCCCAGGACTCGAAACCATGATCGGAGAGCAGCTAGGTGGTCGGAAACAGAGGCAGAGAGTTCTGAGTTTTGGTTCGAAGTTTGGGAGGTAAGGTGTAGGGCTTCATTTCGTGTTTTAGTTAGTAGAATCAATCATAAATTCAAGGACAAAACTAGTGGTGAACAAAGGACTGAAAATGGCATGAAAATGGGTGAAAACCGACCTCGCCGGCTCGGTTGGACCGGACTGGTTTGAACCGGGTTGGCTGGAGGTTGACGATGACACTGTAGCAGGCGCGTGGCTCCCACGAGCAGCCCCTTTGGGCGGCGCGTGAGGGCGCGTGGAGCATGTTTTGGGGAAGTTTCCAACATGGTTTTCACTCTAATCGATGTAATGAATATTTTGGGACAAGTTTCGAGTCGATCGGACACCGTCTCGGGTTAGTTTTGCGTGTCCGAAGGTTTAGGGGTTAATTTAATTACCTTTAAAAATCCCAAAAAATTAGGGAAATTAGTGAGAGCTTAAATGAAGTGTTTGTGACCCGAAATTATGGTATTTGACAGGTCGGGATATTCCTGAGGCAGTCGAGGAGCGTACGGAGCGCGATTGACTCGTTCGGACCTAGTGAGTGGACTTTTATTTTCTAACCGAGCATGCATAATGGTTTTTTCTACTTGTTCCATTTTTTTAAATATGATTTTATGTTATTAATTATTCTATATCTGTTTTACATAATTGCACGATTTTTGAGTTGTTTCTTAGATTTATACCTATTTCGGCACGTTTTACGAGATACGATTTGTTTATGATTCCGACGCTATAGTTTTGGGGATTTAAATACATAAATTGTTTTCAATAATTACAAATGAGTTTTAAAACAATTATTTCGATAATCAAAGTTTTCGGTTTTAGAATCGAATTCCGGAAAGCGAGATTTGGTTTTAAAGCTTGAAAAAGAGATTTCCGGATTTGGATTCAGAATGATGGTTCTGAACGCCGGCATGGCTTCAGAATAGTGATTTTGAATTCGGGTTTGGATATGGGTTTGGAAATGATTTAAAAACGGTTTGGATTGGATTTGCTGGATCTGGTTATTGGGTTTAAAGACCCGTATATGATATGATGAGAGCGGGCCCGGATTGAGTTTAAAGACCCGGATTGAGTTTAAAGACTCAGAGTTTAAAGACTCGGATTATATTGATGCCTCGATTGAGTTTAAAGACTTAGGTGTTTAATGACTCGGATAGATCCAACAGGTTCGATTGGATGATGATATTTTGTATTTCATGTTTTTATGATAATGTTTCCATAACGATTATTATACGGTTTATATAATTGTTTTCAGATACTTAGTTATGCATGCATGCTTTTAAAATGGAGGGTAAACTCCTGGTTTGTTTATAGAAATTGTTTTTGAAACTCTTACTTATTTTTAGTCCACTCACACTTTTATGGTTTTAACTACCCTCCAGGTCGTGGTGTAAGCGTCGGGGCTAATGTAGAGGCAGAGGCATAGAGTTTTCTGTTGCGTGTTTTTGTCAACTCATAGTAGGACTTTTGTTCTTATCTTGTACTGTTATTATGCTCTGTATTACTGTTGACTAGTTGTATTATAACTACTCCCTGGTCTGACAATGTATGCTTTGTGGTTGTTGAGGTTATTTTGGTCTTTTGAGTGTGTTTGTTAGAAGGGAGCAGGGTTCATCCCGGTTATCGAGGTGATAATCGGGGTGGGTCCTGTCATACGACCCGCGAATCTGGTCCAGCCCAATCCATTTCCACGGCCCAGAATCGCGATGCCCATTCAGCCCAGAGCGAGACCATCGGTAAGCGCTAGACGAATCCCGCTTCCGTACTTCGGTGCGCGTGTGTCGAATGCCAGTGTCTAGCCCATCCTTCTGTCTAGTAGATAAAGCGTCGAACCACACCTCCACGTCAAACTGCTCCACGTCGAACCCATACCCTGCACCCATCAGCGCATGTCACGCTGGTGACCTACTTCCGTTCAGCGCCTAGCCACCGAACTCCACCTGCCCCATGCTACAGCTCCCTACCGAGCCTTGGCCTACTCCCAACTGCAAATGGGCAGGTTTTTTAGCCAATTTTCCCCATAAATCAGCCCAAGCTCATCATTTCACCATTTAATTTTAATTGTAATTTTCATTTGATTTGTATTTTTTGTTTTAGATTTTTAGTGGCACTCTCCCTATAAATAGGGGGTCATTCTCATTATTTGGAGGCTTTTACTTTCGGCACACTTTGAGCTTTCCCTAAGGGAAACTTAAGCAAAATATTTCCAACACAAGTTTAGAGTTAAGTCCAAAATTCTCGTGTTTTATTCCTCTATCTTTATAAGGTTACTGTCGTTGTTCAGCGCATTCAATCAATAACATAAGGTGGATCGTGTTGTAAGTAAAAATTCGTTATTCGGTGCATTTATAATATAAAAAATGTATGAAGGAAATTGAGATGAATGTAGGATTTTGTGATTGATTCAAATTGTGCAATGCTAGAATGTTGGTAGATTTTGTGTTTGAAGAAAATCCACTTGTGCAAAAGTTAAAGTAGGAGTAGAATTAATTTCATAATTGTTTTTTACATATATTTTTATGATTACACTTTGTTCAAAACTCCCCCATATTATTCTTTTATTCTTTTTCGCTAACCATGATTTAATGTCCCTAATTTCCCCGGTTAAGAACGATCCCTATTTACCAATACTAAAATGACACAAAAAGGGTTTTAAAATAAGTATATACTTGAATTACGTGTTTATTTTTATTCGTAGTCCAAGCGTATTAATAGCATGTCCTGAAGCTTCCTCATATAGCCTCAGTACATCCTTAATTTCCTGCACTTGTTTAATGTTCCACAGACAAAAAAAGGATCATCGCTTGTGAATAAAAGATGGCGGACACTAGGTGCAACCACGATCAATAGTGAGGCCCTGAATTCGGCCTTGAGATTCCCAACGGTTAAGAATAGCCGAAAAGCTCTCTACACAGATTACAAACAAATATGGTGATAATGGGTCTCCTTGCCTAATTCCTCCGCTAGGAATGATATAGCAAACCAGTTCCCGATTGAATTTGAAAGAGTACGAGACCGTGTTTATACACATCATCATCAACGTAATCCATTCTTCCACAAACCAAAGTTAAATCTGAAATTACAATTGAAAAAAAATATCATTAAACTAGGTGGCATGAATTTGGATTTTAATTCGTAAAAAAATGATGAGTAGTTAGTATTACTAATCTATTTGTATTCATGCCTACTAGCTCTCGTCATTAGGCCGGGTCGGGCCGGATTAGGCTTATTAAATAATTTTTTAATTTACGGGTCAGGTCGGGCGGGCTTACTTCCACATATAAAAGCCCTTGGGCTTTATCGGGCTGGGCTTTTATTAGACTTTTCGGGTCGGGCCTATTAAGCCCACTTGGTCCGGTTTACGTGGGCTTTTGCAATAAACTATTTATCAAATTTTAAAGTTACAAAAAAATATATGAATATGAAAAAAATATATTAATAATGAAAAAAAAATACACAAGGGTGTAAAAATGTGGCCTCGTTAAAACCTTACCTTAAAAACCATAACAAAACTGTTCAAGAGTACCCAACTAGAGGGAAAAATGAGAAGTGAAAGTAAGCGTAAAGGGAAGAATAAGGTTGAGAGATAAGAGAGGTTGTGTTAAGCGAGTGTGGGTTTGTGAGATACTTAGATATGAGTTTTGAACTTTGAGAGTTGGGAGAGAGATAATGCAGTTAGTGAGGAGAATCGGAACGTGGAAAGGGTTAGGGTTGAGTGAAATTTATTTAAGTAGGTGGACATAGGGTTAGCTGGTTAGAGTTTGTATTGGGTATTGGCCATTGAGTTTTCTAAAATAAATTAGGTGGACTTGGAGTTGAGATTTAAGTTTGGGCTGAAATATTAATATTAAAAATGAGTTAGATATTAATTCTTAAATAATAAGAATTTTATATATTCGGGCTTATGGACCGGGTTTATATGGGCGGGTCGGGCTAGGCTTACTGGGCTATATCGGGCTTGGGCTTATCGGGTTTGAACACCATAAGCCCAAGCCCAGCCCGCTAACTCTCAGGCCGGGCCGACCCACGACTCATAGCGGGTCGGGCCGGACTTTTGTCCACCGGGCCTATCGGGTCTCCATAAGCCCATGAGTTTTTGGGCCAAATGGTGAGGGCTACTGCCTACTATGTGGTAGGAGATTTCAAATTCAACTTCGTTTTATTGTAGATGCACATTAAATATACTCGTTTAAAAATTTTATCTTTAAAAACTTGATTCATCGGAGTTACAATTTTGGTTATTTTTCATTATTTGCACTTTCTATTGCTGCCCTCGAAATGGATTTATTGAATTGTCTTAAAATTTGGTAGAAATAAATTCAAAATGTGATTGTGTTGGAGGCGCATCAACATTTGTGAGAAATGCAATTACAATCTCATTAATATGATAAATTGTTTTTTTTTTATCCGTTGACTATATTAAAAAAGAGATATATAGCATCGACTTCATTTTCAAATTACGATATGGTTAATTTTGATGAAAATAATGACATTAATTTAGGTGGTTGTATACTTGTATGAACTAAGAATGTAAGATTAGAGAGGGAACCAACTTTTGTTTTGTCTGTGTGAAAGTGTATGTGGTTGTGTGGATGGGTCATAAATTGCATGTGACCTTCAAAGCGTTGGTGCTTGTCCACGTTCTCCGCATGAAAACTATATGTACTTCCAACAATTAAAGATCCCCAGGACTCAGGATTCAGGAGCAACGACACTGAACCTTCACTCCCATTCCATTTCGATCACTATAAATCTACGTGGATCGATCGATCGTGAATATGACAATACACATATATATATAGATGTAACTGTTCCAATGAGTCGTTAAAAGCTGGTTTGCCCGAGAGGTTAAGGGGAAAGACTTAAGATCTTCTGCACATAAGTGCGCATGGGTTCGAACCCCATAGCCAGCATAAAAAGTAGTTTTTCTGTCTTTTTACTATTTTTTTTTTTGATTTCTTTTGTAGACCAAGAGCCCAGCATAAGTGCGCACGGGTTCGAACCCCATAACGTGACTACGTAAGCCGTTTTTAGCTCAATTTTTTACTGAACATACCTAAATTTCAAGTCCCCAGAGCCCAATTTCTGTATAAACTGAACTAATTTGACGAAGACATACAAACTTAATTAATTTGGGCCTTCTTTGGGCTTCTTGGTCCAAATTCAAGGTCAGGACCGGCTGTAGTCGGTCACTGTCTTTTCCTCGAGCACAAGAAAAGAAAGCAACTCTAAAAAACCAGCATTCCTTCCGTTAGATTTCTGTGCTCGATCCCACTCTCCGTTCCTCATCTTCGTCTTCGTCTGCGTACTCATCCTTCACCGCGGTACTTTATCGAGCTTTAATTAGTTCCAGTTCTTCGATTTTCGTTACCGAATTAATGAAAAATAAAACAAATTGAACCAGTTTTCGATTTCTAGGGTTGAGAACTAGAAAACCACGATCGTTAGTTTATGTATGGTTTAATTTGTAGTTAACGTACTTTGATTTTCAGAGAATATACGAACAATGAAGCTCGATACTAGTGGTCTTGAATCAACTGCGCCACTGTTTGGCGCGAGCAGTGGGTTTATCGATGACTTTTCAGCTCCCCCGGCGTTCGAAGTTCCTACTACTAATGATGTGAGTTTTGATGTGCTTTTTATGCTTCGTTCTTGTTTGTATTCTTTGTCTCAGTCTCTGTGTGGTAGCATTTGGCTGATTATAAGGTTTTCTTCTATTTCAGTTTGATGGATTTCAGAAAGAAGCTATACAAATGGTGAAACCTGCCAAGGAACAACCACACTTGCTTTCATCTTCAAGGATGGCGTCATGGTTGCTGCTGATTCTCGGGCTAGCATGGGGGGCTATATATGTAATGTTTCATACTTTCCTCTTGGTTGCAAATATGTGTTAGTTGTATGGTTTGTCCCGTGAATTTTGACTGTGATATCTCTTAATGATGCATAAACTTGTTATTAGCTGTGAAGATTTTGCGTCCTCATATTTGAGAGGGTTGGTAATCCCTTTGGCAATCTTATGCTGGTAGTTTAGGTGTGTGTTTGAGTGCATTGTTAATGTCTTTGGATGAGGAACATGGGTTCACATTTATATTCTTACTGATGCTTTCAGCATCACAATCTGTGAAGAAAATCATTGAAATCAATCCTTACATGCTTGGTACAATGGCTGGAGGAGCTGCTGACTGCCAGTTTTGGCACAGAAATCTGGGGATTAAGGTAGTGCTCTTACTGTTTTTCTTCTGAATTTGCGGATTTTCAATTTTAAATCTGTCAGCTATGATTAAGTTTGAAGGGTAGTATTTATACGTGCTCTATTTTTTTCATGTTGTTTTTTGGGGACAATGAAAGATCAGTATGCTGAAACTTAATCACGAGTGAAATTCCATAGTAATGGCTCTGTATTTATGTTCATCTATTAAGGGGAAGAGGTGTTATGCGCTTTATTTTGGCTTGTTACAATAACCATTAGTATGGAGTATTATTCTTTGTCTTTCCTTATATGGAATAATAACAATCAATTGTGTGATGTGACTTAGTGCCGGCTGCATGAATTGGCAAACAAGCGAAGAATTTCAGTTACCGGAGCATCAAAGCTGCTGGCAAACATTCTCTACTCCTACCGTGGCATGGGTCTCTCTGTTGGAACCATGATAGCTGGTTGGGATGAAACGGTAATGAAACTTAAATCCCGCCACATGACGTTGTCCAGTCATTTATATTAACACAATTCATATCTCTTTTTGGTGCAGGGCCCTGGACTTTATTATGTGGACAGTGAGGGAGGAAGATTGAAAGGCATGCGGTTTTCAGTTGGTTCTGGTTCACCATATGCTTATGGTGTTCTGGATAATGGGTGTGTGCTTTGCTCATCAATCTATTTATTTTTGTTTGTGTATCTGCGCATTTATATGGGAACCATTGCTTCTGAAATTTCTTATCTTTTTAAGCATCGTACACAAGAATTGAAGTGAATATGAGTTAGTTATACATAAGGGATTGCATTCAAGTGGAAATGTAAAAAAAAAAAAAAAAACCTGTTTCAATACTTTGAATGTCATGGGATCTTGTTCTTGCCCTCATCCTTTGGAAATAAAACAGGAAAATAGAAAATAATTAAAAATGTAAGAGAGGGAGGGTTAAAAAGGATGGGAAATTTCTTTTTCCGCTCAAGATCTATTTCCCTTGAGCCTTATTCTGCTTCCCAACATTTTTTTTCCTTTTCCTTATGCTGGAGGTTCAGTTTACCTTTGGGATCACTGGATATGGGAATGTTGGTGTCTTTACCTGAGTTGTGGCTGTGGCACCACTGCGTTTTATCAATCAAAATTGATTATGGAATTCTGTTCTGATATCATCACAAAGTACCAAGAGGTTGCCTTCTTTCATTCTCTATCGCATCAAATAGATCAAATTTGTCTCTGATTTTTGCCTTCCTACAATTCCTCAAGTATATTTGAGCTTTATTTGTATTGTATGCAGTATCTCATCTTCTGCTGACTTTTTCTCTTTGCACATGTCCAATTCTACTAACTCCAGTGGCATATGTTAGGTATCGGTACGATATGTCTGTTGCAGAAGCTGCTGAGTTGGCTAGAAGGGCTATATATCATGCAACCTTCCGTGATGGAGCCAGTGGTGGTGTTGCAAGCGGTATCTCTCGCTCTCTCTATGCGTATAATATATATATATATATATATCCACCTTTTTTAACAAATGCACATTCATGAAGTTTATTTGTGCTCAACTGATGTCTTGAATCAGTTTATCACGTTGGGCCAAATGGATGGACGAAGCTTTCTGGGGATGATGTCGGGGAACTTCACTATAGCTATTACCCTGTAGTCTCAGGCGCAGTCGAGCAGGAAATGGTTGAAGTAGCTGCGTCCTAAGAATCTTGCACAACCTGGACAAGGTTTGAATTGTTCTTTTCCTTTGTGTATCTGATGGAAAGATGGAAACTCAAGACCAAGGATTTTCATGACCTATTTGGTATTGCTCTATAAACCATATATCTTGTCAAGCAGGTTCTTAATTTTGATGTCATACAACTTTCAGATCATCGTTTTTGCCTTAGTTTATTCCGTTCTATCTATTGTTGGCAATGTCCTTCCATTCCAATGAAGCTCTTGTTAAACTCAGATATATTTATTCTTGGTACTGAATACTGGTCCCATATTCACATTTATATTTTAGACTAAATGGAAAGGGGGGTTGGATTCTGGGATTTTTTGTGGCTGAACTTAAAAAGAGAATTAAAATATAAAGATCCGGGACATTCATTTCGTGTTTTTTTTTTTTAATTTTCACTTCATGTGCTTGACACATTGACACATGTAAAAAATATTGGATAAATAAGAGGAATGAGAAAGGAACAAAGGAGGACAAATTAACCCCAAAAAAAAAAAAACACCAGTGCTTAACTCATAAAAAAAATGAGTTCTATTTTTTGGGGTTTTTTTTGTTCTCATCTTTCATGTACATTTGTGCTTCATCTTATTGCACTTCTTCATCCTTTATTTTCTCATATATAAAGGATAAAATAAAAACTGAAAATGGAATTGTTATAAGTTTCGTTTGGAAAAATATCCGGATGGTGTCACAAACAGATTTGTGTTTGCTGGACCTCTTAGATCCAAAATCACAAGTCGAAGTGTGCCTGCGCCTTAGGGAGACCTACAAGAGATGAAGCAAGCTGCTACTCTAAATAAGGAAGGAAAAAAACAAAGGAGAGAATGAGAGCCTTTTTTCTTTATAGGTTAAACGCCTAAAGATTGCGAGGGGCATGTTCGAGGAAGAAAGCAAGAACAACCAATGGTATAACCACAAACAAACCTATAAGCAAATGGTCCATAATTCAAACTAATCCAAAAAGAACTAAAAAAGTTGGGGATACGACAAGTACTCAACCAAAACCAAACTTGATTGAAGAACAATTGAGCAACACACAAGATCCAAAGAGAATTTAGAGCAACACAACAAATTTATCCAGGAAAATCCAGTATAAATTTGTAACAGAGGAGACTGATATCACACTTGGAGGAAGCACTCACCGGTCTCTCTGAAACATAAGCTTCAACAACTAGACCTCAAAAACTAACCCTCTTTTCGAAACACTCAATGGAGGCATGTTGGGTGGTCAGTTAATCCATCCCTAATTTCACATCAAAATCATAGATATACAAGGGAATCAAATTAGCCTCCAATAGAAAATCCTCTACCAATATCGGACAACTTCGGATCACAAGGCTTGCCACATACATAAACCTAGTTGGGATACTAATGCCCATGTCCCACCGATCGATGGCAATTCTTGATCAGCCAAAATTGCAAAATCTCACGAAATAAATGAGCATGTGACCCTGGGATCTATCAAAACTTGTGCATCATGGAAAAGCATACCTGACACAACCTATGGTGTAGCTCGATCCTCTATTTGAATAACGACAAACGTATGTGCTTGTACAACTGAGGATCAACCAAGTTCCCTTTATCTGCCACCAGCCTTACAAGCCCCATTGATAGGAGTCTGGCTTGCTGTTGTTACACTAGATGTCGATGCTAACCTTTGACCTAGATCTGTAGCATCCCGACTTGTAGCACTATTACCTGGTCGGTATGAACAATCCCTTTTGAAGTGACTAGGATCTCCATAGAAATAACAACCGGCTGTAGCAGTTCGTACATATCAGCTACTAAATAGAATTCCTACTGGATTGGACTGAAGCCTATAGTCTCATCACGAAACCTTGGAAACCTCTGTGTCTAGCTCCACTACTGCCCGAACCTGACTCCTAGAAAATTCGGGGTTGAAACTACCCCTCTTCTAGGCTCTCTAACCCGGTGGTCCAAATGCTAATGCTTTTGGCATCGTCCCGAACTTGTATACTATTGTTGTACTGGTAAACTTATCTCCACTCTAGGTTAGCATCTAATAAGTCCCTCCAAGAAGTATATGACCCCACCGTCACCGAGTCCAACTAGCCTATAAATGTTGCTCGCTCAATATCCGGACCCTTAAAAGTCATCCTACTCTAAAGAGCATTATCCAATGTTCGACCCAAGTGATCTATGGTCTGTCTCATCTCTGACTTTCTCTCTGAACCATAGGTATAAATCTCGTCCTCGTTATCAGGCCATGCATGAGGCTCACATTTGGAGGCATTTTGTTTAAAAGGAAGCACAGCTAAGTACCAAAATACCATGCACACTAACTGTGTAGTCTACATGAAGTTAATCTAGTATTGTGATACCAAATTGATAGAACCCCTTCCGAAATTGCTTTGATAAACATGAAAGGCGCTCATCTTAACCATTTAAACTACCAAAGGAAAACAATTAAAATGGTAAAATAGAGTATCTAGGTAACTGTACAATAAAAATACAAAATTCATACTCTAAAAAGTTCTTAAGTGCGCAGTCATAAAAACTATGCCTCCATCTCAAATTCTGCCACTGTCTCTAAGTAACAACTTAGAGGAAATATAACATCAATAAAACGTGAGTGAACAAAAATAATCATTTGAAAGTACATTTCTGAGGAAAAAAATTATTTACCTCAAGTTCTAAACATGCATGCATAAAATAAAAAATAAACACCAAATTTCAATTAAAATAAACCATAAGCCATAGGACCCACGAAAAAATCATGCAATGTATATAAAATGCATGTGGCCCACATTTCTTGAAAATCCCCATTAATAAAATCACTGGGATAACCTAGACACAACATCAATAACCAAATACAACAATCCTCGATTATTCTGACATAAGTTTTGTGAACAATCTGTACTACGCGTAGAAGGCCTTGGGATCCTGCAGAGTAACAATCTGACAACGTCCAGGTGGCATCCCAAGTATTTGACGATGTCTGGGTGGTATCCCCAGGATCTGGTGATGTCTAGGAGATATCTTAATATCTCGTAACCTTGGGATCAAATGACATCGGGGTAATATCCCATGGATCTAGTGACATCTGGGAGATATCATAGTATCTGACAACCTCGAAATATGGTGATGTCCGGGGAGATAATCATATCTCTCAAGGATGGCTAATAGTGGAAAAAAGTTGTGGTATAAATTCAAAACACTTCTTTAAGAAAAAAAAAATATCCTTGACTCTAGACACAAGTAAAAAAGTTTTCAAACCAGGTTTAAGCCCAAATATATTATTTCCACAAAAACTGTAAAACTTGTGTCCATAAATCAACATCTTGAATAAATATTATACATCCATATATCATTGAATAGAAACAAACATTTAGAATAATCATTCAAACCATTGCAATCTAAAGAAAACAATAAAAAAAATTAAAAAATTTAATTATACAACATCATAGTTTATAAAACAAAGTTCACTCACAGTCTATCCAAGTAGCTCAAACCCGAGTTATGCGTTCCTCTGAAGTACCCGAAGCGATTTGGCCTATCAGAAGTAAAACAATCAATGGTCATTACTAGTTAATATAACCTTGTATTTGAACCCCCTAAATCCTCGGATAACAAACGCATCGTAAACTTAAACATTGCCATTTCAGACGCTCAAAACTACCCTAAAATGATGTTCAACCGACTTGAAACATGTACCTAAAGGTTTGAAACGTAAAAAACATAAAATAACGTGCTCATGGGAATCCGGGAGTGGGCTCCAGGCGTCTCCATGCGTAGGTGGCTGGACGGAAGCCACAACCTAAGCAAGACAGTGGGCCTATTTGCCTCTAATTTTTTTTTTCTTGTTGGCGCAACCACTAGTTGGTTGGAAACTACCATTTTTAGTTGGTTTTGATATATTTCCAAAAACCTCATTTTTTTCACCATATCTAATGTTTAAATAGTCTAAATTCATCTACTCGAACCCAACAATCCAAAATCAAGGTCTAAATTGAGATTCATTACCCATGATGGTCGAAAAGTGTGGCGATGCTGTTTCCCATTGAATTTCCTTCCTCTAGCACTACCACCTTCGATGGTGGGCATGGTTGAGCTCAAAAAAGAGAGGAAGATGATAATGTGATTTTTTGTTGTGTTTTGGTCTAAAATGAAATCTCACTTTTTTTGTCGAGAGCTATCGAGATAGGAAATAGTGTGAGAACTAATTTGAAGAGAAAACAAAATATATTAAGGGGTATAAAATATCTGGTCTACAAAATTACCAAAATGCCTTTATAAGTTTCTAGACCTTCCCCTCACTGGAACTTTTTACACGTGCCACATGTCTATGAGCTCATGGGTTCGAGACTTAGGTAAGGGTCGTAAACAAGCATGAAAAAAGCTCTACAAATAAAATTCGAATTTCAAACTTTAGTTACAAATAAGGGCAAAATACTCAATTTAAATTTAAAATTTTACAAATTGTATTTACTGATTTCTTGGCCTTTACAATAAACGTGTTGATATCATGTAAGATTTTAGGTTAATTTGAATTCCAAAAGAATAAAAAGGAAGTCTTCATGCATCTTCAAAAAATTTACTAGGCATACAAAGTTGTAAAAGTTCGAGGGAAATTTATGCTTGAAAAAGTGAAAACTTAACTTAATTTTATATAACTGGTGGCTCATTAAATATTAGCTTATTACTTAAAATGCACCCAAAACATGCTATCTATTTTCAAAATGTACCATGAACTGCAATTTGCCTCAGTCTGCACCATGAATAGTAATATCGTTAAAAACATTGCACCATTTCACTCATACCTTGTTACCAATTTGATATATCCCAGACATATTTCTCTTGTTGTATCAATTGACCTTACTCTTGAATCTCGTAGAAAGGGGGAGAGTTATACATATTTTTTTATATATTTGTTCATTCATTATTTAAGCATCATCATGGTGTCATTAAACACCTGTCATTCTTATTTTTTGAATGAATTTGTGCCATCAATATGCAAAAATGATCAATCTTGTGAGACTTGTACAGATTTGGAATGATAGGTGAATTTTGAGAAGAATGTGAATAGCCCAAATCGGAGTCATACCAAATAAGTTATCTCAAGTTGCAAATCGGGTCCTAAGTCCAAATTCGGGACATGTCCTTGGAAATTTCTCCGCCAACCTCCTCAAAGGTAGTGTTCGTGATGATATGTCAATCGTGCCTCTGTCAAGCCCCTACCAAGACCATGTCCTTGAACATGCCCTGGACATGTCCTGGGTGTGTCACCATTGTTGGTACACGAATTTGTACTCTATGCGCCTGCGATCCTTTGAGTGTGCCTACCTTACCAATTGCGTGCTTGTGACCCTCAATGAATATTCTTTCCAGGCGCACTATTAGGGCCTAAATTTTGGCATGTTCCAGAAATGGCCAAAATGGTGTCCCAAGACGTGTATGCACCAAGGAGAAGTTTGGATTAGTGGCTAAGTTTAAGACGTGCCAAGCTCGAGAAAGTCTCAAGAGTGCCCCATAATGGAAGACGCCAACTATGTAGGCTGATTCAACAACTTTTCACGATCCCCGAATGACCCATTTTCCAACACTTGCAATCTAGCGTAGAAACACTATCAGAACTTCTTTTGAAGTAGCACCCAAAATAGGGCAAACCCCTTGGCGTCCCCTTGATTCTAGCAACAAACCACAACCCCTCAAGTAAATTCTCAAGATCCTTCATCAAGTTAAAGTGGCGGCAACAAGTCTTGGGAGGATGCCTTCAATGCCATAGCTTAACAGAACATTCAGTTCATGCAGATAACCAATACCTTCATTCATGTAAGGCGAGGTCATCATACCATGTTGGATAATTCAATTACAAACTTGGATCGAATGTTAGGAAAATTTGCAAATCAATTGAAATAGCAAGAACAATGGAGGTTACCAAGCTAAGTAATGGTGAATCCTATGAGACTTCAACATCCAAGTGTGAATGCTATCTCATGACGAGGTCATCATATGCTGCCTACGAGGATAAAATGACATAACTTAACACTGAGGAGGATGACCTCACCGTGGCTCACTCAAACCACCATTATGCCATGACTTAACTTGAGCCCTAAGCTAAGGCCATGCCCTGTGGCATGCCGCAGACTTGGAACATCTATGCACCACCGACCATGTTTCAAGCTCCACCAAGTACCTTACCATAAAGTATTGGATCATGTACCTCAATCAACCATGTGAAGAAGCAGAGATTATAGCATACCGCTGAACATGCCACAACCGTAGGCATAGAGCTTGCTAATTGATCCACCCAGTACCATGTTGTAAGACCTACTACAAGCGCAGGCCTTGAACTAGCCACAGGTGCAAACGCTCCAAGGCCTAGATCTAAGGCCTTGCAGTATCCCATTTCCAGTTCTTCTGAGGACTCCAACCTGCGCAAACTACACCTAGCCATCATGAACAAACCACATCAGCAATTCAATTTATTCCTACAACCAATTCTTGGCACTCAAATCCTTCTAGCTCTAAAAATTAAAATTCAAGTCTGAAAACAACTAAAAAGGTTACTTTTGAGTTGGATAATAATGTTGATTTTCCATTCGCCCCCAAGTTTTAGAGCAAAAACAAGGAAAATGAGAAGTACGAGGAGGAGATGGAACGAATGCTGCAAAAAATTGAGATCACATTGTCATTCCATAAACATATCAAACATATGTTGATCTTTGCAAAACTTTTGAAGGACTTAGTTTCTGGAAGACATGGAGCCGAACTAAAAATCATCACAGACATCAATTTAGCCACTTTCAATGATTTACACAGCATTCCACCTAAGGTTGATGACCCAAGCCCTCCATCACTCCCTTCTATCATCAAAGAAAAATTACTTGACCATTGTCTTTATGATACAAGGGCGCAATAAGTATTATGCTCTACCATGTCTTTAAATCTTTAAATTTAGGGCCAATAAAACCTAATAAGCTTTGCATTAAATTGACTGATTCCTCGATAACTAGTCTAATAAGTGTGATTGAGGATGTTAGTATGCATATAGGGGATGTTAGCATTGTTGTAGTTTCCGCATCCTAAGGATGAAGAGACTCAGCCCAAATGATGATCCACCGCTGATTTTTGGCCACAGTGAAATGTGATATTAATGTCAAGCAAGGGACTATGACTATCAATATTTTAGACAAGCTGCAAACTTTCAACAACCATGATCTCATCCAATACCCGAATAAACCCATTATTGATTATCCTTAGAACTAATGGATAATTTATTATAGGATACAATCACAGGGTCAAGCGTTAAGGACTCAATTACCGAGGATATCACACGACCTTCAGAAGTATATGCGGGTCATAGGAAGCCCAGATTCAACTTACCTACCAGGTGTTTCGTTTGTTACCTATGCTTTTAAAGATGATACACCAATCACGGCCAAAGACCATTCCATCTAAGACCACATGCCAGTTCCATGGGAACCACAACCACCGTGGCAGGCTATGGCTGCCCATGAGCTTCAATGGCCACTAAATTACCATGACATTCAACTGGCGCCTACCATTTAGTAGGCCATCCTTATCGTGCCTAAATGTTAAATAAAGCACTTTTAGGAGGCAACCTAGCCTTGGTTTGTGTTCTTTCTCCCTTTACTATTTTTTCCCTTTATATCTCTCCAATTTTTACTCTTTTGTCCTAGTTATTACTTATCACATTGATGACAATATTCAGTTTGGGGGTGTGGTTTTAAAAAAAATTCATATTGAAGTGTCTAGGTTTGAGAGTGATACACAGCAAAAAAAGTGTTAATTTCTATTTTTATTTGTTAGTTAAGTGTTGCTATTATTAGTATCTTAACTTGGCATTGTGTCAATGTGTTCATAATCTGCAATTCACAATGCCAAGTTTTAAATGATCAAGTAACGAAAACAACTAAATTGGGTGAACCTTACAAAATTAGTGGAGATTTCCTTGTGAGATCTTTGAGCCTAATTTCTATTCTTTATGAGGGATATACTTTTGTCTACTCTTAAACACTCATAACTTTTGTTCATAATTGCGGATGTCACTACATCACTTTTCATTGATTTTAAAGTGCTAACATCCTATAGATACTCTTGATTTGATGTGCGGTTTTCCATAAGAAGTGATATAGGTTATGAGTGCTTAACCTCTAAAGGCTTTATCCTACCCAAGTTCATGCTCCCTAAGCCAACATTGAAGTCAAATACTCAGCCTTTTCTATCATCACCCAAAGTATAACCTAACCTAAAGTACTCAGGTATTCATTAAGACCATACTTTATAATCTAAACTTGTGTTAGGGTTACCGTAAATGAGAATCATAATGGGAATGAGAAGTGTAAGAGTAGGTGTTGCTAATTCAAAGACATTTGCGTGATTTTTCATCAACGGATAGAAGATGGAAGTTCAAAGTTTCAAGAAGTACACGTAAAAAGTTATATAGAAAATATGAAAGTTCAAACTTTCAAAGCTTCTGTAATGACCCGGACTGTATTGTTGGGAATATTTTGGGTAAATTGACGATTTTGCCTTTTGGCGGGGTGGCTTTGACCAAATAGTGACTTTTGACCCGGGTGGTTAGTTGTATGTTTACATAGGCTCGTTACGTAGATCTCAAGATTCTTGTTACGTAGACGGACGACACGTTGAATTTGGAGTCTGTATGGTTATTTTACGGGTCATGAATGGTTTAAGCGGATTTTCAATTGCACATTTTTCGAGGCGGTATGGACTTATGTTTGTTAGTGGGGAAATATCTAGTTCTGGCCCAATGGGATAAGTGACAAGTGCCACCCACCTTTTGTTCATTATCTTTGACACTATTTCATCTCTCTTTGTTTAAATATACACAAACTTGAAAACCCACCCCAGCCATTTGAGAGATCAACGTCCTCACCATTTGCCTTCTGCTGTGAGGGAGAGAGTGAGCTGAGAGTGTGATAGAGATTAAGGAAGGGCGAGGAGGCACAGGGTTGTTGGAACCCAGAGGGAAACCCACGTAAGTCATGGACTTTGTAGACTTTGGTTTCAATTTTTGGTTTTGGGTGATTGGAACTTTGAGTTGAGGCTATGCTCGTCTTCCTTGAGTTTGTGTGAGTATGCAGAGACAAAATTAGAGGAAAATGGATGCAGGAACTGACATGGGGATGACTTTGAACCTTGGTTGTGGGCATCAAGCTTAGCTCGATGGATTGAGGCGAGTTTCTGCTGGTTTTGAGGCCGTAGGTCAGTTTCTAGGTGGATTTGGGTTCGAATGGTGATCATGGTTCGAATTTTTGTTGTGATTTGGGGTAGTTTGTATCGGGTTTCAAAAATGGGTCGCACAACCCGAGTTGCAGGTCCACGGGTGACTCGCTAGAGGTTGATGATGATGATGTAGCAGCCACATGGCATCCATATCATCAGTCAGGCCATGTTGAAAGGTCTGGTTGGTGCCACATGGCAGTGTGTCAGAGGCACCACATGGAAGTGAGTAGTTGGTGCCACATGGCAGGTGTCAGGTGGTGCCACGTGGCATGCATCAGGGGGTGACATTTAGCAGGTGATATCTGGTTGTTAGTGACACGTGGTAGGGCCACATCAGCCTAAGGTGGACATTAGCAGCTGATGTCACACACGTGGGGTAACTCTTAAGCATTGCTCGAAACTTTGATCGGCTTGTGGCGACGCGTCGATGCGGGTTTCGAGGTGGGGCCATGCTTGTTCAAAAGGTTTTTACGCCCTGAATCCAATGATGGTGGTTTCATGTCGATTGTAAGTCGTTTGGTGGTAGTTTTGGGGGTTTTCTCCTCAAAAAACGTGTCCTGGACATGTTTTCAAATACGGGGTTTAAGGAAGGTTTACATATGAACTTGTATGGATTGTTGGTGATCCTAATGTGTGACTTTAATAGGCTAAGATGCCCTGGAGGCTTTGAATTAGCTTACAACTCGAGATTTGGGCGATTTGTGTTACTGTGTGTGGACATTTTATTTGATTAGTGTGATGCATGCACATTTATTTGTTTTTATTGGCTTATTGGTATGCTTTGGCATGGTTGTGGATATGTTTAAGTTTCTGGATAAATGGCTAGTTGGTATATATGTATTCAGTTGTGGTTTTCTAGACACAAGGTTTTATGGGGAGTTTTTGGAATCACCGGATTTTGGGCTGGTGCCTGGGGTAGAAACTGTTTTGGGCTGGTGATCGGGTTGGAAATTTATTTTTGGGAAACTATTTTCTAGTATGTCATCCTCATGCAATTGGATCGCTATATCCGGGAGTTGGACTCCGAAGGTTCCCAAGGAAGGACTCAGACGTGGTTAGAGTTGGATTCAACACGTGCCAACAAACTTGGACTTCACAATATCCGTAGTTGTCTACCGGTAGTACAGAGGGAATGCTAGTTGGACTAGTAGTTAGTTGGACCAGTAGGACAATGTTTGACTTTATGGCTAGTTGGACCAGCATGACGGTGTTTGATTTTTGGGGCTGGTTAGACCAGCGGGAAGGTATTTGGATTTTATTGATTGGGAGTGTGTCCAGGGGTTTTCAAAAGGATTTACAACTGGGGATTTCAGGGAAACGTGGGCTAGGGGTATTTATGTGTGATATGCGATTTGAGTTGGACCCATGGTTTATCTATATTACTGTTTTATTTGAATACAATGGTTTATTTGACTATGCATGCATGTTTTATAAAACGGAGGGTTAAATTATGTTTTCGGAAAAAAAAATTCAAAGGCTTTATTTTTGTCTACTCACAGTTTTTATGATTTTAGTACCCTGCATGTTGATCTCAAGACGCAAGCTGAATTGAGGTTGAGGTATTTACATGGGTCTGCGCCCTCTGGTTACTCAGAGTAGGTTGTGGTAGTTATTCCTTTTCTAACATTTGGTACGTATTTATTCAGGTTGAGGGTACTTAGGTAATTTTACAGTGTTTGTGCCAGATATGAGAAGGTCCTCTCACGTGAATCGAGAGGATTATGGGGAGGGTCCTGTCAGCTTCTCTGCTAGCGATTTTATCATGACAATTTAAATCTTTTATGAATTCAGTGGAGTTCACTGCTATCCTTACTTCTGCCTTAAATAAAAAAATTGACGGCCACAATGTCAATCTTCTCATTGGTAAGTGTTTTTCATATATGCGGTATTTCCCTTTTTATGCAATCAATTCATTTTCTTGATGGCTTTGTTTTGGTAGTTGGAATTGACGAAGTGGACTTGTTGATGGAAGGGTTTTATGATCCATCGTTCTTTATTGGAAGAAATTGCGGAGGATATCCCTAATGAGGCTCATATTCTTGAGAGGCATGTTGATTAAGATGGAAGGAATCCTATTCTTCGAAAGTTATTAGTCCTTGTTCTAGTAATTTGTGGGCACTCACCTGGGTAAGTGATGTGCTAATTGCTAACACACAATTTAATACCCTGCAAAAATTGTAATATATAGTATAGGATAAGCAAGGATCATTCTATGATGGGGACTAGAGGGCATGCTAACTAACATGAAAGAAAAAGAAATGAAAACAAAAGAGAATAATTAAATTGGGGAAGTTAGGGGAGTTGGATTTAATCTAACAAAACTAATGCAAATGTAATAAAAATCAAGGTAAGATTCAAATATGAGAAACTAGTTAAATGTTCAATTTCCACACGCCAAACATATGCACATGAATTAATTTTCCAGAATTCCTTTACAAACTAGGGAAGTACAATGTCTAGAATTAACCGTGAATTGCACTAATTAATCTTGTTATTTTCCCTGAGTTTATTGAATTAAACTTTGCGTCGCTTTCAAATCATTCTCTACACATCATCTAATCAGGAATCACAAGTCAAATGAATATGTAGAGATCATTAAGTTTTATGGACAATTTAGACATTATTTAGGTAAAACATAAGTATGAATTGCATCTTAGTTAAACCCAAATTTTGCTTAACATTACCAACGTCCATTGATAGTAACTACTTATGAGTATAAGATCATAACTATTAGGAGAAATTCTCTTATATTCTAGCACCAAATCCTAGCATGCTTACTAAGTTTTCTGTCATAACAAGCATACCAGAATAAGTTCTCCATCAAACAGTTAAGTAAAACACAATAATTAATAATAAAAGAAATTTTGAATTTAATTAATCCATTGAACACATGTCTGGGGCTTTGAAATTACCCCATAAGAAAAATTAGCTACACATATTCATTATGTTTAAGGCTTGTGTTCCACTCTCCAAATGAAGTGCTTTTGAGTTGAGGCTTGTGAATTGGGTATTTAACCATGCTACTTCTTACTCTGGCCTATTCGAGGAATCTTGGGATATGAAGTGTCGTTGGACACTGGATTTTCGGGCTATGAACCGTTTGGTGATACTTTAGGTTGTGACCCATTTGCTGATGTTCCGTGCTTGAGGCCCTATTGATGATGGCATTCGGGTGAGTCCTGGATGATATGACACTCGCCTCTGGACTGCAGATGTATTCCTTCCGGAGAGTTCACGATGCACTACCTGTTATCGAGCATCTGCGGGAAGCAATGATCGAGGAAGGCTTGACTTAGGAGTGCTGATGTTATCCTCTGAGATCCATTGGCGATGTGTTCACGATGATCTAGAGACGATCTTGTCGAGTGATGTGTTCACTGCGACATGCTAGGATTGTGAGCGGTTCTGAGCTATATGCATGTAACGACCCGTCCCGAATTATTGGGATTAATTAAGAATTAATGCCGAATTAGCGAGACTAATTGGGAATTAGACTATGATTAGCGGACGAGCAGGGCAAAATGACGGTTTTGCCCCTAGAATGGGCTAAACGTTGACTTTTCGTTCAGGCGGTCAAATGGACTTTGGTTGATGACTGTGACGTAGTTCGGGACATCACGAGTTCATAGACAGGTGGCATGCCCGATTCCAACGTTCGAGGAAGAAGTTATGATTTTCGGAAGTTCGGGGGCATTTTGGTAATTTGGTTGAGTAAGAGCAAATAGTTAAATTTTGACCCCGGGAGGTTCGATGGCCGAGGGCCGAGGACCGTTACGTAGATCAGGACGATACGAATCCGTAGACAGGTGGCACGTCGAATTCAGACGTTCGACGGAGAAGTTACGGTTCATGGTAGTTCGAGGGAACTATTGTGGGTTTTACGAGACATATTGACTTTTGTCCTGTTGTGGGGCCTAGATATTTCAAACAGGCCCAATGGATGAGTGACAAGTGTCACCCATCCATTTCCTATCATCCTACATTCATGCATATCATCTCCCTTGCCTTTTCATTCGATGAACAACCCGAAACCCCCAAAAACCTGTGCAACCTGATATCCCATCTTCCCCAAACCTCATCTTCTGTGAATGGAGTGTGAATGGAAGTGAGAGAGTGTCGTGAGATGATGAAGATGGTGGCAGGATCGTCGATCGTTGTGGACGATGGCCGTAGGAAGCAAAACAGTGAGTTTTTGGTTTGAAAATTCAAGGGCTGGATTTAAAGGTTTTTGATCGATTTTGTGGTTTGAATGATGTTCCTGGTGATCATAGGAATCGAAGGGAATTTTTGGGACAAAGCTGGGTGGCCAGAGACGTGTGGACAGAGTGGAGGACATTTAGGCCGTGTTTTCTTCGATCCCAGGTACCCTCTCCAAGTGTTTTCTCTTATGTTTAATGATCTAGAACGATAGGAAATGAGGTTAGGAAGAGATTAGGATTAGAATTGGTTGAAACGGATAAAAAATGTGGAAGATAAAACGTTGAACCGGCCACGCCGGTCTGGTGATAACGCCCAAATTACGAATTAAATTAAACACGTAATTTGAGTATTATGCAATTTAAACCCTTTTAGTGTAGTTGTAGTATTGGTAAATAGGGATCGTTCTTAACCGGGGAAATTAGGGAACATTAATAATATGTTAGTGAGAAAGAATAATGAATAATCAAAGAATAAAGAATTAAAGAATTAAAGAATTAAATAATTAAATAATAAAGAATTAAAGAATAAATGAATTTAAGAATAAAAGAATTAATGAATTAATGAAATAAAGAATAAAAGAATAAAAGAATAAAGAATTAAAGAATTAAATAATTAAATAATTAAATAATAAAGAATTAAAGAATAAATGAATTTAAGAATAAAAGAATTAATGAATTAATGAAATAAAGAATACAAGAATAAAAGAATAAAGAATTAAATGGCGGGTTTGAAAGATTGTAATCATATAATAAAGAAAACAAATAAAAACAATTATGAACTTAATTCTACTTCTACTTTAACTTTTGTGCAAGTGACCTTTCTTCAAACACATATTTTTACCAACACTCTAACATCATGCTCATATTGAACCAATCACGAAATCCTACCTTAATCATCTCAAATACATGCATAAATTTTTCAATATTATAAATGCACCGAACAGCGGTCATAAACACATATAATACGATTCACCTTACGTTATTGATTTCAATGTGTGTCAAACATTTAAATCTCTTCAACCCTATTCTAAGTGCACCGAACAGCGGTTATAAATACTTAGCGTTAAATTGAAGGTTAAGCACTAAAACATATGAAGTAGATGAAATTCAAAAAGTAAAACACATGGAGATTGTATTCACATTTACAAATATTAGAAAGAAAATACCAACAAATATATTGAATTATAAGTAAACCGAAATAATAATAAGAATTTAAGTAAAGGGAAGAAAGTTACACTTTCGGAATCCAAGAATAGCTTGTGATTCCGAAAGTGGATGGAAACAATGGAATGTTGTTAATAAGGAACACCGAACAGCGGCTAGAACCTTATGAAGATGGAGGATAAAACATAAGAATGCGGACTTAAATTCTAGAATTATTTCGAAAATACTTGGCCTAGGTATTTCTTAAGAAAAACATAAAAATGTGTTTAAGAGCTCTCAAAGAAACATCACAAGAACAAAGTAAAGAAGATATGAAATTAAGAAATAACACAAATTAAGAATAAGAATTAAAAGAAAGCTAAATAAATAAAATAAACTACAAGAAGTTAAAATGGTCCCCAAAAAATAAAGAAGATGAACTAAAAGAAGAGAATAAACTAGAGAGAAAATATAAGAACCTAAACTAAAAGAAAGAAATAAAATTGGAAAAAATGGGGACACTTTACAAATGAAATGGCCTCCCTATTTATAGAGGGAGGCCTAAAATATTCAAATAAAAATAAAAAAATATAAAAATGAAAATAATTAATATGATGACAAATGACGAAAACTGATGAAAAAACGAATTTGGGGAGTTGGAGTGGAGCAGGAAATCAGCAGAAAAAATGGGCTGATTTCACAAGTGGGCCGCAAGGATGGAGCACGTGGCTGTGCAGTGCAGGCAGGTGGAATAGTTGGGTAGTGGGTGCAGGCGAGTGGGCTGTGCATGCGGGTAGGTGGCAGCATGCTTTGCGTGATGGACTGGCGTACGGACTGGGCCTCTGATGCATTCAGGCCGAGCAGGAGGCTGTGTGTAGGTGCAGCGGGTAGGTGTATCAGACGTGCGGGCTTGGGCCGGTAGGGGAGCTGGGCTTCGCTGGCTGTTGCTTGGGCTATTTCCAGCGATGGATGGGCTGGATTGGGACGCGAATTTCAGGTGACGCGGGCTGAGCCGCAAGGGAGCTGGGTTTCTCGCGAGGCCTGGGCCGGAAAAAAAAAACAAATGGGTTGCACCATTTATTTGGGCTGGGTTAACAAAATTAATATTAATTAATATATGTAATTCAATTGAAATTTGTCTATAATTTATTCGTTATAATTCCGATCGGGACGATTCTTTCGCCAAAACGCTCCAAATTACAAACTTTATTTATTTAAATAGAAAAATGTCAGGACCCGTCCTCAATCCCCCAGGGATTAACGAGGAACGACCCTGATCCCGTCTGACACGGAGTGTTCGACAAGGGAAATTTTCGACCTTTGCCCTCGCGGGCTATCAGAATACGCCAGGATCTGGATGAGGTATGTGATATCTCGGTCTCTGCTACAGTCCACATCGTATCCAACCTGAAGGGTATTAAAAACAGAAAGACTATGAGTGGACAAAAATAAAGAGTTTATAAAAACATATTTCATAATGACCGTTATACCCTTCACTAAAAAGCATGCATGCATAGTAAAACCATTTATCCAAACACATATGTTTAAACTACCATAATTAGGGACTCAGCCCCAAGTTCCGTAAATACAAGTCACACGGGCTCCTGCCCAAAACCATTTACAGAAAACCATAACATCATAAACATATGTGGGATCTCAGCCCAAATCCATTTACCATCATAAAAGAAAATTTCCCAATCCACTAGAAATCATGTTTATCCATTATATTTCATATCCAAGAACCTGTCACGGTAAGATAGAGCTACGCGCGTGCTAACCGGGGTCTCAAACCCAAGTCTCTCCAGGGTCCACCTAGGTCAATGTTCGTAGATCAATGACCTTCCCTGGAGGTAACGAACCATGTCCATCCTGAGAGTAAGGTACCCAACTGGGGGCGACTCCACTCAGCAGTGCTCCGTGCCTACTCCGGGGTCTACCCAGGCCAACGACCCTCCCCGGAGGAGACAATCATATATAAAGGATGGCATATGAAAAACCTTTTGAAATCATTCCTTAATCCTTTCCAAGATTCATGTCCAGCCCTCACTAGCCGTCATGAACCATAAAACCTTTCAAAGGTTCATGCCGGTTCCCATAAACCGTCATGACCCGTAAAATCCTTTCAGGGGTTCATGTCGGTTCCCATAAACCGTCATGACCCGTAAAAACCATTTCTAGGGTCCCTGACCCGAAATCACCATCATAACACATAACTGGGCCCTAGGCCCGATTCCACATACAAATTGGACCTCATGTCCGGAACGTAAACCAACTGGGCCTCTGGCCCGAAGCCTCGTTAAATCAACTAGACCTCAAGTCCGAGAGTTTGTAAGTCAAATGGGTCTCATACCCGAGTTTACCTTTTCAAATCCAAAACCATTTCATGAAATCATATCCAAAACCATAAGTACGGAAAATCCATGCAAAATCGGAAAACCTCGATTTACGTGCTTGCACGTAAATCACCTCGAAATACGTGAAACCATATAATTCACCAATATCTAAATCAGCATCATATAATCACATTCATAATCCATATAAAACATTTATGCATGCATCACAGTTTAGAAATCAAGGTCCACTCACCGACCGCCCGAAGCTGCGCCTCGATACACGTGCCATAATCGTCTCTCGGGTCAATCACCATCACCAGGATTCCCAAACCTGTCCAAATTCATTTAGAGGGTTACTGATAGCCTCATTAACCTCTCATTGAAGTCTCATAATTTTCCTGATTTTCTAACAATTTTTAAACGCGAACCTAAACCTTCGGACACTCCGAAACCTATGGAAACGATGTCCGATTGACACGAAACCAGTCCCAAAATGTTCATTACATCAAATAGAGTGTTTCATATGTTGAACACATCCCCAAAGGAGGGGCCACGCACCCGGACGCGCCTCAAGAGTGGCCTACGTGTGTGCTTCACGCGCCGGCACTATTCCTGCACCATCAACCTTCAGGCGACCGGTTCACCTAGTTTGGCCAGTCCAGTTGGACCAGCGTGACCGGTTCACGGCTCTAGACTCCCCATTTTTCATCCTACTTCTTCCTTTTTGATTCCTTTCTTCCTATTTTCATGTTTTCTATCAATTCAAATCCCTAAACTCAACCAAAAACGTCTAAATCCCATGGTTTGATTTTGAACCAAACGGTTCAATTTTCCTAACTTCCTCCCACAGCTTCACAGCTGTCCTAAGCTTCCTAAAAGCATCCTGACACAATCCTAATAACCCATTTAATTCATTAAAACCATCAAAAACCAACCATAATGCCAAAATCGAATTAAAGGGAGAAAATGGCCTAACCGGGTACGTTCTCGGGTTTCTCCACCCTGCCGCCGTGCACGGCGGTTCTGGCCACCCAGCAGCCATCCTCAGTCTCTCACTCACTCTCTGGGTCTCATAGGTGATCATATGGGGTTGGGTTGGATTGGTTTGGGTTGAACAGAGAAGAGGGAATGAGATCGGGTATTTGGGTTTGTGTTTTGAAATGAAGAAATGGAATGGTCGATGCATGTATGTGAATTAAGGGCCAGTGGATGGGTGACACTTGTCACTCATCCATAGGGCAGGAACTAAATATCTGGGGCCCACTAGAGTCCAAAAGTTAGGTTATTTCGTAATTTGTGCAATAGTGAACTTGAACTTCCGTGAACCGTAACTTCACCGTCGAACGTCCGAATTCGACGTGCCGCCTGTCTATGGATTTGTATCATCCTGATCTACGTAACGGTCTTCGGTCTTCATAACGTCCGAATTCGACGTGCCGCCAAAAAGTCAACTATTTTCCCCGTTTACCCATAATTACCAAAATGCCCATAAACTTCCGAACTTCATAACTTCTTCCTCGAGCATCAGAATTAAACGTACCACCTGTCTATGAACTCTTGACGTCACGAACTACGTCACGGTCATCGGTCAAAGTCAATTTGACCACCCGAATGAAAAGTCAACGTTTTACCACGGCTAGGGGCAAAATGGTCATTTTGCATCGTTCGTCCGATTTCGCCCAACTAATCACGGATTAACCTCACTAATCGTGATTAGTCACTAATCTAATCCTGGAATTCGGGACGGGTCGTTACAAGCTTCCCTCCTTAATTAATTTCGTCCTCGAAATTCCAACCGACCTAATTCCAACCGTTCTTCCCTCCTTAATTAGTTTCGTTCTCGAAACTCCAACTATCCTGCTCCATATCCACCACGTGGAAAGTAGAATCGACCTCGAAACACGTGTACACTAGTACACCCACTAATCAAAATAATACTTACTCGTCTGCAACCAGACGTACCACTAATACTTACGTCGTATCGACTACATTCGACCACGTTGAATGACAGTAATCAAAGGTTCCGTACTGACACCACTTGTCAGTATCAGAGCAACCTGAGTATCCTATGAGCTAACCACTTGTCAGATTTACTATTTCACTGACACAACAACTCGAAGGTTTCTTTCTCAATCACTAATCTGTCCTAACGTCGGCTTCCACTGGGAGTCAACAAATCTCACTAGCCGATCCACGCTGACACCCTCGACAAACTGTCGCCACTCGACAGTCGTCAGTCGAAAACTGGCACTATACCCACTTGTGGTTACACCGACCACCAATTTACTCAACCTGAGTAAACACTTATCAACATTTCACTCGACCTGTGTGTAACTAGACCCATCAAAAATACTATGACCCAATGCACAGTATCCAATGTCCAGTTCACGACCTAAACAATTCCAATGGTATCGGAACCAATCCGACTACCAACACGTTCACCAACATACCTCTAGTATAACCTATATACCGTCACCAGGCACCACAAGTCTGCCTAACAACGTACAAGGTACATACATCTATCCACCAATCAGACTACAACAATAACAATGACAACAACAGGACCACCTAGGTCGTAGCCAAACACGTTTCAATAATGGAGTCCATCTGTCCAATCCAGTATTAGACAAATCGAAACTCCAACCCAACATCTATTTCCAATTCCGAATCGAAATCCGTAATTTCGTAAGAAATCCCGAATTCAAACCCAGAAATCATATCCATAATCATGTCCAAATTCAAATCCAAAATCATCAGTCCGTAGACTAGTATCAGGAATGACCATTCCGAACCCAAATCCATAAAAGAAAATCCACTTTCAAGTTCCAAAATCAAATCCTGAATCGTCATCCAGAAATCTGATTCCAAAACCCGAAATTTTGTTCTCGTCTACCGAGATGTACTATATCTGAACCTATCGGTTACCCGCCTAAACAATTACATCCATACGTTCGATTGACTTCATAGGGAAGCCAATCCCAACATCAACATCTCTAAGGCTGACAAAAATCCAACCTCGTCGGACAACTACTCGGGCAATACACCATACGGGATCCACTTCGAAAAGAAGTTCTATCCCAACATCCTTAACTCAAACATCCAAGTAAGAGTGATAGACTCCCCACCTATCTGGACCATCGGAATGACGATCCAGATCCATCACTGCATCACCCGACCATAAACGTCACGATCGAGAATCGTCACGACGACAAAAGTCCTCAACCATTTCCCACATCTAAACAGATCAGTCAACGACGAGACACGTCGAGACTGTGGGTTCTCACTGATTACCTCGTAGCGATCCTTGTCATTCCACCGAGGAAAATCCAAGGGCGATCCAATACGATAACATCAAAAACTCATCCTACGTGAATGCAACTAAACTCGCTGCACTTACCACGCCACGTAATCCAACATCGTCTGCCACCAAGCAGAAAATGAGAAATCTCAGTCACCTAACTTCGATATACTCAATTCCACTTGATGACCCAAAATAAATCTCGGGTCCACTAACCAATACACGACCAATGTAATGGTGACACAAGCACCAATTACCATTATCTACCACGGTAGAACCTGATAAGTCACCCAAAATGACTTCGAAATACCCATTACCAATGCGGAAAACTCGCATTCCACTCGTCACCTCAATCACAACCTTTCTCGATTCCGAAGTTCCAACCAGATTGGAAACAACAAACTCGGACATCAATCACGTGTCCATCACCAATTTAACTCTATCCGTGATCCACTCCCGAACCATAGATACCGAACATATGCCCATCTCGACAAAGTCGTATCCAGACTTGTAACTCATCGTCAACACGATCACCGACACCGGCACCAGCACCAGTACTAGCCCACTAACACCCGTATCATTATCAGCATCGACACACAGACATCAACATCAGTATCAGCATCGGCACACAGGGTGCAAATCTGACAACCCTGGATCTCCGTTCATACCGAATGACGATCTCGTACCTTTACTCGAAAAGGAGAAACTCTGCCTCCCTCGTACCCAACAACTCTGGGTACAGTCACCCTGACAACTCAACCAAGAAAAGGAAACGTCCCTTGAATGTCCCCGTCTCATTCTGTGATTGCACTCAGTCATAACCGAGTCGAATCCAGAATCACCGCTCGTACATATGCGTTACTCACGTACCTCGTATCATCGTCAAGACTGACAATCCTATCGTCACAAGCGTCACGGTAACCTGAGTCTACTCGACCTGATAAGACTCGACTACGTCCATCGATAGTAGTGTCTGCCACAACCACGTGCAGACCTAACTACCAGGCATCTCGATATCCAGACTCCGCATCCAACGGAATCAATCGCCCGTACCAACTACGCCGTATCCCACTCAGGGATTCCACTGACAGGTACCAACCCTGGTAACTTGTTCAACAAAACTCTAACAAACGTATCTCAACTTAACCAATGTCGTCTACCAGGTCACCCATGACCTTAGTTGTACCAACTATCCATCACAATTACGGTAGTACGACAACCAACTAGGTCTAACCGATAAGTACAACCTCGGATGCAGAGTGCAATCCCATCACTCAAACTGACATGACTCGACCGACTAACGAACCCAAATCCGAATAGTCGTCAAAGTCACACCACTCGCCAACCCACCTTTCCGAACCATACAACCCAATGTAGGGTTCCATAATCACACTCTAGGGTTTCCCTAAACCCAACTATTAACTACCACTGCTATCTGCGGTATAGTCCACCATCTGACTGACCCCGTGGTCTTGACATCGTAAAGACGTCAATCCAACTAGGATTCCTCGAATCCGATTGCTAACTACCAACCGCAGTACACTCCACAATTCGGCTGCTAACTACTAGGAGCAGTAAATCCATTTAACTCAACAAAATCCGACCAACCAATGGTCACAATACCAAACTGTCGTCGGAACCGATCCTACGACATCGCGAAAGACGATCCCAACTAACCGTCACACGATCAAAATGTTAATGTACCGTTACGTCATCCCTTCCGTAGGGTCCCACACTGTCATCCACGACAGAACTATGGCAACCCTGGCATCAAGTGCCGAACCAAGACATTCCACGATCCAATCCTACTAACTATTGTACCGGCATCCCAACTATCAGGTTGATAACGAACTGTAGCCTATTGAGATATCACATCCTCGACCTGCGCACACCATAAGAGCAAACCGTGCTCTGATAAGCAATCCTATGCTCTGATATGAGCTAGCCCAGCTCCGATATGAGCCAGGCTCGCTCTCATACCACCTGTCAGGACCCGTTCTCAATCCCCCAGGGATTAACGAGGAACGACCCTAATCCCGTCTGACACAGAGTGTCAGACAAGGGAAATTTCCGACCTTTGCCCTCCCGGGCTATTAGAATACGCCAGGATCCGGAGGAGGTATGTGATATCTCGGTCTCTGCTACAGTCTACATCGTATCCAACCTGAAGGGTATTAAAAACAGAAAGACTGTGAGTGGACAAAAATAAAGAGTTTATAAAAACATATTTCATAAAGACCTTTATACCCTTCACTAAAAAGCATGCATGCATAGTAAAACCACTTATCCAAACACATACGTTTAAACCACCATAATTAGGGACTCAGCCCCAAGTTCCGTAAATACAAGTCACAGGGGATCCTGCCCAAAACCATTTACAGAAAACCATAACATCATAAACATATGTGGGATCTCAACCCAAATCCATTTACCATCATAAAAGAAAATTTCCCAATCCACTTGAAATCATGTTTATCCATTATATTTCATATCCAAGAACCTGTCACGGTAAGATAGAGCTACGCGCGTGCTAACTGGTGTCTCAAACCCAAGTGTCTCCAGGGTCCACCCAAGTTAATGTCCGTAGATCAATGACCCTCCCTGGAGGTAACAAACCATGCCCATCCCGAGAGTAAGGAACCCAACTGAGGGGCGACTCCACTCAGTCAGTGCTCCGTGACTACTTCGGGGTCCACCTAGGCCAACGACCCTCCCCAGAGGAGACAATCATATATAAAGGATGGCATATGAAAAACCTTTTGAAATCATTCCTTAAACCTTTCCAGGATTCATGCCCGGCCCTCACTAGCCGTCATGAACCAGAAAACCTTTCAAAGGTTCATGCCGGTTCCCATAAACCGTCATGACCCGTAAAATCCTTTTAAGGGTTCATGCCGGTTCCCATAAATCGTCATGACCCGTAAAAACCATTTCTAAGGTTCCTGACCCGAAATCACCATCAAAACACATAACTGGGCCCTAGGCCCGATTCCACATACAAACTGGACCTCAAGTCTGAAATGTAAACCAACTGGGCCTCCGCCCTGATGCCTCGTTAAATCAACTGGACCTCAAATCCGAGAGTTGGTAAGTCAAATGGGTCTCATACCCGAGTTTACCTTTTTAAATCCAAAACTATTTCATGAAATCATATCCAAAACCATAAGTACGAAAAATCCATGCAAAATTAGAAAACCTCGATTTACGTACGAGCACGTAAATCGCCTCGAAATACGTGAAACCATATAATTCACCAATATCCAAATCAACATCATATAATCACATTCATAATCCATATAAAACATTTATGCATGCATCACAGTTTAGAAATCAAGGTCCACCCACCGACCGTCCGAAGCCGTGCCTCGATACGCGTGCCATAATCGTCTCCCGGGTCAATCACAATCACCGGGATTCCCAAACCTGTCCAAATTCATTTAGAGGGTTACTAATAGCCTTATTAACCTCTCATTGAAGTCCCATAATTTTACCGATTTTCTAACTATTTTTAAACGCGAACCTAAACCTTCGAACACCCCGAAACCTATCGAAACCAATCCCAAAATGTTTGATATATCGAATAGTGTGTTTCATATGTTGAACACTTCCCCAAAGGAGGGGCCACGCGCCCGTACGCACCCCAAGAGTGGCCTGCGGTTGGGCCTCACGAGCCGACACTATTCCTGCACCATCAGCCTTCAGGCGACTGGTTCACCTGGTATGGCCGGTCCAGTTGGACCGGCGTGACCAGTTCACGGCTCTAGACTCCCCATTTTTCATCCTACTTCTTCCTTTTTGATTCCTTTCTTCTTATTTTCATGTTTTCTATCAATTCAAATCCCTAAACTCAACCAAAAAACTCTAAATCCCATGGTTTGATTTTGAACCAAACAGTTCAATTTTCCTAACTTCCTCCCACGGCTTCACAGCCGTCCTAAGCTTCCTAAAAGCATCCTAACACAATCCTAATAACCCATTTAATTCATTAAAACCATCAAAAACCAACCATAATTCCAAAATCAATTAAAGGGAGAAAATGGCCTAACCTGGTACGTTCTCGGGTTTCTCCTCCCTGTCGTCGTCCACGGCGGTTCTGGCTGTACATGAGCCATCCTCAATCTCTCACTCACTCTCTGGGTCTCATAGGTGATCATATGGTGTCAGGACCCACCTCGGTTCCACCCCGAAAACCGAGGTAAATCCTGCTCCCGTCTGACACCCCGATACGCAACTAAAGTAAACTCACGAAAAACCACCAACTCACATGCCAGCCGCAGGAGAAAATTTAAACAACCCGAAGTCAAACGTATGTTCAGAGCATAGTACCAAAATACAAAGAAAAGAAAACCGATAACAAGGTTCACGCACAACGGAAAATTTTAAGCACTCCGGGGTCACTCTCGAATATTCTATGCCTTCGACGTTGCCTCAACGTCAACCCCCGCGCTAGCTCCACGACCTGGAGAGAAATTTAAAACAGAAGGTGTGAGTGGACCATAAATAAAAGAAGAGTTTCCAAAAACCATGTCATAAGAAAACCAGGGTTTTAGCCCTCCGTTTTGAAATCACATGCATAACCCAGTTGCTGAAAACAATTATAAATCACATAAAGATTGTCATAAAAACATTTATAGAAATCACGTCATAAGCATCATAAAAACACTTCATAAAACATAAGTCTCAGACAATCATTATCCGATCAAACCTGCTGGATCTATCCGAGTCTTTAAACTCTCGAGTCTTTAAACTCTCGAGTCTTTAAACTC
Organism: Prinsepia uniflora; assembly: GCA_032719365.1. Taxonomy (NCBI): domain Eukaryota; kingdom Viridiplantae; phylum Streptophyta; class Magnoliopsida; order Rosales; family Rosaceae; genus Prinsepia; species Prinsepia uniflora. Next base: position 51,834,650 of record CM064871.1, on the reverse strand, counting down.
AACAGGCCTACGGGAGAAATATCAGTATATCCGAGTCTTTAAACTCCCGAGTCTTTAAACTCAATCCGGGTCTTTAAACCCAATTCGGGCCTGTCCCCCGTCAATCATAATATCCGGGTCTTTAAACCCAATAACCAGATCCAGAAAATCCAATCAAAACCATTTGAAAACCATTTCTAAATCCATATCCAAACCCGAATCCGAAATCACTGGTCTGATGCCCTTCCAGCATCCAGAACCGTCATTCCAAACCCAAATCTGGAATTTCACTTTTCAACTTTAAAACCAAATTCCGTTTCCGAAATCCAATTTCAAAAACGAAAGCCTTGATCATCAAAATCATGTTCCAAACTCTTTTACAATCATTGAAAACCATTTATCGTTTGAAATCCCAAAACCATAGCATCAAAATCAGAAATCAATCATTCCTCGTAAAACGTGTTGAATACGTTATTTCTCGAAAACCGTGCAATTATGTAAAACCAACACCACATATTCAACAATCATGAAATCACATGTAAAACCATAAAGCAAGTAATTAAAAGCAGTTATACATGCTCAGTTATAGAGAAGGGGTCCACTCACAGCTACTGGCACGTCACTCGCGCCACGTACGTCCCGTACGTTCCTCAGCTTCCTCGGGAAGTCCCGATCCTATCACAAGTCACCAAAGAACGTCACTAACACGTCTACCAAGACTCTCCTAATTTCCCCCAAAAATCCCCGGGTCCTAAACGTAACGAACCGGAACCCTAAACCTTCAACCTCGTAGAACTACCTAGAATCTACGTCCGATTAACCCGAAACTTATTCCAATAGACTTGTTATAACTTCTAGACCAAAAACTCAGTTGGACTCTTCACCGGAAACCGCCGCACGCGCCTCCACGCGCCGCCCAAAGTGGCTGCGCGTGGGCCTCACGCGCATGCACACAGAGCACTGTTCATCGTCATCTTCCTCAGCTCGACCGGTCTGAATTGGCAAGAACGGTTCTCCGCCAATCCTTCACCGTTTTCCTCCCTTTCTTCACCATCCTCCTAGTCCAGTCCTAAGCAATATATTCCCCTCACTCTAACACCTCGACACAGCCTACAGCCCGTCGTCTTCAACCTCGAAACAAAATCCGAACAGTCCCCTGTTTTTCATTCCGGCCACCCAAGTCCTCCCCCGTCACCGTGGCTACACTAAACAACTCCTAGGACCCTACTGAGTCTCACCCAACTCACAGAAACCCTCGACTCATCCCCAGACTTCACAACTATCGATTTGAAACAAAACGGAAAAGCAGAGCATTTGAAAGGGAACGCGAAATTACCTGTGCTCAGGCCACCGACGTGAGCTCAGCCGTGAACACACGACTCCTCTCATCCTCCTCCGTCCTCTGGACTCCTCCACCAGCCTCGATTGGTCACCTTCACGGCAACACCACCACCTAAATCCCTCTCTGTTCTCTGGTTTTTCCGTGAGCTCACACCTCACACACACACAAACACTTCACCTCCCAACCTTCTCACTGTCTCTCTCTCGATCTCTGGTCACTCCTCACCCACCAGGACACACAAATTCCCACGGCCAACGTCCAATTCTCTCAATCTCACCCTCTGCTTCTCACTTGTTTGAACACACACACACACACACACACGGGCACACACACGACACAACCGTTTAATTGGAACCAGAAAGAATCCTAGAAACCTCTAGCCCCTTGCCACATGTCCACCATCCAATGGTCCCCTTCCAAAAATATCCTATTAAACCTGTACACTTGTCCCAATCCGGTTGCACAATTCCCAAATAGCCAAAAGACCAAAATGCCCCTCTAAGTTATAATTACAATTTTGCCCTTGCCGTTTTAGACCTGTAACTTACGCATCCTAGGTCCGTTGAACACGTGCCGCCTGTCTACGGATTCGTGACGTCCCGAAATACATCACGGTCACCGGTCAATACCCAATTGACCACCCGAACTAAAAGTCAACAATTTGCCTGAACTAGGGGCAAAATCGTCATTCGACACTAACGGACCTATCGGAACCAACTAACCACCGATTAAGCTCACTAATCCTTGACTAATCACCGTCTTAACCCTAATTTCCAAGACGGGTCCTTACATATGGGGTTGGGTTGGATTGGTTTGGGTTGAACAGAGAAGAGGGAATGAGATCGGGTATTTGGATTTGTGTTTTGAAATGAAGAAATGGAATGGTCGATGCATGTATGTGAATTAAGGGCCAGTGGATGGGTGACACTTGTCACTCATCCATAGGGCAGGAACTAAATATCTGGGGCCCACTAGAGTCCAAAAGTTAGGTTATTTTGTAATTCGTGCAATAGTACACTTGAACTTCCATGAACCGTAACTTCACCGTCGAACGTCCGAATTCGACGTGCCGCCTGTCTACGGATTCGTATCGTCCTGATCTACGTAACGGTCTTCGGCCTTTGGCCATTGGACCTCCAGGTCAAAAAGTCAACTATTTGCCTTTTTACCCATAATTACCAAAATGCCCCTAAACTTCCGAACTTCATAACTTCTTCCTCGAACGTCGGAATTAAACGTACCACCTGTCTATGAACTCGTGACGTCACGTACTACGTCACAGTCATCGATCAAAGTCCATTTGACCGCCCAAATGAAAAGTCAGCGTTTTGCCACGGCTAGGGGCAAAACGATCATTTTGCATCGTTCGTCCGATTTCGCCCAAATAATCACGGATTAACCTCACTAATCGAGATTAGTCACTAATCTAATCTTGGAATTTGGGACGGGTGGTTACAAAAATCACAAAATAAATTATTTTATCTAATTATTTATTATTTTAATATTAAAAGTCAAGTATAAAAGTATAAAATAATATAAAATAATGCTTATTTGAGGACCTATCAAATACCCCCACACTTAAACTTTGCTAGTCCCTAGAAAATACTAAAATCAAACTACGAATTCGAAACAAGTAAACCCTTAACCATTTGTCTCAATATTTCATTATTATCATGACATCAAAAATTTTCACTTAAAGCAATTAACTATATGGAATTCAAGAGTTAATACATTGTAGCAAAATGTTTTAACAAGTAAGATAATGAGTAAATATGGTGAAATGGATCTCAACATGAATAAAACAAGTATAAACCAACTAACAAGGATATGCACTCATAAATTCACTCAATTTTGTAAGGGTTTGTGTTTGCACTCAAAATATGTGAGAAAAATGCTCACATAATAGAAATGAAGTACTTTTGCAAAATCTCAAACAAACACCTCAATATAAAAACAAAACATACTTGTACAAATGAACCAAAACCATAAGCTTACTCAAGTGATTAACTCCACTAATCAAAATTTACCATCTTAAGGATCATAAGGTCTTTACGAAGGTTGTAATGGGGCTAAGTTTAGAGGCAAGAAATATATAGGACAAGTGGTGCTCAAAATTCGTTCCAAGACTCAAAAGATTCCCAAAACATAACATAACTTCCCGACCTTAGTGCAATGATATCATGAATTCATCCCTTCGAACATAGGCCAAATTTCATCTTGTTGGGCCTCGAATTCATTCTTTGTGTTGGATTTACAAATATAAAGGACTTAACTCAAACATTACATAATCAAACTTTATTACCTTGATAGAAACTCAATAATTTTTTTTTTTCCATAAATCAAGGTAATAACATGTGTCAAAAATACAACAAAGTTTGAGTAAGTATATCCATATACATAAAAGTCTTCAAAACAACATCAAATTCTCTTCACACAATCTTTATGTCTTTAACCGAGTCATTGGAATAATGGTGAAAGATGTCTATACTAAGCTCAAGTGTTTAGATAATCATGGTGATGAAAGAAAGGCTTAATGTAGGCTCAACGAGGTTAAAACTAAGGGGGTCGCAACTTGTGCGCAAAAAATAAGGAACATGGATGTTTGAATTTGTGGTGTTAACCCTAATGCCTTAATCATATCCAAAATCAAAGAGTTTATTGACTTAAAAGCTTTGAAAATCACATAGAATAAGTTCTAGTACTCTAGAGTTCATTAAAATCTATTGCAAGCAGTTATGAGACATATGTATATCAATTTAAACAAAGAACTTATGAATCACTCATCAAAGATGTATATACGGTTCTAAAGCTCACATAAGGTTCAAATGATTCATACTTATGTTAACATGCTCGTTTATGTACTAATTTACATGCATTATCTACAAGTTATAACACTTAATCACAAAATATTAACAAACAAATTCAAGTTATAGTGATCATCTTTATAGCCATAACATATTCATTTCCGTTCATTTATATCATTGACAAGTTAAAGGCCAACTTAATACTCCTAAAAATACTAAGTTAAAATAAAAAAAAAACTTTAAGAGAGCAGTAAATTTTTTTTTTTGAATAATTTTTTTTATAATAATTTTTTTAAACAATTTTATTGCACAATTAAAATTGTAAACCACTCCCCCACACTTAATTTCTACATTTTTCTCAATGTAGGAAAATACCAATATCCGAGTCTTTAAACTCAACAGGCCTACGGGGGAAATATCAATATCCGAGTCTTTAAACTCAATCCGGGCCCGCCCCCGTCCTAACATATTCGGGTCTTTAAACCCAATAATCAGATCCAGCAAATCCATTACATGACCACTATCCATATCCGAATCCGAATCCGCAATCTCATCAGGATCCCGGATCCAAACCCAGAACTCATATCCACATCCATTTCCAAATCCGAGTTCGAAACCATCATTCCGTAAGCCGGCATCCAGAATAACCATTCCGAACCCAAATTTGGAATCCACTTTCAAGTCCCAAATCGAATCCCGAATCGTCATCCGGAAATCCGATTCAAAACTCGAAATCACGTTTCTTAAAACCACTTTCTGATCTTGGCTTCAAGCCCGAAAACACTTTTTCGAAACCCATTTTAAAACATTAAATCATTGACATTAAATCATATTTCAACTCTCGAAATCGAATCCTCAAAACCAGATTCAAATCTCAAACATGATCGAAATCTCGTAAAACATGTATTTTCATAAATTCCTCGAGATTCGTGCAAAACCATAAACCATCAAGATCATAAATCAAATCATAGAATCACGTATAGAAAACATATAAAAACATATAAGCATGCATCAAGAGTTAGAAAGCAAAGTCTACTCACATACCATTCCGACGTTGCCTCGATACACACGTACTTACGCCGTTCGCGACCATTCCGCTATCCTCGGCTTTCTCGAACCTATCCAAAACCCATACTAAGGTCACTAACTACTTCACAATGGTCATACTAAAATCCCATAATTTTCCCGTATTTTTAGCTATTTTTAACCGAGCCCTAAAACCTTCGGACATCCTGAAATATATCGAGACGATGTCTGATTGACTCGAAACTAGCGCCAAAATGTTCGTTACATCAAATACTTTAAAAGTCGTGTTGGAACCTTCCTCGAAATATGTGCCACGTGCCCACACGCGTCGCCCAAAGGTGTTGCGCGTGGGGCTCACTCGCCTGCACTGTTCATCCCTGTCCTTAGGTGAACCCGGTTCGAACCGGTCCAGGCCGACCCGGTCTAGACCAGAACCGGCGTTCACGGTTCTTGTGCATTTTAGCCTAATTTTTTTTTCCTGATTTCATCATTAACTGCATCCCAACATTTAGAACTAGTTTAACTAACTAAAATATGTGAATGGGTCCTGTTTCATTCCGTCCACGGTCGAACCAAAACGCCCAGTTTTTCCAATCCTCTGTTTTCGGCCACCGCCACCTTTCCGACCATGGTTTCGACTTCCTGGGTTCAATAGGAACCTTATACAATGGCAAAGGTCATCAGAGTCACTTAAAAACCTAGCAAACCTATCGATTTACACCTTGAGTTATTTCTGGAAAACAGATGACTCAAACTACTTACCTGCTCCCTGTGCTCAACCGTGACTTCCACCGTGGATGGACAACCGTTCTAGTTTCTCTTCTGCGTACTGAACACTACCCCAAACGAGATGTCGATGAGTTTGATCGATTTTCTGGGTTTGTCCACGGCTGTTCACAGTTAGCCCTCTCAGTTTTTCTCTGGGTTTATCTAACAGCTCACACACTTCCTCACTCAATCCTTTATTTAACACAATTTCCCAGTCACCACCCGTCCCTGTGTTCTCACTCAGACAAGATAACTCACACCCACGACTCAGCTGAACCATTCTCCTCTCTGTCTCTGTTTTCCCTCTGTTTTATCTATCAACCAAAATACACTTAACTTAGACTGTGTGAGACGTGGCTAGATGCCACTGGAGAGTGGACAAGTGTCCTCATCTCAGTGGTTTCCTATAAAAATATCCAATCGTCCGAGCCCAGGTGTCCTCATCTGATTTGTCCATAAATCAAAAGATCAAATTGTCCCTGAATGTCCAAATTACCATTTTGCCCTTCAATTTTCTTGACTCGTAACTTCGTCGTCCGAACTCCAATCGACACGTGCCGCCTGTCGTTGTATTCAGCACGTCGAGACCTACCTAACGGTCCTCGGTTTGGGTGAAAACTAATGGTCAAACAAAAAGTCAACAAATTCCCCTTTTTTAACCAATTTACGAAAATGCCATCGACCTTCCGAACATCATAACTTCCTCCTCGGATGTCGGAATCAGACGTGCCACCTGTCTACGGACTCGTGACGTCCTGAACTACGTCACGGTCATCGGTCAATGCCCAATTGACCGTCCGAACTAAAAGTCAACATTTTGCTCATTCTAGGGACAAAACCGTCATTCTGCACCAACCGTTCAAAAGTATCAAACTAATCACCGATTAACTTTGCTAATCCGTTATTAACTACTAAGCTAATCCCCGACTTCCGGGACGGGTCGTTACAACTAATGCATGAATGCACGAATTATTTACAAGTACGTTTTTATGCACAATTTACAAATATAACATGCCAATTTACATATGAACAATTTATACAAGTTACGAACAATTATGAATAAAAAGACAAAGAAGTACAAATATGTCCACAAATAATATACAACTTAAATAAATACATCCATAAATAAAATAAAATGAACAAATAATATAAGAGTTCGAATTTACATAAACAATTATAAAAATAAAAATTATGAACAAGTATATAAATGAAAATTAAGAACAAGTATAATAATTATGAACAAGTATGAAGAATAACAAGTAACATATATACAACATTTATTCTCAAGTATGAATTAGCACTAACATGAAGCTAAAACTAAAGAAAGTTGGAAAGTAAATGTATATATACAATTTTTTTTTATTATTGATTAATTTTTTTCAGAATTTAATAATTAAATAAATGATTTTTTTTACGAATTTTATGTTTTTTTTTACAAATATAATAAGAACAAGTAAGGTGTGAACATTATAAATAAATGATATAAGAACAATTGTAAGAATCAAACTATGAACAAAAATAAAAGTTATGAACAAGTATAAAAATAAATAAAAATAATAAACAAGTACAATATGAACATGTATAAAGATAAACATTATGAACAAGTATAATTTGCCAATTTATATACATGCACCAACATATTAAAAATGATTTTTAATTTCCACGGCAACGGCGCCAAAAAATGATAACGCCCAAACTAGGCATTAAATTAAACACGTAATTTGAATATTATGCAATTTAAACCCTTTTTATGTAGTTGTAGTATTGGTAAATAGGGATCGTTCTTAACCAAGGAAATTAGGGAACATTAATAATATGTTAGTGAGAAAGAATAATGAATAATCAATGAATAATGAATTAAATAATTAAATAATTAAATAATAAAGAATTAAAGAATAAATGAATTTAAGAATAAATGAATAAATGAATTAATGAAATAAAGAAGAAAAGAATAAATAATTAAATGGGGGGTTTGAAAGATTGTAATCATATAATACAGAAAACAAATAAAAACAATTAAGAACTTAATTCTACTTCTACTTTAACTTTTGTGCAAGCGACCTTTCTTCAAACACATATTTTTACCAACACTCTAACATCATGCTCATATTGAACCAATCACGAAATCCTACCTTAATCATCTCAAATGCATGCATACATTTTTCAATATTATAAATGCACTGAACAGCCGTCATAAACACTTATAATACGATTCACCTTACGTTATTGATTTCAATGTGTGTCAAACATTTAAATCTCTTCAACCCTATTCTAAGTGCACCGAACAGCGGTCATAAACACTTAGCGTTAAATTGAAGGTTAAGCACTAAAACATATGAAGTAGATGAAATTCAAAAAGTAAAACACATGGAGATTGTATTCACATTTACAAATATTAGAAAGAAAATACCAATACATATATTGAATTATAAGTAAAACGAAATAATAACAAGAATTTAAGTAAAGGGAAGAAAGTTACACTTTCGGAATCCAAGAACAGCTTATGATTCCGAAAGTGGATGGAAACAATGAAATGTTATTCATAAGGAACACCAAACAGCGGCTAGAACCTTATGAAGATGGAGGATAAAACATAAGAATGCGGACTTAAATTCTAGAATTATTTCAAAAATACTTGGCCTAGGTATTTCTTAAGGAAAGCATAAAAATGTGTTTAAGAGCTCTCAAAGAAACATCACAAGAACAAAGTAAAGAAGAAATGAAATTAAGAAATAACATAAATTAAAAATAAGAATTAAAAGAAAGCTAAATAAATAAAATAAACTACAAGAAGTTAAAATGGTCCCTAAAAAATAAAGAAGATGAACTAAAAGAAGAGAATAAACTAGAGAGAAAATATAAGAACCTAAACTAAAAGAAAGAAATAAAATTGGAAAAAATGGGGACACTTTACAAATGAAATGGCCTCCCTATTTATAGAGGGAGGCCTAAAATATTCAAATAAAAATACAAAATAAAAAATATAAAAATGAAAATAATTAATATGATGAAAAATGAGGAAAAATGATGAAAAAGCTAATTTGGGGAGTTGGATTGGAGCAGGAAATCAGCAGAAAAAATGGGCTGATGTCACAAGTGGGCCGCAAGGATGGAGCAGGTGGTTGTGCAGTGCAGGCAGGTGGAACAGTTGGGTAGTGGGTGCAGGCGAGTGGGTTGTGCAAGCGGGTAGGTGGTAGCAGGCTTTGTGTGATGGACTGGCGTACAGACTGGGCCTCTGATGCATTCAGGCCGAGCAGGAGGCTGTGTGCAGGTGTAGCGGGCAGGTGGATCAGACGTGCAGGCTTGGGCTGGTAGGTGAGCTGGGCTTCGCTGGCTGTTTCTTGGGCTTTTTCCTGCGATGGCTGGGCTAGATTGGGCCGCGAATTTCAGGTGACGCGGGCTGGGCCGCAAGGGAGCTGGGTTTCTCGCAAGGTCTGGGCCGGAAAAGAAAAGAAATGGGTTGCACCATTTATTTGGGTTGGATTTACAAAATTAATATTAATTAATATATGTAATTCAATTGAAATTTGTCTATAATTTATTCGTTATAATTCCGATCGGGACGATTCTTTCGCCAAAACGCTTCAAATTACAAACTTTATTTATTTAAACAGAAAAATTACAAAATAAATTATTTTATCTAATTATTTATTATTTTAATATTAAAAGTCAAGTATAAAGGGTATAAAATAATATAAAATAATGCTTATTTGAACCAGGCGAACCCGGTCGGCGCAAGGTTAGGGACGACACTATTTATGGACGCATGAGCCACACGCGCAGCCCCTTTGGGCGGCGCGTGGTAGGGAGTCTGGGGAAGTGTCCAACATGTAATTTCATCTATTTGATGTAACGAACATTTTGGGACTGGTTTCGTGTCAATCGGACATTGTTTCGATATAGTTCGGACTGTCCGAAGGTTTAGGTTCGCGTTTAAAAATAGTTAGAAATTCCGAAAAATTACGGGGCTTTAGTGAGAAGTTATTTAAGTAGTTAGTAACCCTCTAAATTAATTTGGACAGGTTTGGGAATCCTGGAGGCGACGATTGGCTCGGGAGAGGGGTATGATACGTGTATCGAGGCGCGGCTTCGGACGGTCTGTGAGTGGACTTGTTTTATGAATTTGATGCATGCATAAATGTTTTATAATTGTTTTAGCATATGTTTTGTGATGCTATGAGTGCATTTGTTTGTGGTAGCCTAGGATTTACGTTTTTGCACGTATTTCGAGATTTCCGGTTTTATACGATGCATGTACGTGCTAGGTTTTCAATGAGAGTTTAATGAATTGGTATTGGATTTGGAAATATGAAATCGGGCACGAGACCCATTTGATTTATGAACTCTCGTACTTGGAGTCCATTTGATTTGACGAGGAATTGGACCGAGGGTCCATTTGAGTTATACGATCGGACTGAGGGTCCCTTTGGTTTACGAGTTCCGGCTCGAGGCCCAGTTGGTTGTAATCTCAGGCTTGAGGCCCCTTTGACTATAGTATCGGGCTTGAGGCCCCGTTGGTTGTGAAATCGGGCTTGAGGCCCCGTTGCTTTATGGTTTCGGGCTTAGGGCCCAGTTAGTCGTGATATCGGGCTAGAGGCCTTGTTGATTGTAACATCGGGCTTGAGTCCCAGTTCGATTTATGAAATGAGAATTCGGGCATAAGACCCTGTTGAACTGTGGATTTAGGTCGAGGCCTGTGAAATGGATTTAAATCGGATTCGAGGAATCTTGTTGAGATGAATCGGGTATGAGACCCAGTTGAAATATGTTTTGAGAAAGAAAGAAAGTGTTTGAAAATGTATGAAACTCTCCATATGATTATATGGTCTCCTCCAGACGTCAACTTGGAGAGTCACGATCCGCAGACTAGAATGGGTATCCCCATAGGGATCCCATTCCAGGAGTGGAAGTTATGATGTGGTCCAGGACCAAATTCCGGAAAGATGATCGGATTAGATCCGGAGATAGCTCGGACTAGATCCAGAGATAGAGCCTCACAGATGGAGAATTCCTGGGGGAAGACTAGGAGTGAGAGCCCGAGTAGTGTGCTCACTATTATTGATATGATGAATCATGACATATATCGGGGATGTGTTCCCTAGGGGCTGTGTGCCCCGAGTTGGCATCTTCTCGGAAGTGCCGCAGATGGATTATACGTATATCGATACGTATGTGGTTTTTAGCAAGTGATTTGGGGGCGGAGACCCCGTATTCGATGTTTTGGTATTTCACTGAGAATGGTTTTGGGCTGAGACCCACGTATGTTGATTTGGGCTGAGTTCCCACACGTATGGATGTACGGGTTTTTGTGATTTCAGGTCGGGGACCCATAAATGGATTTATGGTTCATGCTGGTTTATGAGAGCACTTTGTTAGGACCCGTCCCAAATCCTCCAGGATTAACGTGGGACGCGCCTGATTCCGTCTGACACGAAGTGTCAGACCAGGAAAAATTCCGTCTCTAGCCCTCATCGAGCTTCTAGAGTACGCCAGGATCGTAGGAGGAGGAGTGTGATGTCTCGATCTCTGCTACAGCCCACATCCGCGATCAACCTGAAGGGCATTAAAAACATCAAAAGTCGTGAGTGGACAAAATAATATTTTAATAAAACATTTTCACAATAAGACATTTATGCCCTTCACTAAAAAACATATGCATGCATTCAAAAATCATTTACCAAAACGTTCATAAAATCATTTGTCAAACATATTCTCAAAAACCTTTCAAGGGTTCATGCTCAGTCCCCATAAACTGTCATGACCCATAAATCCATTTATGGGTCCCCGACCCGAAATCACAAAAACCTGTAAGTCCAAACATGTGGGAACTCAACCCAAATCAACATACGTGGGCCTCGGCCTAAAACCATTCTCAGTGAAATACCAAAACATACAACACGGGGTCTTCGCCCCAAACCATTTCCAAAACATCGAATACGGAGTCTCCACCCCAAAACACTTTCTAAAACATGGAACACAGGGTCTCCGCCCCCAAATCACTTTCCATAAAACCTCATACGTATCGACATAAGTATAATCCATCTGCGGCACTTCCGAGAAGATTCCAACTCGGGGCACACAGCCCCTAGGGAACACATCCCCGATATATGTCACGATTCATCATATCTATACTAGTGTGCACACTACTCGGGGTCTCACTCCAACTCTTCCCCCAGGAATTCTCCATCTGTGAGGCTCTATCTCGGGATCTAGTTCGAGCTCTATCTCCGGATCTAATCCGATCATCTCTCCGGAACCTGGTCCGGGACCACATCATAACTTCCACTCCTGGAACGGGATCCCTATGGGGATACCCATTCTGGTCTGTGGATCGTGACTCTCCAGGTCGACGTCTGGAGGGGACCATATAATCATATGGAGGGTTTCATACATTTTCACACACTTTCTTTCTTTCTCAAAACATATTTCAACTGGGTCTCATACCCGATTCATCTTAACAGGATTCCTCGAATCCGGTTCAAATCCATTTCACAGGCCTCGACCTAAATCCACAGTTCAACAGGGTCTCATGCCCGAATTCTCATTTCATAAATCGAACTAGGACTCAAGTCCGATGTTACAATCAACAGGGCCTCTAGCCCGATATCACGACTAACTGGGCCCTAAGCCCAAAACCATAAAGCAATGGGGCCTTAAGCCCGATACTACAGTCAAAGGGGCCTCAAGCCCGAGATTACAACCAACTGGGCCTGAAGCCGGAACTCGTAAACCAAAGGGACCCTCGGCCCGATCGTATAACTCAAATGGAGCCTTGGTCCGATTCCTCGTCAAATAAAATGGACTCCAAGTCTGAGAGTTTCCAATCAAATGGATCTCGTGCCCGATTTCATATTTCTAAATCCAAAATCCATTTATTAAACCCTTGTTGAGAACCTAGCACGTACAAGCATCGTATAAAACTAGAAATCTCGAAATACGTGCAAATACGTAAATCCTAGGCTACCACAAACAAATGCACTCATGGCATCACAAAACATGTATTAAAACAATTATAAAACATTTATGCATGCATCAAATTCATAAAACAAGTCCACGCATAGACCGTCCGAAGTCGCGTCTCGATACGCGCTCTAAATCTTCTTCCTGGGCCAATCATCGCCTCCCGGATTCCCGAATCTGTCCAAATCATAATAGAAGGTTATTAACTACTTAAATAACCCCTCACTAAAGCCCCGTAATTTTTTGGAATTTCTAACTATTTTTAAACGCGAACCTAAACCTTCAGACGTCCCGAACCATATCGAAACGATGTCTGATTGACACGAAAACAGTCCCAAAATGTTTGTTACATCGAATAGATGAAATTACATGTTAGGCCTCCTTGCCCTTGCCCTCACGGTTTTGTTTTCAGGAGCTCACGGTGCAACTTCCCAGGGGGTCACCCATCATGTAATTGCACCAGCCTCAACTCGCTTAACTTTGGGGTTCCAATCCCTCCCAAAGCCACTTGAGCTCTCAAAAGGTCTCGTGCCAGATAGTTGTGTGCCTACACCTTTAAGGCACACCACCATTCCGTTCCCAGACCATTCCCCCCTCGCAGGAATGTGGGATCGTTCACCGTTCACTACAGGACACAGGTCTTACAATCCACCCCTCTTAGGGCCCAGCGTCCTCGCTAGCACACTTCCCAGTCGGGGTCTGACTCTGATACCATTCTGTCAGGATCCGACCCTCCTCGGTCCGGACCCGACTCTAGCACGATATTGTCCACTTTAGACCACTTTGTCCTTGCCCTCACGGTTTTGTTTTCGAGAGCTCACGGTTCAACTTCCCAGGGGGTCACCCATCATGGAATTGCACTAGCCTCAACTCGCTTAACTTTAGGGTTCCAATCCCCCCAAAGCCACTTGAGCTCCCAAAAGGCCTCGTGCTAGATAGGTGTGTGCCTACACTTTTAAGGCACACCACCATTCTCTTCCCAGACCATTCCCCCTCGCAAGAATGTGGGATCGTTCACCGTTCACTCCAGGACATGGGTCTTACAATGCACATGTGCTAGGATTGACATTGGGATGAGTTCCCATGGGATGTGTTCCCATGTGTTCTACGATTTAGGCTGAGGTTCCGTTCTGGTTTTCATTGATTTGGGTTTTGAGCTGAGGCCCTATGTGATTCGGTTTTGGGCTAAGACCCTACTGAGGTATTGACTTCGATTGAGAAGTAATTTTCACTGTGTTTTGATTTGGGAAGCAATACGTCTTGCTTCCGAGAAAGTATTTGAAATAACTATTTTATGATGCATGCATGCTTTTACTTGAAGGGTATACATGTCTTTTCGATATAAATGAGTTTTATAAACTGTTTTTTTGTCTACTCACAGTTTTTATGGTTTTAATACCCTTCAGGTTGATCACGGATGCGGACTGTAGTAGAGATCGAGACATCGCAAGCCACCACCGATCCTGGCGTACTCTGATGGACCCCGAGCCGGTGATGAGTTATCCCTATTCTGACACGCGGTCTCAGACGGGAGCAGGCACGTCCCACAATAATCCAGGGGATCAGGACGGGTCCTGTCAACTATCACTTGAAGATAAAAAACGATAGTATCATCAAATTTATTTATAAGTGAAAATCTTTGAACTTTTTGTGCAATATCCACCATGTGGATTGTCAGGACCCTTCCCAAATAAATATCCACCATGTGAATTGTCGGGAATTAAATAATATTTTAATCCTAAACCCGTAACCAACTGGATTCCCGAACAACTCCGTAACACCGTCCGATTCACCCGAAAACTACACCATTGGATTCCTTAGAACATTTAGGACTAAACTCAAGTTGGAAGCTTGGCCGGATTCCTTCCCACGCGCCTCCACGCGCCGCCCAAAGTGGCTGCGCGTGGGCCTCACGCGCCAGCTACAGTAGCATCCCCTTCCTCGAGTCACCCGGTTCAACACAGTTGAACCGGCGTGAACGGTTTTCTGTAATCCGACCACCATTTCAGTCCAATCCAATCCCATCCTCTTCGTCCCGTCCTAAGCAACCTAACCACGTCCTAACCTCGAAAAATCACGGCCGGAAACCCGCCGTTCACGGCCTCGAAACAGACGGCCCGTAGCCCCTGTTTTGGCCGCCGGCCGCCCAGGTCCACCCCGGTCACGGCGTTCATCTTAAACGACGCCTAAGACCCTCCTGAACTTCCCCCTAACCTCCTTATCCCTCGACTCTACGCCCAAGTCCACGACTTTGCATTTGAAGTTCACGGCTAAACAGAGTACAGAGTACTCTCCGTCGACTGGGCTCCGCCGTGTACGCCTCCGTCACGGCGACCGTTCCACCCATTCCTAGAACCTCCCTGAACACTACTGCACTCATCAATCCCCTCGATTCTCACCCTACCTTCACGACTTTTGAAATTAAAATCTACAGGAAAACAGAGCAAAAGAAGTTACCCTTCGATTCCGGCGCCGCCGTGAGAACCGCCACCTACCACGGTGCTCGTAGGACTCCCCGTAGCCTCCTGAGTCACCTAGTGGCTTGAATCGCTCCACCACACGGCACAGCAGCCACCACCGTCCACCGTCTCCTCTGTTTCCTCCAAACTTCAGCCGTCCACCGCGTCGCCTCCGTGCACAGTTACAACTCCAAACCACGATCACCAGCTCCTCCTTGCCTCACTGTCCCTCTCTCAACTCACTCTTCACTCTCCCTTGCACTGAATCGATCACCGCCTCACCCAACTCTTCTCTCTGTTTTCTGTGTTCTTCGAAGGTGTGCACGGTTCAAATGAGGGTAAAGTGTGGCCGTGCACACTTGAGAACATAATGGAACCATCCAATCCCCTGCACGTGTCCACCATCCATAGGCCAGCCCAAAAAATCTCTGCCACTTGCCCTTATCTGATTGGGCTGAGGGACAATGACCAAAATACCCCTCCTGCACAAATTACCATTTTACCCTCATACTTTCCAGACCCGTATCTTTCCCGTCCGACGTCCGATGACAGCGTGCCGCCTGTCGTTGAACTCAAGACGTCGAGACCTATCTAACGGTCCTCGGTCTACGTGAAAATCACAAGTCCTCCAAAAAGTCAACATTTCCCTCGTTTACTCAAAATTACGGTAACGCCCCCAAACTTCCGAACGTCATAACTTTTCCTCCGGTTGTCCGAATCGAGCCTGCCACCTGTCTACGGACTCGTGACATCCTAAACTACGTCACGGTCAAGGGCCAACACTCATCCAATCGATAATACAAAAAGTCAACTTTTAGCCTACTATTCACAAGGGCAAAATCGTCCTTTTTACAAAACTTCACAAAATTACATTTTTACCCTTCCCGAAGGTACGGGTTGTTACAGAGTGCTGTTCATGGAGAATTTGCACTTCATCTTGAGCCTTTTCATCATGGCTACGAATTTCTCAATTGTTTCATGCTCTCTCTGCTTAATAACAGTTAGATCACTGAATGTAATCTCTAACTCAATCTTGTAGAATTTTTCGTGAAATTTAGTTTCCATTTGCCCAAGTATGTATGGAAGCCTCAGGTAATGAAATGTATAAGGAGAATGTGTCTCTAGACAAAGAACTAATGAACAATCGAAGTTTAAGATAAGAGTTATCTTCTACAACAACACATTTTGATGAAAACCTTCCGATGTTTTCTAGGGATAAAATGATGCCATCTCAACTAAAAAGTGAAAATATTTGTGGTCTAAAGTTCCTTGGGAATGGATAGTCCTGATCTACATAAGTCGGGTAAGGCATTCTATAGATCTGGACATTTGCTCATCTTGGAGGTGCTGCTAGTCCTTGCATCATCTGTCTTATTTCTGCCATTTAGTTCATGATGGTTTGATGCTCTGTGTGGACACCATATTGTACCAGACTCACTGGGCCATATGCCTAAAGCCCAAACAAGAACGAAAGGCCCAAGGCCCAAAGACCACCAAACAATAAGGATGACAACATGGGCCAAGCCCACACAACCTAAACAACACTACCAATGGGTCAAATATTGGATGACACGTAGATACATCTTCATTATCGATCTACATGCCACGTGTCAGCACTACAACAGATGTGCATTTATCCCACTTCGAAACTATCAATAAAGACTACCTTAACCACATATACAAAAATGGTGCACATTTCCCAATGAGGTAACTATTATTCACTATTCACTATTACTATGTTAAAATTACTAACTGTTTCCTCTCAAACAATCTTACTAACTTGACTGTTGGAGAGCCTTAGATCGGCACCACACCAGTGCGCATCCCTAAGACAGACTATTCTTTCTAGTATGCAGGTTATGAGGAGGGACACGTGAGAAACGGTGATTGGACAAGGAGTAATCCTATCTTGGAATATTTTGTACTTCAACACTCTGGATTACAGGGTGACCTTTGGTAGTCCCAAAAACCTCCTTTGATCCCGTGTGGTTTGGATCAGATTTCTCCAGATCCCTTTTCTTTTCCTAATCAGGATGATCTTTGACAGTTTAACTTTTGATTCTTTCCGACCTACCATAGGTGGTCGATATTTGGAAAACATCTCGAATTCATCCTTCAACATTCCCTGAGCCTTTTCAGGAAATAGGCTCTGATTTCAGCTATTCTTAGGTTGATGTCCCCAATCCCATGGGTTTTTTTCCTTTGTCAAAACTCAAAGCTTCCAACATCAAAATGTTTGCTTATTTTTCTTCTTTCCCTTAATTGGAAAGTTCTTAGGCCTGGTGATTCAGGGCCTCTATTTGTGTGTGGATGGGGGATAGACGGTCCTTGATGAACTTTACAAAGTCTTCCTTAGCTATCTCTTGGTTGGTGATGCCTTCGACTTCTTTTTCAGAGGGAGTCTCCGTGTTAGTTTTTGGTAATGACATCTTAGACACCGTTTCTTGGGAAGTACTTTTCAGAAACCTTCCTTTAGCATCTTGGCGTCACTTGGAATATGTGAAATTGGACTTGCACTAAAAAGAGTCCCACTAGACATGCCAAATTATGTTTAGCCCAAGGTGGGTTATGGGCAGCCTTTAGTGGATCTCTACCGAAATCAACATTTTGAAAGGAGGGGGCTTGTGGTATGGTGATCTCTTTGTGACTAGTTTGTGATGTGGACTATGTGGATGGGTTGAAAGTTGTGGGCTAAAGGATACATTTGAGCCACGGTATTTCCCTAGATGGGCTGACCAGAAAGCAAGCATGTCTTAGTTGCCTTCAATGTAAGTGTACCACTAGTAGATGCTGCTACTAGATAGTTTAGAGGGTTCCATTTGCAGCCCAAGAACTTTCCTTTAATCAAGTGATTGTGTGGCAAGTGGGCGAACTTGCTTGTGTTGTTCTTTTCTATACATTTTTCTTAATGTATCTAAGGACTTTAATAAATTTTCTTTCCAGTTTAGTTCAAGCTTATATTATCTTATGTGTTCATGTTAGTAGCTTCTTATTATTTAGTTAGGAGCAGTTAGAGACACAGGTTACCTTAAGTTGGATGATACTATTGGACAAAAATACATAGATGGTGTCATGAAGTAGGGACAATCACGAAACTCACTAGTTGGTATAGCTGGATAATTCAAACTCCTCTTAAGAAAATCTATTGGGTTACAATGAAAATGGAGTATAAATGTTGAACAAGTAAACACATGAATATTAAATGTTGTAAGTAAATTAATAGTGCAAAAAGTAAACTATTTCTTTTGGAATCAGGCCTTTGATGGCATGATCTTCTAAAGATCATCAACTAAATGAACATCAGTCGGAATTATGTCATAGGTTAGCAGAGCATTCAAGTGATGTTTAGATGTCAAGAGTCGGGCATATGGATGCCCCAAAGACTGAGTTGGCCGACAGTCGGGATGGGGTGACTGTTTGGTGGTCTTCAGAGCTAACTTGAGCATCAAGTTAAGATGAAGGAAAGCTATTTAGTTCTTGATTTGAGAACTGTGAGAAAGGTTGAGAAAAGAGACTGAATCTCGATCCTAGATTAGAAAAATAGGTTGTACCTAAAAGGGTGAGCCTTTAAATAAAGAAACTTTTGAGCTTTTGCAATTATTTTGTAATTGACTTAGATTTGATCAATTTGTTTGTTTGATTGATTCATTGATTGTCACTTGAGAAGTAGGCTTTTTTTCGTTAAGCAATTTGATGGCATACTTTGCTTGCCAAGGGGATGTTCACGAGGCCCATATTGCAGTTATCTTTTCTCGAACTTTGCCTTTGCCTTTACCTTTTGACACTTTCAACGCCTCCGGACTTACTTTCCCCTTCTTCACATTTTCATGTGTTCCACTCTTCAATTGAAGTGCTTTTGAGTTGAGGCTTGTGAATTGGGTATTTAACCATGCTACTTCTTACTCTGGCCTATTGTAAGATTTTTTTTTGGATGTAAACAGTTAGGACCCCTAATC
Source organism: Prinsepia uniflora (assembly GCA_032719365.1). Lineage (NCBI taxonomy): Eukaryota > Viridiplantae > Streptophyta > Magnoliopsida > Rosales > Rosaceae > Prinsepia > Prinsepia uniflora. The sequence continues at coordinate 51,815,356 of CM064871.1, read as the reverse complement.
CCATAGTCCCACCCAATAATCCCATAATCCTATGTGGTTGAGCTTGGGTTGAGTGAAGACGTGAAGACGTGAAGATTGAAGTCACTCAAGTGCTGCAGGTGCGTCAAGTAGGACCAACACAGCAATATTTGTGGTAAAATGGGTCCGCCTAATTTATCATCATCCTCTTATTCAACAACTAACATTTGATTATAATTAGAACTAGAATTAGAATTTTAAATTGAATAAATTAGATCATCCCTTAAGTACAAAGCAATAGACCTTTAACTTCGTTATCCTACTATATTAGTTTGTGCTCTTTCACACCATGTCATGACTCAATAGTCATCACTACATCTACATACTACCCAATATATTCCAAGCTGAACATAATACATAAATGGAATCTAAATTATTAAATGATGTACTACATTTACTAGTGAACGACTTCCTCGATTTTAAAGTACAATATTAAATCCATTAATATATGAATTAGATGTATCACGTCATCATGATATAATATCATATAATAAATTTTTCTAGCATGTATTAAAAAATACCATATATGATAGAACATAACTAAAAAAATAATTTCACAATTGACCCCAAACCTTGTAACTATTGCTCAATTCTCAGTGACGTTTTTTTTCAATCTGTGCTCAAAGGAGCAAGAAAGCACACAAAGGTAACAAAAGTATAGCAGAAAAAAGAAAGGAAAGACCAGCTCCTAGCGAAGGAGGCAACTAGCAGTCGTCAGTAGGCGGAGGGTAAGGGAGGCCGTCACAAGATAACACATGCACTAGGAAAGATGAGGGGTGATCAATTCAGACCTCCTGGTGAATCAATCGTTGAGCATGTGAAATAAAGGCATCAACTACCGAATTTGCGGGACGGAGAGCCCAAACAAACTCCACCGAATCTAACTTCTCGGTGACCTTCTATTTCGACAAATTTTCAATCTAAATAATGAATTTCCAATTTCTTCTTATTATCACATTTACTCACAATTCATCAATTTTTTTGTCAAACGTAATGATGCTAATTAATAAAATTCAGCAAAATGTGACTATGGTTAGAAAATTGACAATTAATAATAATTCATGAGAAAAATCTAACAAAAGAGTTAAAATGAGGCATGCTAACTATCAACTACTTTTTTTTAATCAGATAATTAAGCATCTTCATTAGTAAGGGTAAACAATTACAAGGCACTGAAGGTCCAACAACAAGAATAACCTAAGTAGACAAATGTAATGTAAATGGATAAACAAAAAAGAGCCATAAACATCAAATAAGTCTAAAATACTAAAATTAAAAAAAAAAATTAATGGAAGCCCTGGATCTGAAAATTGGAGAATCTCCACATCCCCAACAGTCGACCCACCAAGCTGCTATAACCACAATATCATCACCATCGAAGAGGTGAAAAATGAAAGTCAAACCGAAGAACCAACTGGAAAATGAGGGTGAGCAAACCACCCACACATGAAGTGCTCCTATAATCCATTCAACGAGTGCAACATGCACTTTAAGAGCAACCTAAAACTATGGCATACTGAAGACGATTGAGGTGGAAGTAGCAATTGAGTCGAGGGGCGGAGTCGGTGGGGGAGAATACACATCAAGTGATGCCATAGAGCATCTGGTGAGGGGTGAGGCTTAATCCCCCGGGATTAAGGGCTAAACCCTGCTCCCGTCTGACTTACGCATGACACGAAGGCTAGACTGACGTCCACCCTCCATGTGACATGTAAATCGGATAAGGGATTCTCGATCCAGCCATCCTGAAAGTATTCTAACTTTCCCGTGTGCGCCGAACTACTATGGATTTCAGTTGTGATGTCTCCGTCTCTGTCGACCAACAGCCCGCCCCGCAACAACCTGGAGGGTATCGGAAACACGAAAGACTGTGAGTGGACAAAAATAAAGTATAATTTAGAAAACAGTTCAATAAAACAATTACGTTTTTACCCTCCACGCAAAAACCAATGCATGCATATCATTTCAAGTCATGAAACCACTCATACCAAAAACCATCCAAGAAAAACCATTTGAAAACCCGTATCAAAACTGTTATTCCAATACAGGCCTGAGCCTCAAATCACAAATCAATCTCAAATCCGGGAACTCAGTCCCAAAACTCGTCAAATCCACTTCATCCGGGCCATTGCCCAAAACATCAGAAAACCAGTGAAAATATCAATCATACAAGTTTACTGGATCTCAAGTGCGCCCGAGTCTTTAAACTCAAAACACAATGCGCAAATAGCCAGGCCTCCCGGGATATCCGAGTCTTTAAACTCAAAACACAATCACAGGCCTCGGGGGGTATCATGATCACCGAATCTTTAAACTCAAAGCCATACCGAGTCTTTAAACTCAAAACGTATCAATCCAGGGCCCTCCCCCCGTCAATCAATCCGAGTCTTTAAACTCAAAACCAGATCCAGTGGGTTTTTCTCTTTTTTCCGGGTCTTTAAACCCAAAAACATTTTCCTTCAATCAGTGAGAACCGCAGAAAATCCACAGTCGAATTCACAACGTTGATTTTGTAAGCTAGCATCCGGAATCATCGTCCCGAACCCAAGTCCAGACTTCCTTTCCAATTCTCGAAAACCAAATCCGAAATCTCATTACAGGGCTCCAAGCCCGAGAGCTATTTTCCAAAATCCTTTTCAAATTATTGAAATCAAATCATATTCCAAATCCCGAAATTGACTCATTAAAACCATCGTCAAATCACAAGAGAAATCAAAACCTCGTAAAACGTGAAATTTCGTAAAATTCCTCGAAAATCATGTAAAACCGTAAATCATCAAGATCATAAAACAAATCATAGAATCAAGTATAGAAAACATATAAAAACATATATGCATGCATCATAAGTTTGAAAGCAAAGTCCACTCACAGACCATTTCGGCGTCGCCTAGATACGCGCGCACTTACGCCGTTCCCGATCATTCCGCTATTCTCGGCTTTCCCGAACCTATCCAAATCCCATACCAAGGTCACTAACTACTTCACGAAGGTCATACTAAAACACCATAATTTTCTCGTATTTTTAGCTATTTTTAACCGAGCCCTAAAACCTTCAGACATCCCGAAACATATCGAGATGATGTCTGATTGACTCGAAACCAGCGTCAAAATGTTCGTTACATCGAATACTTTAAAAGTCATGTTGGAACCTTCCCCAAAAGGGGCCCCACGCGCCCTCACGCGCCGCCCAAAGGGGCTGCGTATGAGAGCCACGCGCCTACTGTTCATTGTCTTCTTCCTTGAGTCAAACCCGGTTTGAACCGGTCTGAACTGGCCCGGTTCAACCAGAACGGCGTTCACGGTTTCCAGTTATTTTGGGTTTGTTTTCGATTCTTTTTAGTCCCTTCGCTTCGTCCAATCTTTTCCTATAAATCTACCCTAACAAAACCGAAAATGAAGGGCTAAGGGATACCTTCTTGAGCCATGATCAAACGGTTTTCCTGCAACTTCCCTCTGTCACGTCTCCCATCCACCTCGAGCCCTGCTTTTAATCTTAGTCAACCTCTGGCACCTAAAGAAACAATTCCCAAACGTCAAAAGTGATCAATCATTCCTAAACCAAGAATTACCATTTTTACCTCGTTAATTACCTTCAATCGATTCCACAGCCACCAGACATGGCAGCCCTCCATTTCATGCTTTTCGAACTTGTCATACCGTCAGAAGCTTCAACCAATTAATTAGAATAGCTACCACGTGCTTAAACGAAGGCCTACTTGTCAAAGTTCAAAACAGGGCACTCATCGACCACCGTGCACGACGGTGCACTCCACCATTCTCACTGCTCGTCTCCACCTCCCCTTCATTCATCTTCAAACAGCATAGAAAAAGGGTGAGGGTCAGATAGGTGGAAGGGTTGGTCACGATCACTCATGTTTTCTCTGCTTTTCACTGTGTTTTTCCCAGCTCGAAACCCACCGTCCAGGGCGGCTGGACAGAGGGCACCACCCTATTCTCCTCTCCAATCCCTCTGTTTCCCTCATCTCTCACAACAGTTCACGCTGATTTCTTCCACTCAGACACACACCCTGATCGATAACTCCCTGTCTCAAACTCTCTGGTTTCTCTCTTGCACGACTTAAACCCACACATTTAAACACGGTGAAAGGCACGGCCGACCTTGCCAGAACCCACTAGACACCAGCCAGGTGTCACACACCCTGTGGTCCCCTCTCCAAAATATCCAATAATCTCAGCTCATGTGTCCCTATCCGGTTGTACAATTCTCAAAGTGTAAAAAGACTGAATTGCCCCTAATTGTCAAAATTACTATTTTACCCTTCACATTCTAGACTCATATCTTGACCGTCTGATGAAGGCGTGCCGCCTGTCGTTGTACTCAGGACGTCGAGATCTATCTAACAGTCCTCGGTTTGCGTGAAGAAAACATGTCGTGCAAAAATTCATCAAATTCCTCCTTTTTAACCAAATTACGAAAGTGCCCTCAACCTTCCGAACATCATAACTTCCTCCTCGGATGTCGGAATCGGACGTGCCACCTATCTACGGATTCGTGACGTCCCGAACTACGTCACGGTCATCGATCAATGTCCATTTGACCGTCCGAACTAAAAGTTCACATTTTGCCCATTCTAGGGGCAAAACCGTCATTCTGCACCAACCGTCCTAAAGTATCCAACTAAACACCGATTAACTTCGCTAATCCATCATTAACTACTAATCTAAACCCAAATTCCGGGACGGGTCGTTACAATTAAGGTCCGGCGAATGGAGATTGAGATGAAGGTGGTAGCCCCGATTCGGAGAAACATCAGGGTTCATGATAAGAGGTGAAACAAAAGCCTTTACAAAAGGAGGGGCCGAAAGATAAAAGAGTCGATGGGGAATCAGAGATAAAAGAGTCGATGGAGTGAAGAAGGGCGGAAGAAAAGAAGAGGAGATGGTAGGAGAAGAGAAAAAAAAAAAAGATTTGCGGGGCTATCACCGACCCCACAAGGGGCCAGGAACTAGGATTTTCAACATTTTGGGGGAGAGAACATAGCATTTTGGGAAGGAGATGTTAGCGTCCTTTGTACTACTTAGACCTATTTGGTCCTTTAAATCCGAGACTAAACGAGTAAAATAGAACGCCGGACTATCTACTAGTTGGGTCATGACTTGACTTGGCAGTAGAGTCTCCTAGTATTATATCCAATAATAAATCAGGGAACAGAGTATTTAGCTGTTGATTGAAAAAATAATGTAAAATAAGTGGTGATGATAATACATTTTCCACCAAAAATTCCAATGTGTGAGCTACTCAATAGATGAGAGTAGGATAATGCAAAAGATACTACAAGTTTGCTTTGTTAACTTCTAAGCATGTTTTCATCATGAACAATAAACTACAATCATTATATCCAAAATTTCATTCAACAATTCAATACCTAAACTTCAATTTTACATGACTTTGAACAAATCTTCAAATTAAAAGCTTATAATATTCTCTAATTTATTTTCCAATTAATTTCGCTGATTTTTCGCTAGCTGACATTTAGATGGTGATTTAATATGAATCATTTGTTAATGTATGATTTAATCATCTTTAATTTAATGAGATTCGAATTTGAATTTGAATTTTGGAAAATTAGTATTAATTAAAGAATGAAAACTAACGGATTGGATTATGCATTTCAATGATGAAGATTTGTCATGAACAATGAAAGCATCATTCTCATTTTAAATGGCTTTGTTGGGTTGATGTCAATTGATTATCTAATTTTTATAACTTCAATTTGTTTATAAATACGTCATATTTATTAGACCGAATAGAATATCTGGCTATGATTTAACAGTCTATTTATTTTGGGTAACTCAGACATAAAGTGAGATGCTTCTGCTGTGAGTTACAATTGCCTAGTTGTAGACACGCTGCCAGTTCTGTTTATTTGGACCGATAATGAACGCACAACACACAGTGTATGGTCTGTGTGACTATGTGATCTCTGTTGAGGACATATTTCTTTACTCTCCAATTATATTTCCAAAACTGATTCCATTTTTATAAACAATTGATTCTGGGCAGACATTCACCCAATTGCGCCAAACACACACAATCCCTAAAATAAACCCACCAGCAAGTTCACTGCTTATGACAAGTGTCAATTAACTTATCAAAAGTGCATGTATGAGTGCCAGTTGTTAAAGAGTCTGTCTCTGAGGAAAAAAAAATTGTAATTTATGCTTATAATACAAATGTGAGTCTCTTAACAAATATATATATATATATATATCATATATAAGATGAAAGCCACTCATGGGTGCATGTGGCAAATTATTAGACGATATAATATATTTCACAATGTAATCTATGTTTATTAGTATACTATATTGAAATCCATTTACCAGAGTGCGTAAGTGTTATCTTCTTAAAAAAAAATGTGGCGTTGTAATTTTTATGTCCCCATCATTAATACATATAGATACTTAAAGACAATTTTTAAAACGACAACCGTCTATTTTACTTTGGCAACGCTTAAACGTTTGAAAGTGAGAAACTGCCCCACATAATGATTAGGCACTACGTCCCCATCATTAACACATATTGATACTTAAAAGACACTCTTTAAAACGACGACCGCCTATTTCACTTTGGCAACGCTTAAGCGTTCGAAAGTGCCCCACATAATAATTAGGCACTTAGGTGGATTTACGTATGCATTCTTGTATATATTTAGTTATATAAGTTCTTATATATATAGACATTTAATTATATAAGTTATTTTATTTAAATACTTACTTAATAATATAAGTATTAATTAAAATAAAGATAATTAATTTTAAAACATAGAATGTTATATAATAAAATTAATAAAAAATTTACATTTTTAACATTTATGATTCACAATTCAACTTATTTATCTAAGTAATTATTTTTGATTTTAAAATTATTTAATAGTATTTAATATATTATTAATTTGTTAAATTTTTCATCGAAAAACCACCATCTAGGCCTCAAGTAAGTCCCGCCTAACAGCTATCTCTATCAACCGTCTTTAAAGGGCTCGTTTTGAATAAGAGAATAATAAGCCAAACATATTTTCAAAAGCCACCACTCTCCAATCTCCATGCCTTTGCTTCTCTTCTACTCCCCCTCCTTGCCTCCTCCTCCTGGCAGCCAGTAGCCACTCCTCTCTCTTTTTGGCGGGAAGTGGGCCCCTCCAATCAAAATCTCCTCTATCTCAAGTCTCTTTCTCATAAATACCGGCAGGCACCAGCCCACCCACATCTCCAACCACCCCACTCTTCCTCCTCTCCCCTTCCTCCTTCTCCGCCATCAACTTCAATTAATATCACAAATTAACAGATTTCAATTTCAATTACCTCTAATTTTTCTCTCCCGATTATGGAGGGTTTCATTTTCTTCGTCTTTCCAATCCTTCTCTTCATTGATTCCACTCTTTCTCTCACCCCAGACGGCCTCTCCCTCCTGTCTCTAAAATCCGCCGTCGACCAGCCATCCGACGGCTCCGCCTTCTCCGACTGGCTCGACACCGACGCAACTCCCTGCCGATGGACGGGCATTTCCTGTATGAACGTGACTGGATTCCCCCGCGTCGTCGGAATCGCGCTCTCCGGAAAGAGTCTCCGCGGATATATTCCGTCCGAGCTAGGGACTCTAATCTATCTCCGGCGGCTCAACCTCCACAACAATAACTTCCACGGCTCTATCCCCTCCCAGCTCTTCAACGCCACGTCACTCCATAGCATCTTTCTGTACGGTAACAATCTCTCCGGTTCACTGCCGCCATCGATCTGCAACCTCCCGCGGCTGCAGAATCTCGACTTGTCCAACAACTCCCTCTCCGGTTCGCTTCAAAAAGAGTACTTAAAGAACTGCAAGCAATTGCAGCGGCTAATACTCGCCCGGAACCGATTCAGCGGAGAAATTCCGGCGGGCATTTGGTCCGATATGGAAAATCTAATCCAATTAGACCTCTCGTCGAATGAGTTCACTGGATCGGTACCCGAAGATTTCGGCAAATTGAAATCTCTGTCCGGTACGCTCAATCTGTCGTACAATCACTTATCGGGCACCATTCCGAAATCTCTCGGTGATTTACCGGTCACGGTGAGTTTCGATCTCCGACACAACAACTTGAGCGGCGAGATACCCCAAACGGGGGCATTTTCAAACCAAGGGCCCACCGCGTTTCTGAACAATCCTCTGTTATGCGGGTTTCCGCTTCAGAAAAGTTGCAAGGACCCGGTGCAGAGCTCGTCGGGTAATCCAAATTCGGGTTCCGGATCCGATAACAGTCCGAGAAAGGGTTTGAGTCCTGGCTTAATTATTTTAATCTCGGTGGCCGACGCGGCGGGAGTAGCGTTTATTGGGTTAGTTATCGTTTACGTCTACTGGAAAAGGAAAGACAATTCGAACGGGTGCAGTTGTACAGGAAAGAGCAAATTTGGAGGGGACGAAAAGGTTCGTCTTTGCCAACTCTGTTCTTGCGCTTGCATCAATGGCGGATTTGGTAACGAAGATTCGGATATTGGCGACCCGGAAAGAGCAGAGAGGGGAAAAGGGGAGGGAGATCTCGTGGCCATTGATAAAGGTTTCACCTTTGAGCTCGACGAGCTATTGAGAGCGTCGGCTTACGTGTTGGGCAAAAGCGGGTTGGGGATTGTGTACAAAGTGGTGCTTGGAAATGGCGTTCCTGTGGCGGTGAGAAGATTGGGAGAGGGCGGCGATCAGAGGTATAAAGAGTTTGCGGCGGAGGTTCAGGCGATTGGGAGAGTTAAACATCCGAATGTGGTGAGGTTGAGAGCTTATTATTGGGCTCCGGACGAGAAGCTTCTCATCAGTGATTTCATTTCTCATGGCAACTTGGCCTCTGCTCTTCGAGGTCAGTTTTTGTTTTTCCCTTCTTCTTTGGATTCCCAAATTCTGGGGCTCGCAAAATTTCCTTGTGTGTGTTGCGCTTGTGAATTACATGGCTTTGTCGTTTTTTGCTTTGTCAATGTGATGGGTCGTAGTTTAAACTCACTCCCAGAAATGTTGTCGCCTTCTGATTTTTGGTAGTCTACTATTCTAATCCCGTTTTGGTAGTTTAGCGACTCTAGTCACGTGTTTTTGTTTTGTAAGGTCTATTCACTTTGTAACATTAGTTCGATTAAAAATATTCTCAATTTACTCAACATCTTTTTGTTCACGTTATATTTAAAAACTAACATTTGCTGATATTATCATAGGTGATGACTTTTTTATGTGACAGTATGTTTTGGGTTTCAGAAAATAAAATTTTCTTATTTTAGTCGGCATTTTTTCTTTGACTAATGGTCAGGGTCAGGATTGGTGAGTTTCTTGGTTTAAAGTTGGGCTCTTCTGGAAGCTTGAACTAATTTTACCGGCCCTGAACCATTGGGAAATTACCAGGTCATTAGGTAACGGAGGGGACTAATAATTATCCCGCGCTCAACCACAGATGATGATCTTTCATCATGTTGCTCCACGCTTTGTTTATTTATTTATTTTATTTTATTTTATTAATTTGAGAAATTCGAATTTTATTATGAAAAATCATAAGTGACAGACTATATTGATATAGTCAAAAATCATATTTATAAACGACACATTAATATAAATAAAATTCATCTATACAAATAGAGTACGTCTATATTAGTGTGTAGGCTATATGTGACCCAAAGAAAATTTTTTATTTAAAATTAACTTAATATGACCTACTTTATTAATTTATACTACATTTAAATAAGAAGAGTGATAAATTTTTTGAAGATCGTATGATATTTTATTTACGTAAAAGATGAGCTTGTTAAATATTTTATAATATATTTTATTGCCTAAGTATTTATTGTTTCCTTGCATAAGTATATATTTACTAGAAGTAATTTTTTATCAATAAAATTCACATAATATCGTCGAAATTGATAAAAAGATCCCGTTAGTAATTATTGAAGTAGTTTACAAATATAATATGCCTACATTATCCATATATATATATATATATTTTGTATATTTTGAGATAGGTGAGATAGATCATAATATAGACAAACTAAAATTTGAAATGTTTTGCCAATTTTGCAAAGAAGTAAAATGATATTAATATCCCATTGTTTTCTCATTTCTGGGTAAGGTGTTTGAGCTAGGCGTAGTCCCGTAGAGGTTTTATACTTAGATAATACTTGCATCCGGTTTTAATAATACCTCTTTGTACCATTATTTCTCTTTAACAATTTTTTTTTTACATAAATATTATAATCAAAATCGTTCAAAAATAATAAATAAAATGAAATGCAAATATTACTCATGGTTTTTATCTTATACGAGATTCTTCGAAAAAGTGGCCACTTGCCACAAGCACAAGCACAGGCATATCATTTTCCATGCATTATGTTAGTTGATAAGTGCAACCTGTTTTGTGGGGTTTGCACATTTATCGAAATTAATCACAAAACGTGGGTAGGTGAGGATCATCATCCCTCATGCTCGCGTTGGTAAATTTATTTCTTTTCAGCATTTGAGCTTAAATATTTTTAAAATTATTGTTATTGTTATTGATATAAGTAGATATTTTGTAATGAAAAAAAGCGAATCTCTAGTTTTTTATTAGATGAAGCGACAATAAAGTACTCAATTAAGAATAAAACTAACTTTTTTTCTTATTCATGATTTAATTTCCTTGTTTGATAGAATAAATTATATGTTTGGTGCAAGGGAAAACTTAAAGATTAACTTTTCTTCCCTTTGTCATTCTCCGCCTGAAATGATTATCAAATTTTCTTCTTCTCTTTTACGTTTGGTTTGGTGGCTGCAGTTGCAAATTTGCAACAACCAATCCACCATGCCTTTTTCTTCACAACAATTCTTGTACATTTCATTTTTTCTCCTATCATTATTATTACTATTTGTTTGGCATCACAGCATTTGTTTCACTTCTGTTTTGTTGTAATGAAATTTCACACTGAATTTGAATTTCCAGGGAGAAGTGGACAATCTACATCAAGCCTCTCATGGACCACGAGGCTAAAAATCGCCAAGGGCACAGCCCGGGGCTTGGCCTACCTCCACGAATGCAGCCCACGAAAGTTCGTCCACGGAGACATCAAACCCTCCAACATTCTCCTCGACAACGAATCCCAACCCTACATTTCCGATTTTGGACTCAGCAAACTCATCACAATCACCGGCAACAACCCTTCCTCCGGAGGCTTCATGGGCGGAGCTTTGCCCTACATAAAGTCAGTCCAAACAGAGCGATCCAACAACTACCGTGCCCCGGAGGCCCGTGTCCCGGGCAGCAAACCAACTCAAAAATGGGACGTCTATTCCTTCGGAGTTGTGTTGCTGGAATTGCTCACCGGCAAAGCCCCGGAGCTGTCTCCGACGACGTCAACAGCGGTGGAGGTGGCGGACTTGGTGAGGTGGGTGAGGAAAGGGTTTGAGGATGAAAACCCTTTATCTGATATGGTGGATCCCGTGCTGTTGCAAGAAGTCCATGCCAAAAAGGAAGTGCTTGCGGCGTTTCATGTAGCGCTTGGATGCACTGAGGCAGACCCTGAAGTTAGGCCACGGATGAAAACTGTGTCTGAAAATCTTGAGAGGGTTGGGACATGAACATGATCATCAAATTTGAGCAGCTTCAATTATATATATATATATATATATATAGGTTGGGGTAGAATTGAGAATCTTTTCTCTACCATCTAGAGGATAATTTTGAAGTCCCAATTTGTTCATTGTAATTTAAATTTAAGTTTAAATTTTTTGTATTTTAATTTCCTTTTCAATATGATTGTAATAATCTAGTTTTTTACTCCATTTTGTGCTCAATTATGGGTTGTATATTCACAAGTTCTGGTAATATTTTCAGCATAATTCTCTTTTTTTTTATATCATTTTGGTTGTGACTTTTACATTTTATTTCCTCGCAACTTTGGCAATCCAACTAGCCATTTGTCTTGTGGTACCACTGCGACTTATCTTCCCCTCGTGCTCAAATCCCATCGTTCAAACTCTAAACAACCTCTTGGATTGTAATTTTTTTATATTAGAAATAAAGAACAAAGAATATTTATCAAGCGTATGAATGCACAAAGACACATTATATACTACTTACAATAAATTAAATTAAGAAGAAAGATATTCTATTATAATGAAACAAAATACAAAATCAATTTTTAATACTAAATCAATTTAAGATACTAATAAATCAACATAAGATTTATCACAATCATTCCACAATTATTGTAACTTCAAGAACTAGAATGTCCATTTTGGACTCAATAAAACTCGTTCTGACGACTGACGACAAAGTGTAGAAGGTGGCACAAATGCCAAATACGATGGCAAAAGGCTAACATGGTGGCACAAAGGTTAAGTAGAGTGATACAGAAGACCATAATGTGGCACAAAGGCCAAGTAAGGAGGCACAAAAATCGAGTAAGATGACACAAAATGCCAAATGTGTCACAGAGGCTAAGTAAAAGATACAAAATATCAAATAAAATGGCACAAAGTGCCAAGAGGATGAAACAAAAATTGAATAAGACAGTGGCAAAAAGTCCGAATAAGAAGGCACAAAAGGCCAATACAATAGAATGAAAATGAGAGAATAAGGTTTTGGGATAAGGAGACAAAATTTAACACAAATGAAATAATTTTAGTCATCAACCAAGTATGTGTCCCGCAGATGCATGGAGTCATTAGGCTTCATACATCCACATGGGTGGAAATGCAACATATTTAGGTTTCAGAAGTATAACTGCTCTGATACTATCTTAAAAATATAATATTGAAGAGTAAGTTCTCAATTGTGTTATCGAATGTATAAATACTCATATAATATACTAATTAAAACAAGTGAACATATTCTATTATAATTAAAAAAGATATCAAATCAATCTATAATTTATTACAATTTTATTTTCAACAACCTCCAAACAAAAAGATAAAAAAAAAATTAATCCAATCTAATTTATGGAAAGGAATTTAGGAATCTGATTGCTAAAGGTAGGACTAGTGTCGGGCCGGGACCCTTAAACTAAGAAACTCCTTGATTCTAATTGACAGTTGGCTAGAAGGCCTACCACCACTTCCAAATCGACTAAGATTCAGTTAGGATTTTAATAGTTTGTAATCGTATGATTTTAATGTAATGGATTTCAGCATGATTTGTAATTATAAGATTTTACTTATGATTTTAATAGATTGTAATTATATGATTCTCTTATGATTCACTTAGGACTTTTTGGTATTCTCCCAAGAATCAAAATATTTGTTATAGGATTTCATATAAAATAAAAATTATATAATAACATGGATTAATTATACAATATGAATAAATAACCAAATGATAAAAGTAATAACAATAACGTCATGTAACAATTAGACATGGCTTAAGGAAAACAAAAGTTAATTCAAGATGTAATAAACATTTGTTGGAGCTTCATCTCCTCATATGACCTAGATAACATCTCCCCACATAACTGAAACTATGCTATTCATTACAGTTCTAGAGAAAATGCAAAATCATTCCAATATAGTTTGCCTCTAAGTATACTCTGGATTGGATATCAGTATCAATATATACATCAGCTGCAATAGCACTCAGTACCTATTTTCGTAAAAAAACTCATACCATAAAAATAGTATTGAAGTCACAGTCACACGTGTCATTGCCAGAACAAACTACTTGTTACTTCCATAAAAAAGAAACTCACATTTGGGCTCACCTTAGTATACCAGTGCCACAACCTACATCCATTCCTGCATAGGTTGCACAGTACCAACAAAGACGAACAAGGAAAAAGGCTTAAATATAATAATAATTTAATCTCAATTTATTTGTACATACAATTACAAAGAGATGAAACGCCTTTGTCAGTAGGCTTAGCTTCAAAAATTTGAAAGTTTTTATAGAATTCATTCACCAAATTACCCTGAGCTAATGCTTTCTAGCTTACACTTGTAGTATGCTGATATCTGTCCACCCTAATTAACCCCTCCCCCATCCAAAATAAAAAATAAAGATGGTCGGGTTTTAGCTTTCGGAAAATCCACCACAAGACCAGCAAGATGACGACATTTTTGCCCTAGTCACCAAGGTAGCAGACCACAAGGCCCAACTGCTTGTGTTTTTTATGCTCACCTCCATCTCATAAGAACTGTAACGCCCCGGAAATTCGGAGAATGTAACTTTGTAAAATAATGAATGAAATGACGTTTTTACCCCTGTAATTAGTATGATCAATTTGTTAACTTTTTTATTGGTGGGTCAAACGGACGTTGACCGATGACCGTGACGTAGTTCGGAATGTCACGAGTCCATAGACAGGTGGCACGTCCAATTCCGACGATCAGGGAAAAGGTTATGACGTTCGGAAGTTCAAGGGCATTTTCGTAATTTGGACGAAAGGGGGGAGAATGTTGATTTTTTGTTTGACAACTGATTTTCACACAACTCGAGGACCGTTAGGTAGGTCTCTATGCCCTGAGTACAACGACAGGCGGCACACGTCAAACGGACATCGAATGACCAAGTTACGGGTCACGGAAGACGAGGGGCATTTTGGTAATTTGCCAAGTGAGGGCAAAATGGTCATTTGGCTGCTGCACTTTGAGACAGCCGTGTATGGAATTCTGAGTATTCTTCAAAACAGGGCACGGGTATGGTTTGTTTATGTAACAAATTGGTTGGGTTAAGTGTTAAGGATTAGTTTAATGGTTTTGAGGATATTGGAAACATTGTTGAATGGACTAAAACCACACAGAGCACGGGCAAGTTTTTAAAATGGTTCTGGGTTCTGTTTTGCGGGAAACAGAGTTCAGTGGGTCTGAGAGTGTTTCCCACGGATTGTTGGCTATACACTTCGGTTAACCGAGTAATGGGCAGTGAGAGAGATTCATTTTGTGTGACTGAGAGCTGAGGAATTGAAGAGAAAACATAAACGAAGAAAAAACTGAAAAATGGAGGGAAAATTTGAATATTAATTTGTGAGGGGAGAGGAGCTAAACAGAGATTGGGATTAGTCTTCTGGGTTCATTACGAACTCAACCACACAAGAATTGAAGGAGGTTGATCGTGGATTGGCCTAGAACGGGAGTTCCAGTTTCTGGAAAATTTCAAGGTTGAGGACGACTATCTACAGGTAAAGGTTTGTGAAATTGGTTGCGGTTTAATGTTTGTTTAGGTCTTATGAAGCTTCAGTGTCAGTTAATTAAAAAACCAAGTCGATTTGAGAGAGTTTCAGAAGTCGACCCGTTCGACTGTTCAAGTTTGGATTGATCGATTTAGGGCATGTCGAAGATAATTAAGGACTGAGATATTAAAGTAACTTAATAAGGAATGATTAGGTGGAAGCAGGGAAGGTTTTGAGTGAGAATTGAGGGTTAATTGGCCGGGTCGAGTCGCGGGTTGAAGACCCGTTTAGCAGATGAACGGGTGAAGAAGATGACACTGTAGCTACAGTATCAGGCGCGTGGCTTTCACGCGCAGCCATTTTGGGCGGCGCGTGACGGCGCGTGAAGCCTCATCTCCGATCACGGTCAACTTGAGATTTAATCCTTTCAGTGTTTTGAATATTTTTTATTTAAAGTTCGAGTCGATCGGATGTCATTTGGGATAGTTTCGAGGGTTCGAAAGTTAGGGCTTTAAGTTAAATTACGTCGAAAAATTCCGAAAAAATAGGGAAATTAATAAGAGCTTTTTGGGAATGTTTGTAACCCTTATTGTACCTTTTGATAGACCCGAACATTCCCGAAGCTACCGAGGAGCGCACGGGGCGCGATTGACGCGTCCGAAAACCGTGAGTGGACTTTTGATTTCTAAACCGAGCATGCATAACTGTTTTTACTCATTTGTCTTATGTTTTCTTATATGTGTTTATGGTGATGATTAGGATATTTCGGTTTTACGTTGTTGCACGTTTTCGAGGAGATTATCATGTTTTACGTATTTCGAGATTACGTCTTTCTCCTGTGCATGAATGATGGTTTGATGAACTGTTTTGATATGATTATGCATGTCACGTTTTAATGATGATTTGATTATATTGTGAAGTAAGTTTCGGAATTTGCATGTGAAATTCGGACATAAGTCCTATTATGACCAATGTGATTTCGGAATGATTTTCGGAAAACTGATCACGATGGATCCTGGTTTTTTGTGTTTTACAAATGATTTTGGGTTTAAAGACCCGGTATGAATGTTGGATCTGGTTTTGGGTTTAAAGACCCGGTTAATTGATGACGGGGGCGGCCCGAATTGGATTTTAAGATTCGGATTGAGTTTAAAGACTCGGTTATTGTGATACCCCCGAGGCCTATTGATTATGTTTTGAGTTTAAAAACTCGTTGATATCCCGGGAAGGCCTGATATTGAGTTTAAAGACTCAGATGGATCCAACGACTTAATTGTGATTATTGATTCAGTTTTACATGATTTGTTTGATTGATGTTTCGAAATGACGATTTCTGGATTTTGGTAATATTATATTATTTTACATGAGTTTATGACGGTTTACTGTAACGGTTTCCATATGATTCGTAAAAAGGATTTCGAATGTTTAGTTATGCATGCGTGTTATAAAACTGGAGGGTGAACCCCGATTTCATTAAACTGTTTTCTGCAAACTTTTGTTTTAGTCCACTTACACTTTGCTGTTTTAAATACCCTCCAGGCCGTGGTACGAGTTCGGGGGCTAGCGCCGAGGCAGAGGCAGAGGCATAAAGTTTTCTGTTGCGGAGTAGTTAGTTCACAGAGTAGGAATCGATCTTTATCTTGTTTGTAATTTTATGCTCTGTGAAACTATGGACTTGGTGTCCAGTCGGTTGTATTGTTTAATCTTCCTGGTCTGACAATGGGTGTGATGTAATTCTATTTGGTTTTCTTGTCTTTTGAGTTCGATTGTCAGACGGAAGCAGGATGCTTCCCGATTATCGAGGCGATAATAGGGGTGGGTCCTGTCAAGAACCTTGTTCACTTCTTAAGTATGTTCATCTTCTCCCAAAACAAATCAACATGAGAATCAGATGTAATAGAGTGTGATTTTTTATGGGGTTTGGTATTTATATCACCCACTAAAAAGTTTCAGAGAATACATTACTTAATGAAATACCTCAAAATCGATAAGTTTTTTAATACCACCGTACTTTTTCTAATTTTTTGAAAGTCCTAATTGAATACCACCAGACTTACATTGATGATTTTCAAATCCTAATTGAATACCATCAGATTTTTATTGATTACTTAAAAATCATAATCGAATACCGCTAAACTTTTAAGCTTCAAAAAAGTTTATTAAAATCCTAATTAAATATTTCTGTGTGAATTTTTTGTGTTAGATTTGAGCGAGGGCTCTAAGTTGGTCGATATTGATGGCTATCGACTGTTTTATTTAAGCTAAACATCATTCCCATTTTCAATTCTTTTTCGTCGTCAACACTGTCGCCGCCAAGAACCACACGATGAACTCAAAAGATCTAGGCAACGCCATTAACACCATTGCCTTAATCTTCATCAAATTCAGAAATCCTCCAAACTTAACAACTCTGTTATTCTGATATGACTTGTGGAGGTTGCCTTCATCTTCGTTGGATGGGTATCTGATCTTGTCAGATTAAGATCTCTTTCAATCACCGATCTCGATTGGTGTCGTGTCGAAATGAAAATCCCCCCAAATTAACGAAGATGATTTGAGCGAAAGTTGTATCTTGTTCTAAACCCAATGCGAGTTTTTAACCAATGACTTATGCAAAATCGATTTGTAATTCAAGTGAATGATTCATATACAAGGATGTGATCTTGATTAGTCTAATTAGAGTAAGCAGTGAAAATTATATGCTATATTTATGAGATCCTAAAATCTCTCTATATCGTGTATCAGTAACAGGCCTTCAAGTTGGAGTGTGAATGTCAATGCCACTCAATTTGCAGAGATGCTCGTAGAAGATGGGCGCCCTTGGTGGCTTTGTGGACATGTCGGCTACTTGATTCCCCGTTGGCACATATGTAGTTTTAATTTCGTTTCTTTGAATTCTTTTCACGAACTGTGTGGCTTACTAGCTCTATATGCTTAGCCCTCTCATGATATACTAGATTTGCTGCAATGTGTAATGCTACTTGATTATCGCAAAACAAACTTGCAGGATCATGATGATTTGCACATAGGTCCTTTAATAGGCATCTCAACCAAGTAAGTTCACTGGTGGTCGCATCCATGGTGTGTTGTTTCTTGGTTTTCGATGATACAAGTGATGTTCCAAAGAATATACAATAACCCATTACTGACAGCCTATTGAACATTTAGCCTAATCTACATCACAATAACGGAATAACCAATCAATTCGAATCAAATTTGAGAAGAAAATAATTAAGCCTTGCCCATGTGCTTTCTTGAGATAATGAAGCAATATGTGTGCAGCCTTGATGTGATGTAGCTTAGGCTCTTGCATGAATTGGCACAGCGTGTTGACTGTGTATGTAATTTTAGGTCTGGTGATTGTAAGATATATCAATTTCCCAATTAAGGGCGATAACGAGTTGGGTCTTTAGCAGCTTCACTTCCTATGGTTGTCAATACTAAATCCAACTCCATGGGTACCTTTGCAGGCTTAGCTCTCACTAAGCATGCACTATCTAATATATCCAGAGTATATTTTCTCTGACAAATAAAGTTTTCGGCCTGTGATCAACGTAAAACAGGACTACCCTAATGGAATTTCCACAAGCCTATGTGAATAAGGTGTAATTTTCCCGTGAATATTAAAAACCAAATGCTTGGATTGTGGGAGATAAATGGCGAAACCAGCTTTGAGAGGCTTGTTTGAGTCCATAGGGGGATTTGTGAAGTCGACACATGACATTCTCTCCTTGTCGTTGATACCAATGCGACGGCAACATATAAACCTCCTCATGGAGATACCCATGCAGGGATTCATTTTGTACA
This sequence comes from Prinsepia uniflora, assembly GCA_032719365.1. NCBI lineage: Eukaryota > Viridiplantae > Streptophyta > Magnoliopsida > Rosales > Rosaceae > Prinsepia > Prinsepia uniflora. The sequence continues at coordinate 51,796,432 of CM064871.1, read as the reverse complement.
TTCATCTGATATAGGGGCCAATTCATATAGCAGCCACAACCAATAAAGTACAAAATGTGATCAATTTTGCAACCAGTGCAAATGTTTATTTTAATCGATGCCTTCGAGTTAGGTAAAGCCCTTGACAACTAGCTGTGATTTATAACGCTCTATGGTGGCATCAGAGTGATGCTTGATGCGGTATACCCTTTACACTCGATAGGGCATTGGCCGGAGGGAGGGAAAGGAGAGATCAAGTCTGATTGTCTTCAAGAGCCTGAAGCTCAGATTGCGTGGTTTCAGCCCATTTCGGATCATGAATGACCTGCGCATAAGTCTCAGGTTTCAGTTTGTGAGATATAGTGTGGACAAATTGTAAAATATCTAGGCCCAAATTTCAAATATATCTACAAAATGTTATTTGAAGCATTAATGAAGTAAGTGGTTGTAGGTAAGTGGGATCCAAAATGTAGTAGGTGGTTGTAGGTAAGTGGGATCCAAAATGTAGTAGGTGGTTGTAGGTAAGTGGGATCCAAAATGAAGTAAGTGGGTGGGTGAAGCATTAATGAAAGCATTTAGATGGTTCCTCCTTGGCCTATATAAGGAGAGGTCATTTGCTCATTCCATCAATCTCATCCAAGAGAAACATCTTCCTCCAAGTAGAGAGTGAAGAGTGCCCACTCTAAGTTGAGAGTGTTGAGTGTTGTAGTGTTGGTAGCAAAACAAGTGTGAGAGAGAGAGAGAGAGTTTCCTTCAAGTAGTGTTCTTGAAGTTGTGCATCTCTTTGTATCCCTAATTTCATTAGTGGAGGTTCTTGTTGTTGTTGCCCCGTGGACGTAGGCATATTGCCGAACCACGTTATATCCGGTGTTCTCTATTCTTTGCTCTTTTATTTCCTTGCATATTTTTCCTTTTTTGTGGGTTGAGTTATTATTTCCATTCTACTATTTTCCGCAACAGTGGTATCAGAGCTCTAGGTTCGTTGAGAATGGAAGGCTCAAGGAGTACCATGGTTCGACTCAACCACTCCAATTGGATTACATGGAAGCCGAGAATGGAGGACATTCTCTATTGCAAGGATCTGCATGAGCCCATAGAAGGAGAGGAAGGCAAGCCTGAGAATATGGGAGATGCTGAATGGAAGAAGTTGAATCGCAAGGCTATTGGCCATATTCGTGAATGGGTGGATGATAGTGTGTTCCACCATGTGTCCAACGAGACTAACGCCCATGCTCTTTGGTTGAAGTTAGAGTCATTGTTCGAACAAAAGTCCGCATCGAAGAAAGCGTTTCTCATCAAGGAGCTTGTCAACATGAAGTATAAGGAGGGCATAAGGGTGACTGAGCACCTCAACAACTTCCAAAGCACTGTCAATCAATTGGCCACGATGGACATGAAGATCGCGGATGAGCTTCAAGCGTTATTGCTTCTTGGATCTTTGCCCGACAGCTGGGAGACCTTTGTCATTACTGTAAGTAACTCTGCTCCCAATGGTGTGTTATCTATGGATAATGTTAAAGACAACATGTTCAATGAAGAGACTAGGAGAAAGTCATCTAGTTCCGATAATAGTCAAGTCTTTGTGACGGAGAATAGAGGAAGGAGCAAGAGTAAAGGTCCCAGTCGAGATCGCGGAAGAAGTGCAAGCCGTTCGAGGACACGATTCAATGGAAGGTGTCATAATTGCAATCTCTATGGCCACATGATGAAGAATTGCAACAAACTAAAGAATAACAAGAAGGATGGGAAAGATGGCTCAACCTACCAAAAGAAGGAGGACACAACCAATACTGCAGCTACCGCTACTGTGTCCAGTCAAGCATGTGAGTTGTTGTCTCTTGACAATGATTGCCTACATGCTGATGAAGATAAAAACATTTCTTGGGTAGTTGATTCTGGAGCATCTTTCCATGCCACGGCGCACTCGGAGTTCTTCACCACATACAAAGCTGGAGACTTTGGGGAAGTGAAGATGGGCAATGATAGCTATTCCAAGATATCCGGAATAGGTGATGTTTTGTTCGAGACTGATTTGGGCAACAAGCTGTTATTGAAAGATGTGAGACATGTTCCTGGTTTACGTCTCAATCTAATGTCAACCGGTGTGCTTGATAAACAAGGGTTCCATCATCATGGGGGAGATCAAAAGTGGAGGCTTACCAAGGGATCGCTAGTCATCGCTAGAGGGAAGTTGTGTTGCACCCTTTACAAGACATATGGGAAGGTTTGCAAAGGAGAGTTGAATGTCGCGGACGATTCTCATCCAAATCTATGGCACAAAAGATTAGGCCACATGAGTGAGAAGGGATTGCAAGTTTTGGCAAAGAAGTCTCTCATTCCCTTTGCCAAAGGTACCTCACTCGACTCTTGTGATTATTGTTTATATGGCAAACAAAATCAAGTCAGTTTTTCTGGTACCTTCACAAGAAAAGAAAAAATATTAGACCTAGTACATTCTGATGTTTGTGGCCCTATGGAAGTTGAATCACTAGGTGGTAATAGATATTTTGTTACCTTTATTGATGATGTTTCACGAAAGGTTTGGGTATATTTGTTGAAATCAAAAGGTCAGGTATTCCAAACCTTCAAGCAGTTTCATGTCATGGTGGAGAGGGAGACTGGGAGAGCCCTCAAATGTATCCGCAGCGACAATGGAGGAGAGTACACTTCGAACGAGTTCAGAGATTACTGTTCGAAGTATGGCATTAGGCATGAAAAGACAATTCCTGGCACCCCACAACATAATGGTGTAGCTGAAAGGATGAACCGCACCATTCTGGAGAAGGTCAGGTGCATGCTGAAGACAGCCAATCTATCAAAGCGTTTTTGGGCCGAAGCAGTGTCAGCCGCTTGTTACCTTATCAACCGATCACCAAGTGTACCATTGAACTTTGAGACTCCCGAATGCGTATGGACCGGTAGAAGCGTTTCATATTCACACTTGAAAGTGTTTGGGTGCAAAGCATTTGCACGTGTATCTGACGAGAAAAGATTGAAGATAGATAACAAAGGCACACCGTGCATCTTTCTCGGGTACGGCAATGAAGAAATGGGCTACCGCATGTGGGATCCAAAGACCAACAAGCTATTCAGAAGCAGAAATGTACACTTCTTTGAAGATCAGACCGTGGCAGATCTTGATAAGGAGACAGTTAAAAATGCAGGCCAACTCACCTATGATTCATCACCGCTGCAACAAGAACCCAGTGGCAGAGCTCAAGAGGTTATACATGAAGACGTTCCTGACATGGCTGAAGCAGAAGGTGCTGAGATAGTGTCTGAACCTGAAGACGATGATCAGGACGATCAAATTCAGGGGGAGCCAAGCCAGGAGGAGCAACCGGAGATTTCCCAAGTACCAGTTCGTAAATCAAACAGAGTGCCGAAGCCGAATACTAAGTATCCTTCTTCACAGTATATTCTCACGACCAGTGATGGGGATGACCCGCATTCCAGATACATTCTGTTGACTGGTGATGGAGAGCCTGAAAATTTTGAGGAGGCAAAGACTCATGCAGACAATGACAAATGGATGTTGGCAATGAAGTCTGAGATGGAGTCTTTATTGAAGAATGACACCTATGAGTTGGTGGAGCTTCCTAAAGGCAGAAAAGCACTCAAAAATAAGTGGGTGTTCAAGTTGAAGAGGGACGAGAATGAGCAGTTGACAAAGTTCAAGGCTCGCTTGGTTGTCAAGGGTTTTGGGCAGAAGGAAGGAGTCGATTTCGACGAGATATTCTCACCAGTGGTTAAGATGACTTCTATCCGAGTTATTCTGGGCATGGCAGCTAGCATGGATCTTGAGGTGGAGCAGTTGGATGTGAAGACAGCATTTCTGCATGGTGATTTGGAAGAGGAAATTTACATGGAGCAACCAGAAGGTTTTGAAGTTGAGAGAAAAGGACACATGGTTTGTAAGTTGAAGAAAAGCTTGTACGGGCTAAAGCAGGCACCGAGACAATGGTACAAGAAGTTTGACTCATTCATGTTGGGTCATGGGTACAAGAGAACAGATGCCGATCCATGTGTGTATATCCAGCAGTTCACCGGAGGTAACTTCATCATTTTATTGCTCTATGTTGATGATATGTTGATTGTGGGGCACGATGTTGCTATGATTCACAAGTTGAAGTCAGATTTGTCAAAATCATTTGATATGAAAGACTTAGGTCCAGCTAAGCAGATTTTGGGCATGGAGATCACTCGTGACAGGAAGGCGAAGAAGCTATGGTTGTCACAAGAAAGGTACGTTGAACGAGTGCTTGAGAGGTTCAACATGAAAGAAGCTAAGCCAGTGAACTCACCTCTAGGTAATCAATTCAAGTTAAGCAGAAGTTTATGCCCAACTACACAAGAGGATATGGACAAGATGGCAGGTATTCCCTACTCATCAGCTGTTGGTAGTCTTATGTATGCTATGGTTTGTACTCGACCAGATATAGCACATGCAGTTGGTGTTGTTAGTAGGTATCTCTCTAACCCTGGCAGAGAGCATTGGGAATCAGTCAAGTGGATACTCAGATATTTGAGAGGCACTTCAAAGTTGTGCTTGTGCTTTGGTGGATCGAAACCGATGTTAGAAGGTTTCACGGATGCAGACTTGGCAGGAGACCTTGATGCTAGAAAATCCACTTCTGGATACTTATTCACCTTTTCAGGGGGAGCTGTTTCATGGCAGTCTAAGTTACAAAAATGTGTTGCCTTATCCACCACTGAAGCTGAGTATATTGCTGCAAATGAAGCAGGCAAGGAGATGATTTGGCTGCAGAGGTTCATTCAAGAATTGGGTGTGAAGCAAGAAAGTTATGTGGTACATTGTGATAGTCAGAGTGCTATTCATTTAAGTAAAAATTCAGTGTACCATCCTCGCACGAAGCACATTGATCTCCGTTATCATTGGATTCGAGATGCAGTATCAAAGAAGCTTTTCCAGTTGAGGAAAATTCACACCAACAAGAACACTTCAGATATGTTGACAAAAGTTGTTACACAACAGAAGTTGGAGTATTGCAGCAAATCCGCTGGAGTGGACTTCAAGTAGAAGTCACGTCGTTTTGACCTAGTTGGCCTAGAGGGGGAGATTGTAAAATATCTAGGCCCAAATTTCAAATATATCTACAAAATGTTATTTGAAGCATTAATGAAGTAAGTGGTTGTAGGTAAGTGGGATCCAAAATGTAGTAGGTGGTTGTAGGTAAGTGGGATCCAAAATGTAGTAGGTGGTTGTAGGTAAGTGGGATCCAAAATGAAGTAAGTGGGTGGGTGAAGCATTAATGAAAGCATTTAGATGGTTCCTCCTTGGCCTATATAAGGAGAGGTCATTTGCTCATTCCATCAATCTCATCCAAGAGAAACATCTTCCTCCAAGTAGAGAGTGAAGAGTGCCCACTCTAAGTTGAGAGTGTTGAGTGTTGTAGTGTTGGTAGCAAAACAAGTGTGAGAGAGAGAGAGAGAGTTTCCTTCAAGTAGTGTTCTTGAAGTTGTGCATCTCTTTGTATCCCTAATTTCATTAGTGGAGGTTCTTGTTGTTGTTGCCCCGTGGACGTAGGCATATTGCCGAACCACGTTATATCCGGTGTTCTCTATTCTTTGCTCTTTTATTTCCTTGCATATTTTTCCTTTTTTGTGGGTTGAGTTATTATTTCCATTCTACTATTTTCCGCAACACAAATGGCGATGAGCAGGGGATAAAGCAGAATAGAACAATTGCCTCTGCATTGGATGTCGAGTGTTAGACGTGAATAAAGAGGTGGCATTGAGAAACATAGGGGCGACATGATGGGCCTGATAATCTTATAAGTAAGAAGGCGGGTTATGGGAGAGGGTGGGGTGTGGGGTCTGGTGGAGTGACGAATTTGGGAGGGTTGTAGCAAGGGTGTTGTCGAAGGGGCGAGAGGAAGATTGGATAGGTTCAATGTTGATGCTGTCAAAGAGGTGAGAGATGCATTGGATGAGTTCAGTGGTGCTGTTGAAGAGAAGATGATGAGATTGGATTGCGGTGATGCGGTGAATTCAAGAAGAGAGAATTCGGGATTCCCAAAGCGAACTCGAGACTGATGCAATGGTCCAAGAAAATCTTCTCAAATAAAAATTGACTTTCGAGCCACTTATTAAAAAAAAAGGGATAAATCGTCATTTCCTAAAACACTTTTTGAAAAATTGGTAATTAAATTTACGGTTTGTTACATGTAGTCAATTCATCGCTAAGTTCTTGAACTTGGTGTAATAGGTGGTAACAGAAAGTTGGGTTTAATGAAATTCGACAATTTCTTGTCGAATTTGATAAATTCTGGAGTCATTTAGTTGGGAGAATCTGTCTTCGAGATCACTCCAAACTACAGCCATTGCATCTGAGTAAAGAATGTTTCCCGTTATCTTTGGTTGAATTAAGGATAAACTATATAAAAATACCCAAATTATAGGGTCGATTTTAAAAGGTACCCCAATTATAAAAAATTTCATTTTCATACCCAAACTATCGAAACATAACATTTAGGTACCCACCGTTAGTAGTCTGTTAAAAAATCTGTTAAGTGTCCAAGTGGTATTTGTGGGATAATTTTTCATGCTTAGTTGGACACCATGTAGATAAAAAAATAATTAAAATTTTAATTATATTAAAAATAAATTAATTAAAAAATCAAAAAATCAAAAAAACTAAAATCAAATCTCTTCCTGCCAAAAAAAAAATATTCAAATCCCTTGTCTTCTCCATCCTCTCCAACTCCACCGCTTTTTTGATTGGATGGGAATGAATGGAGAAATACTAAGTTATCCCATATCAAACTTGGAATTTTGGTTCTTACCCGAATTTGTGATACTTTATAATATGTATAAAATTAAACCTTGGAACCATGAAATTGGATTCGTTACATGAATCATTGGAGACAACCACGACAAGAAACACCATGAAACCATCAAGTATCTTAGCAACAGTTATCACTCGATTCGTTACAAACTCCAAAGCAAACACACGCACTTGAGATTTATTCTGATGAATCATTGGAGACAAGGATTTCAACACCTCGGCTGCAATGTTAGCGCGGTCAACATGCTCAAGTATTGGACACTTTAAACAAAATCCGTGAACAGAAATCCGTTAGTCTACCATAACTATCTGAATTTCTGCATATTTCAAGCACTATTACTGGAATTTCAGCCACCGTTTGAACTAAGGACTTCAAACGATCTGGAAAGTGGTCCAGATGAATCAACCCCATTGTTTTCTAGAATAGTGAACAAGACCCTCACATCAAATTGATTATCTTCCCCATCAAAATTTTCTTTATAAGACTTTGTGCACAATTATTCGAGCCCCGACTTTTGGTGCAACCCATCCTCTTCTTATTAGCGGCAATTTTTGACTCGTGGCTCGATTCACGTGGGGGCGGGTGCTTGAGGTACTGGAGGATTGACTGGACGAGAGAGAGAGAGAGAGAGAGAGAGAGAGAGAGATCCATGGGATTGAACAAAGTGCAGATGTGGGAATTAGGAGAAAGGAACAGAGAGAGGTAGGCTTTAGAGGCTGCGAGGGCGATATAGGCACGGGCGGAATCCATGGCGGAGATAATCGCACATATGAGATTGGACAGAGAAATTGATTTGGAGGAGATCTCTTCATACATGCGATCAATGAGTTCAGAGTCGTTGTCGCTGTGGGCAATGTCTAAGAGGGTTTGGAGGCCTGAAAGGGTAGAATTGGAGATGGGTTGAGTTTAGGGATCTGAGCGGCTTTCGGAGTTGCCACGTTCTTCGAGCTCTGCCACTATTCGGGTTATCATTTCTTCCATGGCTGTTCTAGTAAATTTAATTTTTAATTGTTTTTTATCCACTTGGTGTACAACTTAGCATGAAATTTTTTCCCACAAATATCACTTGGACAAGTCTGATAAAAAAAAAATCACTTGGACATTTAATATATTTTTTTAACAGATTACTAACCGTAGGTCCTATATGTTATGTTTTGATAGTTTGGATATAAAATAAAACATTTTATAGTAAGAGTATCTTTTGAAATCGACTCTATAATTTGGATACTTTTATATCGTATATTCTTTAATTAATAAAGAATTCATTATAGAACCATGTCATTACACTGTCGCCACATAGGGAATTTGGCATCGGTCTTTGGAGGGGCTTTGATGGATCATCGACCAGACCAAGTTTATCCTTGGAAGTGAGGCTGAGTCGCATGGAGAGACTCCCTTGGCCGTAATTGTGGTCGTCAAGCAGCACATTTACTAGGGTTAGTTTTGGTGTGCTTGTGTGGTGTAGAGTAATTGGGTCTGCTGTGATGTTTGATGATGTTGTCGTTGATTTGGGTTCTTCCATGATGAGGGTTGTTAATTTTGTGTGTTATTTCAATCGGTTTGTGGTAGAAGGTGGGTGGGTTTCTAGAGTCACCACAACATCATCTATCATATTATATACAAGATTGATTTGTATTCAAGCAAATGATTCCTATACAAGGATGTGATCTTATACAAGTCTAACTAGTCTATTTAGAGCAAACTGTGTAATTAGCTATGTATACAAGATCCTAAAATCTCTCTATATCATGTATCAATTAGATCGTTGACTTTACTCTTTCCTTTAACATGACTAGCTAACAAGTACATCCACTCTAGCACATCTAAGTATACAACTCATACAACCTATTGTTTTTTCCTTCATTGCAATCAATACTACATGCTACTTTAATTAGCCAAAAAATAAAACGAGAATGATTTATTTTTTGATAGGGGAAGGATTAAATTATACAAAACATTATATATAAATATAATGTGAAGAGAAATACTATTAAATTGTAGTGCAAAATGACATAAGAATAATAACTTAAAACTTAAAATTTGATATATGTTAAAAAACATCCTCCTTATATAATACCAAGCGGATATGCTAAGGACATGCCATCGATCAAAATGGGAACCACCTCCTAGAGTCCTAGGCATATATTCAAAGCCTATGTTAATGGTGCTACAAGGCCTGGTGCGCCTTGAACGACATTCAATGTTGTCAGTACCGACTCTATATGAGAAATGCTATTCGCTACTTCCGTTCCCATGGTGGGCACCATCTCCCATATCTAATCGAACTATATGTAATCAAAACGGGCCTTTAGATTGCTCTTGATGGAGGTTTTATAATATTTTGGTGGAGTCTGATTGTCTTTCTGTAGAGCATGCCATAAACAACGTAACTAGTGGTTTTGGAATGGATGGTGTTGTGATAAATGACATATGTCGCCTGGCTGGATGTTTCATTCCCGCTTCCCACCAATTTCGCCCAGAGCAAAGCAACCATGTTGCTCATGAGCTTGCCTGCAATGCTCTTAATCTTCATGAAATGGCAGTATGGATGGAGGAAATATTTCAATGGCTTTATGGTGCGCTGATGGCTGACTAGTCCTGGTGCTTGGGTCTCATGGTTTTGGTTTCCTTAGCTGCCCTTAACGCTATCTTATTTCTTATTATTCTGTTGTATTTCATTCAATATTCAAAACGGCGCTAACCGTTCTTATAGCAATAGGAAGGGGAGGCAATCTTTTTTAAGGAAAAATTTAATAAGTTATAATGGTATTAATTTAAACATATTCACATTAACAATATTATAATTGATACAACATGTAATTAATTAACTATAATCAGTTTAATTCCACAATTAAGTATGCTATTATGGAGTTAGTAGGTGGGCTTTTGCACAAATTGATCCAACTCATTTTGAGTTTTTATATTATTAATATTCATTTTGAGTTTTAATATTATTAATATTATTCACAGGTGGGTCTTTTGTCTAACCCACTGCCCACTTTACTAAAGCCTGAAGAAGAGAATATCTTCAATTCGTTCTTTGGTCTTGATGCCCCTGTTCTTCATAAAAGAGAGACTCAGAGACTTGAAGTGTCAGAAAGACAAAGAAGAAGACTCAGAAAGACAAAGAAGAAGAGAAGAGAGTCCTCTTCAATCTTCAATCTTCATCCTTCAAAAAGAGTCCAGAGTGACATGACCCATCCCTAATTTTTTTTGAAAGTCACACCGATTCTGCTCCCATCTGATAACTCTTGTCAGACAAGGAATATTACCAATTTTATCCATGTTTATATTTTATTAGGTTAACCAAATTAAACCTAATCTTGCAATGTTACTGTCCACGTCCAATCCACTTCCCCCGACAAGTAGTAGTATTTATTAGTTCGACCATATTTAGTTTTACTTTATCACCATTTATTATTACTATTGTTATAAAATTTAGTAATATTCAAAATATAATTATATATAGTCACATACATTCAACCCTTTAAACATATTTTTCTCACATATTTTCCTCACATATTTTCCATCAATCATCATAATCATAGCATCAACATCACATATATCATAACATATATATAACATCATGTCGTCATGTCATCATCATATTATTGTCAACATAAATTCATCAATATGAGCTATTAGGGTTAATTCCCATAACTCATCTATGTACCACAATCTATTATTATATAATCCTTAAATTTTTCATATCCAAATTGTCCTTTAATTACTCACATAAGCAATATTCATAATCAATCCTTCTTTTACCATTTTCACAAATTTACTACTTGTCATAATTATCATCAATTATCCTAGTAAGGTTAAAATCAAACCTTTTTTTCTCAAATTTTCTTATAAATCCTTTTAATGATTTATATGGAAATTCCCATGTTAATCCTTACTTAATCATAATTTAAACCAATTTTAAACACACAAACACATCATAAACGCACATCCACAACTTCACCCTAACAATTTCCCATTAATTCAAAAATTGTGCCATTTGATCCAGAATTTAACTACAAATAATTTTCATGTTGACCGGATGGCCAAGGAGGTCCCACATGCCAGTGGACCTCTTTGCACGTAGTGGCTACACGCCAAACTGTCACTAGCAAGTTTGAGCTGGGCTAACCCACGTGGTGGCCACATGCCAGCCTGTCACTAGCAAGCTTGAGCTGGGTCGACCTACGGGCCTGCGCTCAGGGTTCGACCCGGGTGACCTAACCCGATCACAATTTTTCCATTTTTTATGTTTTTTCTCTCCATCTTCATCTAATACATTCTAATCAAACCCAGGAGAAGATCTATAGATTCAAATGCAAAGAAACGTACCTGATCGTTGAGCCTAGACTCACCATTTTTGGGCCATGGTTCAACTTCCTGTCTCAAGCCGTCTTCATCATCCATAAGCCTTAGTTTCTTTTCTTGATGGATTGCAGAGTCTTCAGAAAGGTGCTAGAGGACCTATTTCCCTTGTTACTAATGTAATGACCCGACCTGAAATTTTGTGATCATCGAGAATTAAATGAGGATTTTCGAGATTTATTTAAGTGAATTGATAATTTTTCCCCTAGATAGGGGAAATGTAGACTTCTAACCCAGGATGTTGTTTGCACGTTTACTAAGGTCCATTGAGTAGATTGTCGGATTACGATTACGTAGACAGGCGACATGTCGAATTTGGACGTCATATGGTGATTTTACAGGTCTAGAATGATTTTAACGAGATTTTATGGTGCACGTTATTCGAAAAGAGTTGAATTTTTTGTTTGGTTGTGGGACCCTAAATATCTAAGTATGGACCATAGGATGAGTGACAAGTGTCACTCACCCCATTGGTTCATTTCCCCACATTCATGCATCTATATTGACAGGACTCGTCCCGATCCCCCTAGATCATATGGGTTTAAAAGTAAACATATAGAGTTCAACTATAACATTGTCAGATAAGGGATAAGTATCTACATACAGGACCGAGCATCTATGTTTGTACAATAAAAGTACCAAAATCCTACCTAATAGGGTAATCAGATGCGCAACAGTACTGTATATGCCTCTGCCTCAGTATATGCCCTTGTCTCTATGTCGCGCCCTGGAGGGTCAATAAAACAGTTGAAGTGTGAGTGGACCAAAAATAAGTATTTTCAAATACAATTTAGAATAATAACATTTTCCCCTCCGTTTTATAAACATGCATGCATTCAAATCAAATCGTATGAACACAGTTCAAATCATACATATATATATATATATATATATATCTAGACACACATATCAGTAAAACATAATATAACCAATTCTTAACATTCATGATGTTTATAACCAATACCAGTCATGATTTCCAATGCTACGCATGCAACTCTGGGTCTCATCTCCGAGTACCTCCCCAAGATCCAACTTAACAATGTCGGTGATATCATAATGGGGTGCCTTCCCCGGATCTACCACGTCCGAGGTGGTATCATAAACTCGCACTCCTGAACCTGAGCCTCTCCTCAGAGCTACTCATTCCAAGCAGTGCACCGTGACTACTCCAGGATCCTCAACGTCTGGAGGAGACTATCCAACTCACCACGATGATATATGTGGAACCGTAACCAAATACGTTTAAATTTGTTTTTAAATTGTGTATGTCTCAAATCAATTCAAAACACTAATCAATATGGCCTATGCCCGAGACATAACTCTCTCATGTCTTTTCTACAAAACCACCCAAAAACAGTGTCCAGAACTCATTTATAAATCCCAATTATCCAAACCGATCATGCCAAATCGCCATTCAAATTCAGTTAAAATGCATTCTTTCTTTCCAATTTCCCATTTGACTCTAAATCTAAGTAAAATCATTACTCAATCGGGTCTCAAGCCCAAAACATCATTTTCACGTAAGTCCATAAAATAGTTCGTAAACCGATGATTAAATCCATCATCAAATATGATATCAAAGCATTTAAACTTAAATCATATAATAAAGCATTTAAAACATTTATGCATGCATTGCAATTATAAAACAAAAGTCCACTCACACTCGGTCCACGCTGCGTGCTCAATATTTGTACCGTAATCTCACCCAAGCTAGTCTAAAGTCTACTAGCCTGTCCAAATCACAACCGATGGTCACTAATGATCTATAAAAATTCATACACTAAACCCTCACAAAGCCCGATACTGGAAACGCATCCCGAACACGCTTCTCGAGGTTAAAAACTCCTAAATGACCTATCAAATGGTCTCCGATCGACATGAAACCACCACCATTGGATTCAGAACGTCGAAATCTTTCTAACAAGATTGGTTTGACCTCAAAATTCGTGTCCACGCACCGCTCAAAGTCTGGTCAATGCTAGTCGTCGCTGGTTAATGAAGATCAACGCTAGTCAACGACGGTCAACGGCTAATGTCATCATGACGTCAGCTTGACAGGTCTGACACCTGTTAGGTCTCCCACCTGTCAAGCCAGACAGCTTGACAAGTGGCACTCTTTAAGTGGCGCCACATGTCCTGTCACGTGTCTGCGACACCTCTGATAATTCTCTAACAAACTGCCACATGGTACCACCCTATTGGTTCATGTGTTCTCACAGTGCTAATTGGACCTGTCATGTCACCTGCCACGTAGGCCTGACATGTTCTGACAAGTTTCCACGTGGCACCACCCTATTGGTCCACGTGGTTTGACAGGACCCATCCCAATCCCTCTGGATTATTGTGGGATGTGTCTGCTCCCATCTAACACCGCTTGCTAGACAAGGGATACACGTTAACCCGCTCGAGGTTATCCAGAGTACGCAAGGATCTGTGGCCGCATGTGATGCCTCGATCTCTGCTATAGCCTGCATTCACGATCAACCTGAAGGGCATCAAAAACCATAAAAGCTGTGAATGAATAAAAATAAAAGTTTGTAAAAATAGTTTATCAAAATGACATTTATACCCTTCACGTAAAAGCATGTATGCATCATAAAACAAGTATTTCAAATACTTTCCGAAAAGGAAGACGTATTGCTTTTCAAATCAAACCCAATGAAAAATCACACTAGGTTTCAGCCCAAATCAATAACATGTGGGATCTCAGCCCAAAACATAAACATGTGGGATCTCAGCCCAAATCAAATCATGGTGTCAAAATCTAAGTCTTTAAACTCCCGAGTCTTTAAACTCAATATCATATCATCAGTATCATCAGTCACGATTCTAATCCCAGCAACGCGTGCCCATAAGCTCAAGGACTGCTCTGATATACTGTACTCCTGTGTCAAGCCTCCCTTGGCTGCCGCCTCTCTCAGCTGCTCGAAAGCAGGTGCATCTTGACCTCTCCGTACCTCGAAGGCGAGCATCATCTCCAGAGTGCTCTCCGAGGAAACCTATTCACAACTGGAGGCCCTCTAAGAAAACTCGAGTCTTTAAACTCAAAATCATATCATCATCAATAAGGACATAAGTTCAAATATCATCAACAGGGTCACAAGCCCGAAATATCATCAAATGGGTCTTAAGCCCGAAAACAATGTCTATCAACACTTCATAACTCAGGATTCCTCGAATCCTATCAAATTCACAATTGAGTCTTATGCCTGAAATATCTTTCATAAATCCAGGATTCCTCGAATCCTATCAAATTCACAACTGGGTCTCATGCCCAAATCATAACTTTGTCAGAGATCGATATATCTCACGTTTACTATACTCTAAGTCAAACCATAAATGAACTAGGTCATACGCCTGAAAGATATTTCCAAATCCGAAAACCATTTCATTATTCAAATCATTTTCCAAAGAACTTTTGACTGTCATCCAAGTCAAAGTCCATATCCAACTGGGACTCACGCTTGAATATCGATTTCACGTATATCCATGAAAACATTGAAAACCGTAAATCAAAACCTTGATTTCACGCCTTTCCGTGAAACCATCAAATCACATAAGACATATGCACGTAGGATGCTCGGCCGAAGCCCAAATATCATATAAAATATAAATCTCAAAATACGTGTAATAACAAATTTTCTACGAAAATGCTAAACAAATCATATTTAAATCATATGCATCTCTAACCATGTTCATTAAACATATAAAAAAGTTATGCATGCATCATATTTATAAAGCAAACGTCCACTCACAGACCGTCCGTGCTACGCGCTCCAAAACCTGCGCCGTAAGTCATTCCGGGGATACTCCATACTCTCCGGGACGTTCAAACGAACCTATCCAAATCATACTCGAAGGTCACTAACCATCTATACAAATCTATATCAAAGAGCCTCACACATCCCAAAAAGGTCAACGTGTCCCAAACACGCTTCTCGAGGCTAAAAACCTCTAAATGACCTAACAAACGATCTCCGACCGACCTGAAACCACCACTATTGGATTCAAATCGTCGAAACCTTTCAGAAAAGATCGATTTCACCTCGAAATTTATGCCTACCCGCCCCACGCGCTGGGTAAGGTTCGGTCAACCAAAAAGTCAACGGTCAACACTGACATCAGCAAAGTCAACGCTGACGTATGATTAATGATCAACTGGTCAAAGTCAACGTTGAAGTCATCATGGTCAACGTTGAAGTTAGCAAAGGTAACGATAACGTCAACTGGTCAAAATCAAGGCTGACGTTAGCCGGTCAACGGTCAACGGCTCGCTAGAGAAGATGACGGGCGCTGCCGTTGTCAGCGGCTGGAAAACTCAATTTTTGTCTAATTTTTCAAACCTTCATAACTCTCTCATTTCTCAACCAAATACTACGTTCTATATATGGAAATCATGCTATTCGAGCCTATGAATCCAAATCTGAACCCAGAATTGTGAGAAAGTACCTAGTTTTGAAGATATGGCCTCCCAAAGTTTGGGCCAAACTTCGAATCGATGTTCCAGCCACTCCCATTGTCCAAAACCTTCCATTATTGCACCTACAAGCTCGTATGAGCTCAAAGAACATGATTATGGGCTTAGAATCGATCTAAAACTCCAAAATCAAAAACCCAAAATCCAAACCCACAGTTTACCTTCGTGTTTTGACGGTTTCCAGCCACTTTCGTGACGGCTCCGCCGTCCCTGGCCGTGTCTCAGTCTCTCTCTCATCTTCTTTGTCTCTCTATCGTCTCAAGGAAAGATGAAGATGATGGTGGTGGGGTGGGTGCGGTTTGGGAAGGAAAATGAAGATGAATGTAGGAAGATGATGATATGCATGTATGTATGGAAATGGGCCATAGGGTGGGTGACAAGTGTCACTCATCCTATGGTTCCAATTTAGATATTTAGGTCCCACTAAAAAATAACCCATTTTGAAACCCGTGCAATGAATAGTTCCTGGACCTTCCGTGACCCCTAACTTTCTCGTACGATGTCTGATTTTGACGTGCCGCATGTCTACAGACTCGTATCATCTCAAACAACGTAACAATCCTCGATCCACGTGCATCAAACCTCCCGGGTCAAAATTTAACTTTTTACCCTTTTCAAGGGCAAATTTGTCATTTTATCCAAATCATCCTCTAATCCTTGATTAGTCCTCAATTACTTCTCGATAGTCCATCATTAATCCTCAATTAATCTGCAAATTGGGGACAGGTCCTCATAATGTGCCACCACCCTATTAGTCCACGTGGTCTGACATGTTAACATGGACCTGACACGTCAACTACTAACTGGGCATGATAGCTTGCCACGTGGCATCACCTGATTTTCCATGTGGACTGACAGCTCTGATAGAATGATGATGTGGATTGCCATGTCATCATTGTCAGCCTCCAGCCGGGTCGACCGGGTCAACCGACCCGCGAACCAAATCTAACTCGTTCTTCCTCCTCCGACCACCAAATCGTGCCATTTTTCAACCCATCGACTCGTAATGATCCTAGAAAGGGATCTATGACTTCAAAATCAACAAACAATGAACTGTCCAATAAACCCTCTAAACCCAACTTTAAATTTTGAACCCAAACGGCTTACCTCTCGGTTTTCCAGCCATCGTATGTGGATGTCCTCGCCGTTAGTCCGTTAGTCCCTCAGTCTTCATCTCAGGTCACTCTCTCAATCTCTCTTTTACTTAGATAGCAAAGGATGATGGAATGAGGGTGTGGGTGTTGGTTTTGGTTCTCGGGTAAGGATGAACAAAGAATATGAAGATGAAATAAAAGGATTACATGAATTTGGGGGGCTGGGCCAATTGGATGAGTGACACATCCATTGGTTCACCTCAGATATTTTGACCAATGACAAACTATCAACTGTACACTTTCTCGTAATGCATGAATTGTACCCCGATTTCTTTTGTGACCCATAACTTTCCATTCGAACGTTCGATTTCGACGTTTCACCTATCTACGGACTCGTGACGTGTTGATTTACGCAATGGGTCTTGGTTAAAGTACAAATAGTGTCCCAAGTCAAAAGTCAACATTTTCCCCTAACTAGGGGGAAAATGGTCATTTCACATTAAATTTCCGAATTTACATTTTATTAAAAGTCTGAGGTGTTACATATATCCATTTCTCTATCTTCATTTCAAAACACACCCAAACCACCCCGCACCTTTCCCATATTATCATCTTCATCTTGTTCTGCCTTTGAGGGAAAGCTGAGAGAGAGTGGGGCTGAGAGACTAAGAGAGATGATGGTGGAAGCTGGAGCCACAATGGCTTGGTGGAAAACCCAAAAACTCAAGTAAACCATGAACCCATGTGTGTTGGTTTTGGGCTTTCGATTTTGGACTCATGGAACTCTAAACTAATGCCACTTTCATGTTCTCTGAGTTTGGACGAGTCCATAGGGTCAAAATGAGATAAAAATGACGTAAGGAGGAGCTCAGGTGGAAGCTCGAAGGTGGCCAGTAAGGATTCGAGCTTGGCTAGGAGATTTCAGGTATGGTTTCTCAATTTTAACATTGTAAGAAGGTTTCTAGGTAGGCTAGGAAGAGATGGTGAAAGAATGGTGGAAAAAAGGACTTGAAATGGCAAAGTTAGAGTCGGGTCTGGTATTCAGGTCGAATGACCCGTTATAAGGTCGCGGGTTAACTCGATACGAGGTTGACGATGATGACATGGCAAGTGATGTCATCATGTTAAGACACGTGGCCAAGGCTAGTTAGTGCAACGTGGCATTGTGTTAGTGGGTTTGTTAGAGGTGACGTGGCAGGGTAACGTTAGCATGACGTAATGATGACGTCAGTATGTGACATGTGGCAAGTGTTAGATGGTGACACATGGCACCTGTTAAGGGGTGCCACGTGGCAACTGTTAGATGTCATATGTTAGGTGTCGTTAGCTTGGGTTGACGTTGGCAGGCGTGGGTGAAACTTTAACCCCTGTGTGTGGGCGTATGGGCTCAAATTTTTAGGGGAAATAGATCTTATTCTAAAGGTTTCAACATCCAAAATCCAATGGTGGTCGTTTTAGGTCAATCAGAGGTCGTTTGGTTGGTGTTTTGGAGGTTTTTCTTCAGCGTGTTCGGGACTTATTTTCGATTTTAGGGGTTTTAGGGGTTTCTTGTATGGACTTATTTGGATTGTTAGTGACCCCCGGGTGTAACTTTGACAGGCTTGAACTTCCCAGAGGCTTCTGATTGGCTTATAGCTCGTGTTTCGGGCAAGCGGTGGTACTATGAGTGGATATTTTATTTCATAAATGTGATGCATACATAATTATATGTTTTTGCTAGCTTTATAACATGATTTGGCATGGTTATTATTGTGGATATTATTTATGGATTTACGATTGGTTTTGGAAACTGGGTTTTTGGGCTGCTGCCCGAGAGATAACTGTTTTGGGCTAGTGCCCAGGGATGGAAACTGTTTTGGGCTGGTGCCCAGGATAAAATGAATTTTATGAATTTTTTTTTTGGATATTGTTTTATGGATTGGTCAACCTCAAGAGATTGGATCACTATATCCGAAGTTGGACTTCGAGGAATCCCAGAGACGGGCTTGAAAGTAGTCGAGGTTGCACTCCACATGTACTGACAGGGATGGACCCTGCATGACGTGTACTCGTCTACCAGTAGTACAGATGGGATGCTAGTTGGACTAACAGTTGGTTGTACTAGCGAGATCAAACTTGGCCTTTACTATTTGTGATGTGTTCCATGTTTTCAAATGGTTTGTAGCCAGGGATTTTTAGGGAAATGTGGGCCAAGGGCTTTGTTGTGTTTATGTGGTTTGGGTTGGACCCAGGGTTTTAATGATTTATTGTTTTATCTAAAAGCAAAGGTTTATTTCGGTTATGCATGCATGTTTTAACATAGGGTTTAAAGGCATATTTCGGAAAATAGTTTTTCAAAACTTTTTTTTTTGTCCACTCACAGTTTTCGTGGTTTTTGGTATCCTCCAGCTTGGTTGCAGACGCGGGCTGTAAAGAGGTTGAGGCATCACATGGGTTAACGTACTTTAATTATCCTCAGTAGGATGAGATAGGTATCCCTTGTCTGTGACGGGGTATGTGTTTATCTCGTGTTAAGGGTAGTTTGTTCATTTTACCTTGTTGGTATCAAATGGGAGCAAGTCCTCTCATGGTAATCAAGGGGGATTACGGGGAGGGTCCTGTCAACTAAGCTCAAACCAATATTTCGAAATGAAGGGCACACCGCCACTTTATCTCTCTTCATCGTGTATCCTCCCATCTTCTCCTTCCTTCTTGTTTCTTCTCTTTCCTCCTTTCTTCTTTCTTTCCTCTCTTTCTCTCTAGTTCTTCCTGGCTATTTTTTCCTTTCATTACTTGGTGATGGAGGTTTCTCTCCTTTTCTCTCATTTCCAGTGCCAAATTTTTCATTAGATCAAAAGAAGTAAGTTTCATGTTGAACTCACCTTAAGACGAGGCTGCAAGCGCCCTCACGCATCGCCGTGAGTGGTTGCGCATGGAAGCCACGCGTCAGCTACAGTAACTGCTACAGTTACCGTCCTCGCCCGAATACCTGCAAAACGGGTCCTTTAGCCCGCGTGTTGACCCGGTTAGTTCTCCATCTATTCAACATCTTTTTCAACAATTGAACATTCCAATAGCTTCGTAACCAACTTAATTATGGATATGTAACATTAATTTCACGCTTAGTTACTCCAAACCATCTCGACTTAATTCAAATTTCAAAAGGATGTTCATCGTCTGAGTTCATCAAATAATCATTGAATCCTTCAATTAATTAATCAGACAGCATCGTAGACTCATTTTAAAGATGATTTTGAAATCAATTTCACAAAAACTTACCCCCAATTACTCAACTCAAGCTCGCGATTTCCCGGCTTTCACCATGTCTGTTCATGGCTCAATGAGCTTCGAACCTTGAGTTTCTCGATTTGGATCGACTAATAAGGGTCCCATAAGTCATAATCTAACCTCAATTCGACTTGGGCTATCTTACAACTCAAATTCGTATTTTCAATTTCCAAGAACATGTTTCGGGTTTCTCTTCGGGTTTTCTTTCACGATTCATCTCCTTTCTTCCTCGTAATGTTCTATTCTCCCTCTCTCAATTCCCTTTAGTTTCTCAGGTTCTCAGCCTAAGGGTTCAGTTGTCACCTGAGATCAATTATGGTTTTGCTCATACTCTGTTTTTGTTTTCTCTTAAAAAATCATACACGGTTAAGTGCAACTCCAGCACATTTGGCCTATCCAAATATCAAATAGCATCAAGGCCACTAATTGTCATCTGCATAGTGACATGTGTCACTTACAGACCTGCATGACTCACCAAAACAACTGAATCATCAAATCTTAGCCCAACCAAAATTACCATTTTACCCTTACTTTCAAAATTACCAAAATGCCCCTCACCTTCGCAGACCCGCAACTTTCGCAGACCCGCAACTTTCGCATCCGACCTCCAATTGACGCATGTCACCTGTCTACGGATTCAACGTCTCGAGACCTATCCAACGGTCCTTACGGAAATTCCAAATAAGGTTGGTCAAAAAGTCAACTTTCGGCCCTTATAACTAGGGGAAAAATCGTCATTTCCTTCAAATTTTCCAAATTTTCCTTTTTCGGATTTCTGGGTCGTTACAACCTACCCCCCTTAAAGAATTTCGTCCTCGAAATTCCAATCAGTAGATTCCATGATAGTTCTCCCGAGGAATATGCATGTGAACCAGAAACAGAATCAACCGTATACTGACAAGACCCACCCCGATTATCACCCCGATAACCGAGGTGAACCCTACTCCCGTCTGACAACCCAACCCGAAAGACCGAAACAACCTCACGAAAACCCACAAATTACATTGTCAGACGAAGGAGAATTCAAAATCCAACGAGTCAACCGTTATACAAAGCATAGTACAACGAAAAGACAGAAATTACACTAAAAGTATCTACATGCACAACGGAAAGCCGAAAACACTCGGGGATAACGCTAGTGTACGCTATGCCTCCGACACTGCCTCAACGTCAACCCCCGCGCTATCTCCACGACCTGGAGGGCATTTAAAAAAATAGCAAGGTGTGAGTGGACCAAAAAAATAAAAGTTTAAAAAAACAGTTTATAACAAACCAGAGTTTGGCCCCCCATTTTGAAAACATGCATGCATAACTCAGTGTCTGAAAACATTTATAAATCATATCATTTTCATCATAGAAACCGCAGCAACATAAACACAGTATGATAACGTTATAAAACATTAGCAGTAAAACATAAAATACCAATATAATCATCCGATCAAACCTGCTGGATCTATCCGAGTTTTTAAACTCACGAGTCTTTAAACTCAATCCAGGCCTCAATATAATCCGAGTCTTTAAACTCCCGAGTCTTTAAACTCAACAGGCCTACGGGGGAAAAATATCAATATCCGAGTCTTTAAACTCCCGAGTCTTTAAACTCAATCCGGGTCTTTAAACCCAATCCGGGCCCGTCCCCCGTCAAACATAATCTTGGTCTTTAAACCCAATAATCAGATCCAGCAAATCCAATCCAAAATCATTTGAAAACCATTTCTAAATCCATATCCAAACCCGAATTCGAAACCACTAGTTTGAAGCCATTCTGGTATCTTGAACCGTCATTCTGAACCCAAATTCCGGAAATCCCTTTTCAACTTTAAAACCAAAGTCCGCTTTTTGAAATCCGATTCTAAAATCGAAAACCCTTGATTACCAAATCATGTCTCAAAATCCATGTATAATCATTGAAAACCATTTATCGTTTGAAATCCCAAAATCATGGTATCATAATCAGCAATCAAAGTCTTTCTCGTAAAACGAACCAAATACGTTATTTCTCGAAAAACTTACAATCAAATCAATACTCATGAAATCACATGTAAAACCATAAAATAAGTAATTAAAAGCAGTTATGCATGCTCAGTTATAAGGAAGGAGTCCACTCACAGTTACCGGGCACGTCACTCGCGTCCCGTACATCCCGTACTTTCCTCGATCTCCTCGGGGATTCCCGATCCTGTCACAAGTCACCAAAACTAGTCACTAACAAGTCAACAAAGATTCTCCTAATTTTCCCCAACTTTTCCGAATCCTAAACGTAACGAAACGAAACCCTAAACCTTCGATCTCGTAGAACTAACCCGAAACGACGTCCGATCGCCCCGAACTTTTCCCAACAGATTCGTTACAATGATTAGACTAAAAACTATGTTGGAAGTTTCCCCAGAACAGCCACCACGTGCCCTCACGCGCCGCCCAAAGTGGCTGCGCGTGGGCCTCACGTGCCTGCACATAGAGCACTGTTCAACGTCTTCTTCGATGGTCACCCGGTCTGAACCGGCGTGACCGGTTCTCCGTCATCCTCCATCCATTTTTGTTCCTTTAAACTCCCCTAGCTTCGTCCTACCCTAAGCAATCCATTCCCTTACTCCAAACACAACATCATTGCCTAAATCTCATCTTCCCAACTCGAAACAGAAACCACCCGAAAACCCCTGTTTCGGTTTCCGGCCACCAGAGCTTCCCCCCGTCACGGCTTCTCAACCAGACGATTCCTAGGGACCTACTGAGTCGACTAGAACCTATCAAACAACTCGACTCAGCCCCAAACCTCACGACTAAACGTTTGAATCAAACCGGCAAAACAGAGCAACCAAAAGGAATTGAGGAATTACCTGTGTCCCGGCCGCCATCGTGAGCTCCGTCGTGCTTACTCGACTCCTCTCAGGCCTCTCGACACCACCACGGGTTCACTTTGACAGTTTGATCGCAACACAGCAACACCACCACCTCGATTCTTCTCTGTTTTCCACAGACACTCACACTCTCACACACACACACACAGGTTTCCTCACAACTCACTCACCAACTCTCACTTAGTCTCTGTTCCCTCTCTCGATCACCAGAACACACAAACACACTCTTGCAATCGATCAATTTCCTCTCTGCCCAGGCTCTGTTCTTCTCCCCCTCAAGCACGACTCACGCACGCACAACTAATTTAATTTGCCCGTGACAATGTGTAGAACCCACTAGAGAATAGCCACATGTCACAATCCTATGGTCCTATCTCAAAATATCCAATAATTGCTGTACACTTGTCCCAATCTGGTTGCACAATTCCCAATGTGCAAAAAGACTAAAATGCCTTTATTTGTTCAATTTACGGTTTTACCCTTCGTCGTTCTAGACCCGTATCTCGCTCATCCGATGTCCGATGAAAGCATGATGCATGTCGTTGAACTCAGGACGAAGAGATCTACCTAACGGTCCTCGGTCTACGTGTAAAAATCTTGTCGTACAAAAAGTCAACTTTTTCCCTTCTTTTAACCAAATTACCGTATTGCCCTCAACCTTCTGAACATCATAACTTCCTCCTCGGATGTCGAAATCGGGCGTGCCACCTGTCTACGGACTCGTGACGTCCCAAACTAGATCACAGGCATCGGTCAATGCCCAATTGACCGCCGGAACGAAAAGTCAACTTTTTGCCCATTCTTGGGGAAAAATCGTCATTCTACGCCCAAAGTCCAAAAATCACCAACTTACCACCGATTAACCTCACTAATCCGGTACTAATCACTTCGCTAATTCCAACTCCCGGGACGGGTCCTTACTCATACCATTCTGGTTCAACCGAATATAACTCATAATTAAACTTATCGAAATGAGACAATCAGTCCTCGTTATTGAATTAACATCCGAAAAATTCTCTGTAACCTCTGCCCCACGGGCAGTCATATCCAAGCTTACTCGGGATACGGAGCCTCGCTCAACGTCCGAGTATACACAATCCAGAAATCATAAGTACCAGTATCATCATCCCAATCACATGTCATCCACTCATGACATGGTACAATGGCTTAAATCACCATGCATAGGCCACCAGATCACCCGGCCAATAACCTCTTAAGGTCCAATAAATCGGGAAATCATTCCCCTCATTAAGTCAATCACTACATATCCCTTCTTCCAGTCTCACTCAATATCATGAATTGAACCTTTCCTTCTGTTGTGTTTATCATCATAGGCCTCACTGATGCCTACCTCACGCCAATAACTGACACTCAGTACAATCATTCATACGATATCGCAAATCATATCCATTCCTTAACCTCGACTCCATCCAACATCATACACCAAGTATGGTCCTGCAGTTGGACTCTCGTAGTCTAAATGATCAAAAATCATGTACCACTCCAATCCTATGGAGTTCCTTCAATAACAGGATTCCACATATCCTTATGTTATCAAACATGACAATTCTCGACCGACTATCTTATTAGCCTTCCCACGAATGATACCTGACCCGATAATGCGGTCTTAATCTCAATGTATCCTGACCATCGCCTTATCAGCCATTAGGCCTTTGTGTTTACCATTCATCACCAATCCCGATGGTCGATACAGTACTCGTACATTCCTTCCGAGAGATATGACCTCTACATACTCGACCCATGGATCACTATGGTCGACCCCAAATCATGCAAGAAAAGTAAAACTCTTGAGGGTTCAGCTAGCATCGACAATTCCAGTCCTATGCTATCGAAGCACACCTCACCAGATCCCAAATCTCATAGTGACATATCACTATGCACACAGAAAGGGTCACATCGAACATAAGTCACGGTTCCTCCACTTTGTATTTACTCTATTTCAGTTCTCATCTCCAGTAACTCTGACCTCCTTCTGGGTAATCACCATAACTGGAAAAACATTGTAGAGAACCCCTCTACAATCCTCTATGGTTTCCATCCAATCTCAAAACAACTCACGTTCCCCCGTGAAAGTCTTCAATTATTTTCCATTGACCAACACATCTGTTTATCCTAGGATTCATACTAATCCCGACCGTTATTAGTATATGTTCCACAAACCTACTCTGGTCGACCAGACCTAACACTTATTCAACAATATATTTTCTCTCTGAGGGCATTCAATACATCTGTCCAGTATATCACACGCCCATCTGTACATGTGAGTACACCAACCAAATCAATCATGGTACCATACACCATCCAAATGTGGTTAGAATACCCGACTCATCATCTCACAAATATAACCGATTCATTTGCCCATCCAAAGGCATCACCATTGACTAACCTTAGCCACATCAAATCCGGACATCATATTTTTCTCTTTTACGCATGACTGTTAGTCATCACCTTGTTGGCCACGCTCACGAGGTCCAATAATCACATATTGCCAACAGAACCACAAATCATTAGCTCGTGATAAGGGATACTTATCCCATACCGTTATCTTGTTAAGTTGTCCATAATCGACATACAAGCTCAGACCATCATCCCTTTACCGTATAAGAAATACTGGGTTCCCCATGGCAACACTGAGCCGAATGAACTCGTATCTACCAAGTCATGTACTTGCACCTTCAGTCCTTATGACTCCGTAGGTGCCACATACCAGGGCGTCCGAGAAACAACTCGTATACTTAACATGATCTCCATCATAAACTCAATCTCTCATCCTAGCAAAACCTCAGGAAAAATATTGAGCAATCTGTACATCTTCTCTCATATACTCATTGCATCGGCCACACATCTGACCAGGAAACTTTGATTGCCTCATACCAACAATCCATCGATTGTGAGGGCCAATATCATTTTAAAGGGTAACACCCTCGAGTCTGGCAATCCTGGACTCCACATACGCTCTCTAATCGACATACTCGATAGAGGCATCAGAAGTCATCAACCAATCCATCCCAAGGATTACATCCAAATCATCCAAGTCCAGGAACACCCTAGGTCAGCCACTAGGCGAATAACACCTGTCACCTTAGGTAGCCTCACATCGATAGGTCTACCCCCCTTAGGTCTCACCAATTTCACCATATATAATTACCAAGGTTACCACATAAATATCATCAATTTTCTCACATCCATAGCTCTAGTCGCCTCACCGACTGCCATACCTTAACCAATCACGGACATCTCCATATCCGTCCAATATACAATCTCAAGACATGGAAGAGTAGATAGCCCAGGACCTACCAAATACATTCGTCCTGATTAAACTTACATCCATGTCACCACTCCAGAGGCTACTCAGGCTTCCTTCTAGGTAACTGCAATCCTCGGGCATGTGGTCCCAACTGACCACGCCCCTTACGGTCCATCACGGGCTTACCAACTTTTCCCTTGCCTACCACATCAACCATCATTATAGGAGCCAATCCCTGTTCCATTGCACCCCAACAGTGCCATATCACTTTATCAATAAATATAACCATTTCATTATGATGTGACCAGACGACCCACAATCAAAACTATTCCTGCATAATTAATCATATCACTTTACCTTCAAGTGGACCCAACTAGCGTCCCACTGAATTGGAATATCTCTTAAGTTACCATTTCTGCGTACCACGGGTCATTGCCCGAGCTGTTAATCACTAAGTAAAACTGACACGACCCATCCAAATCCATAAATCCAGTAAACAGGGTTAAACAATACCAATCCTTAAATTCATAACCCAGCTGTACCTGAACCTATCCCAATCCTTGGCATCTCAAGTGCCAAACATTCCTCAATCAAGGGCCGGGCGTGTTAATAACCATATATGTCAACCTTTACGGCTCATCCCGTGCCCTGATATAGTACCATGACTCATCTCGAGTCCTAACCGATCTCCTGGGAATGACACCAATCGTCCGTCTAACCACAACGTACCCTGGCACTAAACCGATCACCAACACTTCTACCAGAACTGCACGTCCAAGTACATCGGTCGGGTTCCGACCACTGTAGAACCAATACGTAGCTCCCGTGTACCTTCGCCCAGTACCACAAACTAGAACTTCATTGCCCACGCAAGGGTAACTCTACGAACTTAAAAGCAACAAAGGTATTTTAGAATACCTCAAACATAGTTCATAGAGTACATCCTCACGTCCTTCCACCTACACCTTCTGGGAAATCCAACTCAAGATCCTTCCCAAAATCCCGGTCTCTTGGTCGGTAGGAAATCCTATGGTAACTCAACTACGAATCCAAAGTAGACCCCCGTACCAATTCTAGGTCCAACAACCAATACCCAACTCAAACTCTAAACCCGGATCAATCCAAACCTGATCTCCTCACCCTTAAGGGGATCCTACTTACCGACTCACTACTTCGCCTTCACTTCCCACAACTACTCAGATCACCCCGTCGAAACAATCGACAAAGTCCTTAACACAACTAAAAGCACTCCTAGATTGTGGGTTCTCTTCAATAACCTCATATCGATCAGTTATAGTCACTCATTTTCCATTTCCTTTCGTCATCCTTCAACAGAACTCACCGTAGTCCTTAACCTTGTCACTCCGAGTCATTCGACCTTAATCCAACTTACTGTCATCTCCCGACACTTCTAAGTCCTAGATTCCAATCATGGCACGTTATCCTTAGGTATGCCAAACTCTAAACGTCACCTAAGGGACAATCCTAAAATCTTTGCTATGAAAGTAAAAAGGTAGCCTCGGGATCCAACAAAAATGTGTACAACACGACCAAGGATAGTAAATGTACCTGTCAAGGCGCCGGGTGCTGACTGAGCCTCCTGTTGCGTAATCGCAAAACCTCGGGTCTGGGGTCCTGAAGATCGGCCGCGTCCTCTCAAACCACTAATGGCCATCACCTCCTCTGGTGCCTACTATCCCTGAAACTGACGCCGTGCTCCGTCCCGGCTCCACCGTACCTCGGCCTACGCCACCCTCCTGGGGTAACAATGGACACTCACGCTGGAAGTGACCTCCCTCTCCACAGTAGTAGCAAACATCCCGACTGGGTCCTCCACTCGGTCTCCCTGTAGATGCAACAGATGTCGCACTAGCTTGTGGAGTCGGTTGTGCTCGGTGTCCACGGAAACCTAAACTCTGGAAACTACCAGGTCTTCCAAAACGGTCATCGCCTGCAGATGAAGCTCCACTGTAATTGCCCCTCTTCGGGGTCCTCTGGCTCGAAGCTCCGGAAAAGGATGCTCTCGGCGTCGTGCCGGCAAACTAGCCTCCACCCTCATTGCAGTATCCGACAACTCTCTAAGAGTCACAAACGATCCATGACAGGACCTGTCCCAACTGGACTTTGATAACCGTGCCCGGTTCTGCTCCCGTCTGACAAGTCAACTGAAGTCCCGAAAGTACCCTTCCGTACCTATCAGACAAGGGATAACTGCATTGATTTCTGCTCATGCCTCCGCCTCTCAATTAGCCCCGAACGTCGTGCCACGGCCTGGAAGGTCATTAAAACAGAAAAGGTGTGAGTGGGCAAAAATAATATCATTTAAAATACGTTTTGAAACACATCAGTTACCCTCCAGTTTATCAAACCATGCATGCATAGGGAAAAACATATGAATCACAATCACCGGCTTTCCACCCAAATCACAAAGTAAATCAAATCCCGGCTCTCAGGGCAAAACATATGAAAAACATAAACACCTGGCCACACAGACCATAAACCCATACTCAAAACCAGTACGTAATCACAATCAACATCAAACAATATAACCAACCAAGCAATCAATCCATCAATCTGTACTATTCACAAGTGCACGATCAATCACATAGTCACATCCGCACTACGCGTAGGCCAATATCCAGCCACACTCTCGGGATTAGACACCTCTGGGCTCAACCCTCGGGCTCAGTCACATCTGGCCGAACACATCCCCAGGCTCAGACACATCCGAGTGGTACATCCAGGCTCAGTCGCATCCGAGAAGTTGGCTTACCATATCAACTCACAATCATACCATCATATCCCCAAGCTCTGGTCGACTAGGAAATCCCCTAGCTCCAACCGTCTGGGCATCCATAATCACAATCACAACCCATACCACAAACATATATCAATCATATTATTGACTTCAAACTAGGTCAAAAGCATCCCCGACAGGGTTTCAGGCTCAAATACCATTTACACGCAAATCCATAAAATCATATCGAAAACATTAAAATAATCCGGAAATCATCCTTGACTCGTCAATTAGTCAAAATATCCATTTTGAAACCATTTTGACTCCCAGCCTAGCCCAAAATACCATTTGCACATTTCCTCGGAAACGTGTCCGAACGACCGATTAAAATAATCATTAAATCATAATTAAGCATCCAAACAAATCATGACATCATGGCAAGTCACATCATGCAATCAATCATGTAAAACATTTAACTATGCATGCATATCAATTTATAAAACAAACGTCCACTCACACACCGTCCAAACCGCTCGCTTCCCGAGCTGCACGCGTTTCCGTAATTTTCGACACTTGCTAGGAATCTCGAATCCTGTCCAAAATCATTATTCAGGGTTACTAACAACTCAATTTACATCATATCAATTCCCCGTAATTTTTCGGGATTTAAATATTAATTTAAAATGTAACATAAACCTTCGGACCCTCGAAACATTATCGAGACGGTGTCCGATCGACGCGAAACTAATTTTAAAATGTTCGTATCATCGAAAGCATCAAAAAGTATGTTGGACCTAAGGTCAGATTCCCGGCCACTTACCGCCGCAAGCGGCTGCGCGTGAAAGCCACGTGCCGCCGCAAGCGGCTGCGCGTGAAAGCCACGTGGCGTGAACAGTAACCATCACTGTTTGTCTTCTCAACCCGTTTCGCTGGTAAACGGATCTACAACCCGTGATCAGACCCGGTTCGTGTTCCATCAATTTGAACTTAATTCCTCTCGTTCTTTCACTTGTTAGCATCAATTCTACGTCTATGTTTGATCTGTGACCTCAATTTGATGAAACCATGCCCTCAATCCCTCGACTTGACATCAAACCCCGAAGGGTCCGAACTCGGGTTCTACCCAAGATCGACCTGTTTCCTTCAATTGATTACATCAGAAGCATCCTACGTCTATTCTAAGCACGAAATTGAAATCAATTTCAAGAATCTTTACCTCTAAGTATGCGAACTCAGGCTCCACATTTCCAAGAGATCGTAGGTTCTGTTTTTCATCAATTCACCATCAATTGTCCTTCCAATCGATCTGGTTCGAGTCGTCTAGCTCCCAGAAAGCTAAATATGACTTCAATTGCGATCTAAACCGTTTAAGAAATCAAATTCGACATTAAATGATTTTGGGTAATATTTCGGGATTCTTGCTTTCGGTCTCAGTTGTTCCTCTCGTGTTTCCCCTCATTAATTCCACTCATTAGTTCACTTAATTTCCTATTGCCTCCTTGTGTTACTGCAATTCAATCAATGGGATGGGTTTATGGTGTTCTCTGTATTTTTAACACACACACACGACCAAAATGTTTAAACCATATCCTAGGCGGCATTAATGCCACTAATCTCAATTAAAACTTACCAGGTGTCACTTAGGTAGTCATCCTCATCCTATAAACTGAATTAGCCAATTCAAAAATATATTTTATTAGTTAATTGCACCGTTAAAGACAAATTACTGTTTTACCCTTATCATAAAAAATTACCAAAACGCCCTTCATAGTTCTAGACCCATAACTTTTTCGTTCGGACTCCGATTGACGCATGCCGCTTGTCTACGGACTCAGCGTCCCGAGACCTATCCAACGGTACTTCCGAAAAGTCCAAACAAGGCCCCGATCAAAAGGTCAACTTTTGGCCCTTACCGCTAGGGACAAAATTGTCATTTTCCTCAAATTTTCCAAATTTTCGATTTTCGAATTTCCGGGTCGTTACAACCTTTCCCCCTTAAAGAATTTCGTCCCAGAAATTCAAACAACCCTTCCAACAATATATGGAAATCCAATTCACATCCATTTGCACACCTCAAGTTCCCACATAAACCTTCATTCGTTATATGCAACCATGACCACATTTTCCATCTTTCCTGGCTCATCCCGAGCCCTCATAGCACAGCATGACTCATCCCGAGTCCTAAACCAATTCTTGATCCCTTTTTGAGTCCAAGTTCAAGGTCTCGACTCCTCTCGAGTTCAAAATCAACATTTGCTAACATCAATGTCACCATGGGCATATCCGGTCACCTAGCAAACATCCCTAGGCGAACCACATCCTATTCAAGATTTCGCAACACACACAAAACCATTTCCGAACTCCCTCGGAGTCCCATTCGAAATTCAAATCCAAAGTCACTCATCCGACCCCTTTATCCTTGGGTTAAGCTTATCCTGGGTTCAACATGCCCATCCATATACCATATCCTTATCGTAATCAATCATCCGAAACAAATACAAGTCCGACACAATCAAAACACATAAGAAAATATTACAACACAAGTGTATAACACAAAATATTTTCAAGGTATCGCGATCATGTAACATTACATTTATTTCCAACTACTTTTAAGTCGATAGGGGCAGTTCCTTCGCAAATGCCTAAGTTCCCTACAATAATGACAGAGGGCAGTACTAAGGCGATTTGCTCCACCACGCCGTTTACCCGTCGACTGGGTTGAAGCCCCACTCGACTGAACCACTGTCTGGGGTCGCGATACAAGGGAGTGCAGACTAACTCTCTTTGTTGTTTCCTGACTTATTGGTTCAGTGTCCTGACGCTCTCGGCGTCGTCCAACGCTCAAAGATTTTTCTTGCACAGGAAAACTAGCCTCCACCCTTCAGCACCTATCAGACAAGGGATAACTGCATTGATTTCTGCTCATGCCTCCGCCTATCAATTAGCCCTGAACGTCGTGCCACCGCCTGGAGGGTCATTAAAACAGAAAAGGTGTGAGTGGACAAAAATAATATCATTTAAAATACGTTTTGAAACACATCAGTTACCCTCCAGTTTATCAAACCATTCATGCATAGGGAAAAACATATGAATCACAATCACCAGCTTTCCAGCCAAATCACAAAGTAAATCAAATCCCGGCTCTCAGGCCAAAACATATGAAAAACATAAACACCTGGCCACACAGACCATAAACCCGTACTCAAAACCAGTACGTAATCACAAGCAACATCAAACAATATAACCAACCAAGAAATCAATCCATCAATCCGCACTATTCACAAGTGCACAATCAATCACATAGTCACATCCGCACTACGCGTAGGCCAATATCCAGCCACACTCTCGGGATCAGACACCTCTGGGCTCAACCCTCGGGCTCAGTCACATCTGGCCGAACACATCCCCAGGCTCAGACACATCCGAGTGGTACATCCAGGCTCAGTCGCATCCAAGAAGTTGGCTTACCATATCAACTCACAATCATACCATCATATCCCCAAGCTCTGGTCGACTAGGCAATCCCCTAGCTCCAACTGTCTGGGCATCCATAATCACAATCACAACCCATACCACAAACATATATCAATCATATTATTGACTTCAAACTAGGTCAAAAGCATCCCCGACAGGGTTTCAGGCTCAAATACCATTTACACGCAAATCCATAAAATCATATCGAAAACATTAAAATAATCTGGAAATCATCCTTGACTCGTCAATTAGTCAAAATATCCATTTTGAAACCATTTTGACTCCCAGCCTAGCCCAAAATACCATTTGCACATTTCCTCGGAAACGTGTCTGAACGACCGATTAAAATAATGATTAAATCATAATTATGCATCCAAACAAATCATGACATCATGGCAAGTCAAATCATGCAATCAATCATGTAAAACATTTAACTATGCATGCATATCAATTTATAAAACAAACGTCCACTCACACACCGTCCAAACCGCTCGCTTCCCGAGCTGCACGCGTTTCCGTCATTTCTGACACTTGCTAGGAATCTCGAATCCTGTCCAAAATCATTATTCAGGGTTACTAACAACTCAATTTACATCATATCAATTCCCCGTAATTTTCCAGGATTTAAATATTAATTTCGGCCCTTACCGCTAGGGGAAAAATCATCATTTTCCTCAAATTTTCCAAATTTTCGGTTTTCGAATTTCCGGGTCGTTACAATCCAGCTGTCACTATGCCTCGAATCTCACCTCGCATGCCCAACTCAAACCTGCAGCACTTCTCAGCTTCCGTAGCCATAAACGCAGGAGGAAAACGGGACAACATCTAAAACTTCTGCTCGTACTCGGCCACAATCATGCTCCCCTTTTGGAGCTGCAGAAACTCAGCCTCCTTGGCATCGCGGAATGAACGAGGGTAATACGGATCCGGGAACCGCTCCCTAAATGTCTCCCAAGTCACTGTGTGGGCGTCCCACCCTAACAACTCAAGGGTGTACCACCACTCATACGCCGCACCGTCCAGTAAAAAGGTAGCTAGTATCACTCGATCCTCCAGTGGGCATCGCATCACTGCAAAAATCCGCTCAAGTCTCGTAATCCACCTGTGGGCTTCCTCAGGGTCTGCCCCACCACTAAACGTCGTAGCCCTAAGCCGCTAGGCTCACTCGATCGTAGCGCTCCCTATCTCTCTCGCCACGTCGTCTGCAGGTCGTGGAGGGGGCTCACGTCTCGGAGGCATGGTCGATCGTACGCTAAAAGAGGCATAGATTCAGCAAAATGACCTAAACACAACCTCGTAACAAACCTAAACCGTATACCTATGCTCTGATATCAATTGACAGGACCCACCCCAATTACCACCCTAATAATCGGGACGAACCCTGCTCCCATTTGACATCCCAACTCAAAAGATCAAAACAACCTCACAAAAACCCATAAGTAAAAGATTGCCAAACCAGGGAGAATTTAAAATCCAACAAGTCAACAGTCATACAGAGCATAGTACAGTACAGGGTAAGACAGAAACCCCACTAAAAACTGGCTACACGCGCAACGGGAAAACTCGCAACGGAAAACTCTATGCCTCTGCCTCTGCCTCTACGTTAGCCCTGGTGCTAGTACCACGACCTGGATGGTATTTAAAACCAGAAAAGTGTGAGTGGACTAAAAAGAAATAAGAGTTTCAAAAACAGTTTAATAAACAAACTAGGATTTTGCCCTCCGTTTTAAAAACATGCATGCATAACTCAGTATCTGAAAACATTATCATCAAAACATGAAATACCCAATATCATCATCCTATCAAACCTGCTGGATCTATCTGAGTCTTTAAACTCCCGAGTCTTTAAACTCAATCCAGCCCTCAATATAATCCGAGTCTTTTAACTCCAGAGTCTTTAAACTCAACAGGCCTACGGGGGAAATATCATAATATCCGAGTCTTTAAACTCCCGAGTCTTTAAACTCAATCCGGGTCTTTAAACCCAATAACCAGATCTAGCAAATCCAATCCAAAACCGTTTTTAAATCATTTCTAAATCCACCTCCAAACCCGAATTCGAAATCACTATTTCGAAGCCCTGCAGGCGTTCAGAACTGTCATTCCGAATCCAAATCCAAATCCGGAAATCCATTTTTCAAGCTTTGAAACCAAATCTCGATTTCCGAAATTCGATTCTAAAACCGAAAACCTTGATTATTGAATTCATGTTTCAAAACTCATTTATAATCATTGAAAACCAGTTATAGATTTAAGTCCCAAAATCATGGCATCAGAATCATAATCAAATCATATCTCATAAAACGTGCCG